>JAJOZX010000869.1:140000-567500 GCA_023014485.1 Bathynomus jamesi
TCTCCACTGTACATAGCCAGGCACACCCAGCTCATCTGGTACTGTCCTGAGCCAGGCATCCAGTCTTTTCTTGAAGACTTCAACTTTGACCCCCGTTACGTTTCTGAGGTCCTTAGGAAGCTGGTTGAAAAGTCTTGGCCCCCTGACAACCAAGCTATTTTCCTTCAGGGTTCAGGAGGTCCCTTGTCGTGCTTTTAATTTGGGAACACAACACATTCTGCCTTTCCTATTTTCCAGTGTTGTTTGAATGGTAATTGGGTTTAGTTTTAGGTTTGGTACCAGTTTTTCGATCATTTTCCAAATGTAGATTATGATGTACCTCTCTTCTTCTTCTTCTTTCCAGTGAGTACAGATTTAGTTTACGTAGTCTTTCCCAGTAGTTGAGTTCTTTGCAGTCATCAATCTTGGCTGTGAAATGCCTTTGCGTTTCTTCTAGTTTATTAGTTTCTTCCTTTTTATATGGGGATGTCAAAATTGAGCAGTATTCAAGTTTTGGTATAATCAGTGTTTTTAGCAGGGGAATCATTACTGTCCTGTCCCTTCTCTTGAACGTTCTTAGAACCTGTCCAGCGACTCTTTTTGCTTTATTTATCGCTATCTGATTTTGTGTTTTGAATTTCGCATCATCTGTCATTATTATCCCGAGATCAATCGCTTTCATGCTTCTCTGAATTTCCTATCTGGAGCATAATATGCAGTCTGTTTAAGTTCTTCTTTTCTACCATATCTCAAGAGCTGAAATTTCTCGGCATTGAATGACGTTGTTGTCTTCTGACCATTTGTATATTTTGTTCGTGTCAGTCTGCAAGGCCTCCACGTCATGTACATCGCTGATTTTTCTGCTGATCTTTGTATCATCTGCAAAGGATGTTACTATACTATTGCTGTTTACTCCGCTGTCTATGTCTGTTAGGATGATAATGAACAGGAGTGGGGCCAGTACTGTCCCTTGTGGTACTGAGCTGCGTACTTCCGATTCTGATGATGATATACCTTGAATTTTGACGACCTGCAGACGATGACTAAGGAAGTTGTAGATCCATTTTCCCACTTTGCCTGTTATTCCCATGTCTTTAATTTTATGTGCTATTATACCATGGTCACATTTATCGAAAGCTTTAGCAAAATCTGTGTATATAACATCGTAGTTGTCATTGCCTTCCAATGCATTTAGGATATTGTTGTAGTGCTCTATTAGTTGTGATAGGCATGATCTACCTGATCGGAATCCATGCTGATTTTCGTTGAATCTTTCCCGTGTCTCCAGGAAATCATAAATTTTCTCTAACTATTCTTTCAAATACTTTGGGTGAGGTGGGACGTCAATGACACTGGTCTATAGTTCTTTGCTTGAGATCTGTCCCCTCCTTTATATATAGGGACAAAGTTTGCTCTTTTCAAGATGCTCGGTATTTCCCCAGTGTCTAGGGATCTTCTCCATATCCAGTATAAAGGTGTAGCTATTTCATTTTTTACAGTTTTTAATCAATAATGCGTATATATACATATATATATACATATACACATACATATACACATACATATACACATACACATACATATACACATACATATACACATACATATACACATACATATACATACATACATACATACATACATACATATATACATACATATACACATATATACATACATATATATATACACACATATACATATATATATATATATATATATACATACATATATACATATACATATATATATACACACACACACACACATATACATATATATATATATATACATACATACATTACATATATATATATATACATATATATATACAGGGGTTAAACAAAATAATATCAACACCCGCCGATTTCACCGGTTATCTTTACGGACTGCTCAGTCACAAAGTAAACAGTCAAATGACTGGCAAACCTATTTAAATGCTGAACAGTGTGTGTATACGTCATGTTACAACCCTCACGTTGTTTTTACAGATCTGAGTTAATTATGAATTAGCAGTTATGAAAGACCTGTCAGACTTCCAAAGAGGGCAAATTGTCGGAGTGCGGATGGCTGGTGCATCAGTGACAAAAATCGCTGATGTTCAATGTATCCAGAGGAACAGTCTCTATGGTCATGTCTGCATACCAAAACCATGGAAAGACAAGCACTGACAAATGCAATAGTGGATGCAAGAAGAAGCTGTGTGATCGAGACCACCAGGTGTTAAAGCGCATTGTGACAAAGAACCATAAGACCACAGCTCCAAAAGTGACTGCAGAGCTTAACCAGCATCTTGCAAGCCCGGTATCGACCAGAACTGTATGTCATGAGCTCCATGGAGCTGGATACCATGGGAGGGCTCCAATTGCCAAGCCCTTCCTTTCGCACATCAACATTGAGCAGCGCAGAAAATGGTGTAATGACCATAAGAATTGGTCAATGGACCGGTGGAATAATGTAGTCTACTCCGACGAATCCTCCTTTACTCTATTTCCATGTTCCGGCCGAGTTTACGTCTGGAGACAGCCTAAAGATGCTTATGACACCGACTGCCTGACCCCAACCGTTAAGCATGGAGGCGGATCTGTGATGGTTTGGGCAGCAATATCATGGAATACTCTTGGCCCAGCTGTAGTACTGCATGGTAGGGTTAACGCCCAGGTCTATCTGTCAATATTGGCTGACCAGGTCCATCCCATGGTCCAAATGCTGTTTCCCAATGGTGGTGCCATCTTCCAGGATGATAATGCACCAATCCACACTGCTGGGGTCATTAAAAACTGGTTTGAAGAGCATGTTAGTGAAGTAGAACGCTTGGATTGGCCTCCACAATCCCCAGATCTTAACATTATCGAGCATCTGTGGTGTCAGTTGGAGCAGCAGGTCAGAAGCCTATTCCCACCACCGGTGTCTTTGGAGGAACTGGAGCAGGGTTTTCTCGAAGAATGGCTCAGGATTCCACTAGCCACTGTCCAAAAGCTGTATGAATCAATTCCCCGACGCATTGCAGCTGTTATTGCTGCTAAAGGAGGACCAACTCTGTATTAAGAATAAAAACCACCATTTATCAAGGTGTTCATATTATTTTGTCTAACCCCTGTATATACATATATATATATACATACATATACATATATATACAGGGTGTCCCATAAGTCTGGCATCATAGGAGAAATTCATATTTTTCTCTTTCTACAGGCCATAATGTCTGTGAGCAAGGAAGAATGAATCCAGATAATTCTACTCATAGGAAATTGGAGTCAAAAAGAGGCCACTGCTGAATTTAACAGACTGCATCCAGACCACAAGCCAATAACACAGAGTTGTGTTAGCAGACTTGTTGCAAAGTTTAAGGAAGCAGGATCCATAGAAGATAAACCATGCAGTGGACCTTCAAGGAGGTCCACTGATGATGATACAGCAACTGCTATCCTGGCTCATTTTAACCGAAGTCCAATAAGTCTCTTCGGCGATTGTCCGCCAAGACAGGAGTGTCGAAAAGTAGCATCCATCGCATTCTTCAGGCTCACAAATGGCATCCATATAAACTTCAGATCCTACAGAAATTAAGTGAAGATGATCCCGACCAGCAGATGGAATTTTGTGAATGGGCTATGGAACAATATGCTCGGGATGCCAATTTCCCATCCACCATTCTGTTCAGTGACGAGGCTGTTTTTCATGGAAATGGTGAGGTAAATCGACAGAACACCCGCTACTGGTCTCAAAACAACCCTCACTGGTATACCTCTTCAAAGGAACAAGGTGCATCTCGGGTGATGGTATGGTGTGGCATTTGGAAGGATCGCATCATAAGCCCCCTCTTTTTCGATAAACATGTCACTGGAGTCACCTACCTACGTATGCTCAAGGAAGAAGCATTTCCCAGTGTCTTGAATGAAGAAGGAAATTTCCCAACATGGTTCCAGCAAGACGGCACTCCTGCACATTACAGCACCAAAGTAAGGGAATACCTGTACCAACAATTCCCTGGTCATTGGATAGGACATCGAGGGCCTGTGGAATGGCCAGCTAGAAGCCCTGATCTCACGCCACTAGATTTTTATCTCTGGGGCCACTTGAAAGTGCTGGTATACACAGAGAAAATTAGGTGTTGAACATTTGCAGCAGCGCATTATTGGGGCATGTAACACCATTACTCCTGACATTATTCACCGTGTGCTTGCTGACTGGGTATCATGTCTGAATTTGTGTATTGAAAACAATAGTGGACATATTGAGCACATTCTGTAAATAAAAGCTTTTGTTTTGCCTTTTTTTTATTATATATATATATATATATATATCTTAATTGGGGTTGTTTAACCTCCTTTGCAACATCTAAGGTCATATGATGGAAGGGACCCACAGATTCATGTGGGATCCAAACCACAGGTCGCTACATAATCTGGGTGCAGAGGATGGTCCCCCATCCAACTACTACATAGACCCAATGTCGCTTAACTTCGCTGATCTCCAGGAAGTGGTGTTATGACATCAGCCACGACATAGCCCATATATATATATTGTAACCTATATATAGGCTGTAACTATGTACTTCAGTGTTCCTGAGGATGTCATTAAATGAAAGCGCTTGAGCACCATTGTGTTTCCTTTCCTTCGTGGTTTTATTCATCACATATATATATATATATAATAAGCACACCGGACAAACAATTAGTCACCCCTAATAGCACCGATAGTAGGAAGTTCAAGGTCACACAGAGGGCGCTGATGTAGCATTGGTAAGTGACAAGTAGCGGTGACGTAGCACACACGATCAGATCTGTTTCGTGAGGTGGTGAAGAACAAAGTGTGTGTTGGATATAGTCTGCAAAATGGGTCATGAGGCAGACGTTACTCAGTGGCAAAAAGGAGCCATCGTGTTTGGCAGAGCCCATGGACACAAAATGTCTGAAGTAGCCCAATTTGTTGGTGTGTCAACGCGTACTGTCCAGCGAGTTTACAAAGAGTGGTGTAGTTCGCAATCAACTGAAAATCAACGGCGTAACTGTGGCGGGAAAACAATTCTCGACAATAGTGACCGCTGCCATGTTTCTCGTCTAGTAACTGCAAATCGTTTTCAAACCAGAGAACAATTGCTCCAAGAAACCAATGAGGTTCTCCAGCGACCAATTTCCGAACGGACATTGCGACGAGAACTGCATGCGATGGACATCTGGAGCAGGGTACCACGGATGAGGCTGCTGTTAACAGCAAGTCACAAATTGGCACGTTATAAATGGGCTCAGAGGCACAAAAACTGGACTGCGGCAGATTGGAAACGTGTAATTTGGTCCGATGAGTCCCGTTTTTGTTTGTTCTCCAATGATGGGAGGCGACGAGTACATCGCAGGTCCAATGAAGCCTTTAATCCTGAATGCGTCGAAGGTGTTGTTCAGGCTGGAAACAGAAAGTGAAGCGCAGGAATAGACACCCACGGACTCTGGTGGAACTTCGGGACTGGCTGATGAACGAGTGGCAGCAAATCGATGTTCAGTACATGCACAACCTCGTAGAGTCTCTGCCTCGCCGGATTCGTGCGGTTATCAAGACCAGAGGTGCCGTCACACGTTATTAGGTACATTCTGAGAGGGGTGACTAATTTTTTGTCCGGTGTGCTTATATATATATATATATATATATATATATATATATATATATATATATATATAATATATATATTATATATATTATAATATATATATATACACAGGGCATCCCCAAAAAATGTATACACACTTTAACAGCTGATAGCTCAATTGATGTTTCTTTCTTTCCAAGTTAAACCCATTAGAATTAATAATGGCAGTCAGACTAAGCTTTGAACAAAGGAAATTCATTCTAAAATGCTACTGGAAGTGTGAAAACGCAGTTGAAGTGCAAAGACAGTTTAGGAGGGAGTTTCAAACAGATCCACCAACGCGACTTACCATCACTCGAATTAGAGATAAGTTTGAAGCCGATGGAACTGTTCAGAATGTCCACAAGAAGCGTTCTGGAAGACCACGGACATCGACAAGCCCCACAAAGCAAGAAAGAGTACTGGAAATGTATCACCAAAGTCCAAGAAAATCTGTGCGGCAAGCGAGTCGTGAGGTAGGAATTTCAGAATCGTCTGTCCAACGCATTTTGAAGCGCTGTCAATGGAAAAGTTACATTCCAAGATTAGTCCATGCTATTAATGAAGATGATCTGGACTGAAGAGTGGAGTATTGCGAGTAGTACTTGGCATGATGTGGATGTGGATTGGACGAAGGGGTTTTGTAGAATACCCTCCGCGTTCAGCAGACCTCACACCACTAGACTTTTTTTTATGGGGATACTTAAAAGACAAAGTCTACGCTATAAAACCTGCAACAGTCGCTGAATTGAGAGCAGCCATTGAACGAGAATGCACACAAATACCAAACGAAATGTTTCGTGATGTTTGCGATTCCATTGCTTCGCGTTATCAGCAGTGCCTGGACCAGAACGGATGTCAGTTTGAAAACAGGCATTGACAAAACAATTAAATAATGTCTGTAGATTCTATTACATTTTGAAAATGAAATGTATTTTAATAAACACTGCCTTTATAAGTATTTAAAGTGTGTATACATTTTTTTGGGACGCCCTGTATATATATATATATATATATATATATATTATATATATATATATATATATAATGAAAAAATCATTTTATTGCAAAGAATGAACCAAAAAACCATTAAGACCAAATACGTAGTTTTTTTAACAGTTTTTCCACCCTGTATATATATATACAGGGTGATTTTTTATTTATTTTTTTTTTTTTAGTTCAGGAAGAACCGATTCGCCTCTATTTAAAGGGCATATCTCAGCGGGAAAAACAAAGAAAAAGTGAGAGGAAAGACAGAGGAAAAAGAAAGGGTGGAGGGGACAGTCGAAGTGGAAAAAGACCAAGGATGACAAGGACTGCAGGGTCGAGCCCCATCATCCTTGGGTGCTAGGGCCGGGAGGGCGCACGTGAAACCTCCAGGAACAAGCACGTACAAACGAGCACAAAGAGCACTCAAGAGCACGCGCTTAGAACCCCCTTGCAGGGATATACAGGGTGATCTATAAGTACGGCATCATAGGAGAAATTCATATTTTTCTCTTTCTACAGGCCATAATGTCTGTGAGCAAGGAAGAACGAATCCAGATAATTCTACTCATAGGAAATTGAAGTCAAAAAGAGGCCGCTGCTGAATTTAACAGACTGCATCCAGACCATGAGCCAATAACACAGAGTGCTGCAAGCGAGTCGTGAGGTAGGAATTTCAGAATCGTCTGTCCAACGCATTTTGAAGCGCTGTCAATGGAAAAGTTACATTCCAAGATTAGTCCATGCTATTAATGAAGATGATCTGGACTGAAGAGTGGAGTATTGCGAGTAGTACTTGGCATGATGTGGATGTGGATTGGACGAAGGGGTTTTGTAGAATACCCTCCGCGTTCAGCAGACCTCACACCACTAGACTTTTTTTTATGGGGATACTTAAAAGACAAAGTCTACGCTATAAAACCTGCAACAGTCGCTGAATTGAGAGCAGCCATTGAACGAGAATGCACACAAATACCAAACGAAATGTTTCGTGATGTTTGCGATTCCATTGCTTCGCGTTATCAGCAGTGCCTGGACCAGAACGGATGTCAGTTTGAAAACAGGCATTGACAAAACAATTAAATAATGTCTGTAGATTCTATTACATTTTGAAAATGAAATGTATTTTAATAAACACTGCCTTTATAAGTATTTAAAGTGTGTATACATTTTTTTGGGACGCCCTGTATATATATTATATATATATATATATATATATATATATATATATATATAATGAAAAAATCATTTTATTGCAAAGAATGAACCAAAAAACCATTAAGACCAAATACGTAGTTTTTTTTTAACAGTTTTTCCACCCTGTAATATATATATACAGGGTGATTTTTTATTTATTTTTTTTTTTTTAGTTCAGGAAGAACCGATTCGCCTCTATTTAAAGGGCATATCTCAGCGGGAAAAACAAAGAAAAAGTGAGAGGAAAGACAGAGGAAAAAGAAAGGGTGGAGGGGACAGTCGAAGTGGAAAAAGACCAAGGATGACAAGGACTGCAGGGTCGAGCCCCATCATCCTTGGGTGCTAGGGCCGGGAGGGCGCACGTGAAACCTCCAGGAACAAGCACGTACAAACGAGCACAAAGAGCACTCAAGAGCACGCGCTTAGAACCCCCTTGCAGGGATATACAGGGTGATCTATAAGTACGGCATCATAGGAGAAATTCATATTTTTCTCTTTCTACAGGCCATAATGTCTGTGAGCAAGGAAGAACGAATCCAGATAATTCTACTCATAGGAAATTGAAGTCAAAAAGAGGCCGCTGCTGAATTTAACAGACTGCATCCAGACCATGAGCCAATAACACAGAGTTGTGTTAGCAGACTTGTTGCAAAGTTTAAGGAAGCAGGATCCATAGAAGATAAACCATGCAGTGGACCTTCAAGGAGGTCCACTGATGATGATACACCAACTGCTATCCTGGCTCATTTTAACAGAAGTCCCAATAAATCTCTTCAGCGATTGTCCGCCGAGACAGGAGTATCAAAAAGTAGCATCCATCACATTCTTCAGGCTCACAAATGGCATCCATATAAACTTCAGATCCTACAGAAATTAAGCGATGATGATCCCGACCAGCGGATGGAATTTTGTGGATGGGCTACGGAACAATACATATTGAGCACGTTCTGTAAATAAAAGCTTTTGTTTTGCCTTTTTTTATTATTTTTCCTATGATGCCAGACTCATGGGACACCCTGTATATGTGGTGTGTGTGTGTGTGTGTGTGTGTGTGTGTGTGTGTGTGTGTATATATATATATATAACGGTGTTTCATGGCAGTGTGGTTGATGGATGAAGTGAAAGGAAGTTCAATCCACATTGATGCCCCTGTTCCTTTTGCCGAGGAAACTTGTCTGAACAAGTTTAAACCAGATCAGAACACGTTTAGGGGTCCCAAGATTTGATGCTTCAGATTGCTTAGGTATTTCTAATTTCAGCTGTTCTACAGGGTGGGCCGTAAGTTTCCATACATAGGAAAAATAAACATTTGTTTATGGACAACCATTTTTATTTATATAATATGCTCTACATGGTTGCCATTGTTTTGAAAACACATTTCAATACGTGTTCCCCACTGTTGATGAACACGCATTAGCACAGTTGACGTTATGCTTGTAATGGCGTTGGTGATACGTTCCTTTAGATGATTTATGTCTCGTATCTTTTCCTGATACACCATGGCCTTCAAGTGCCCCCAAAGATAGAAATCAAGGGGGGTGAGATCTGGGGATCTGGGAGGCCACTCCACAGGACCACGCCGACCAATCCAAGCATCCGGAAACTGCTGATCCAAATACCGACACACGTGAAGACCATAAAAACAAACGTTTAAATTTTCCTATGTATGGAAACTTACGGCCCACCCTGTAGTGTTAGTCGACTGCCTTGCTTCCTGATGGAAGGGTGCACTGCTCTCTGTCCTTTGTGTCAGTTGTCGAGTTTTGTCCTCATTGTGTCTACCATTGCTTATTTGTACTCTCTTCTAATTCATATATTTACTCATTGCAGATAAACATGGCAACTCGAAGCAAGAAAGAGGTTCGGCTCATCGGACACCCGAATAAGGAGATCCTGGGTAGCCACCTGCTGATGAAGTTGCAAGTCTTGCAAAAGTGCTTCTTCCATCAAAAACAGGAAAACCTGGGATGGAGAAAATGTCTGAACCTCTGTTTGGATGCTGTGATGGTGTTCTGGAAAAGAGCAAGGATCCCTACTATGAGGTGGGACAGCACCCTTCGGAAAATGGAAGCTCTGCTCCAGCATTACGACAAGTTGGTGAAAAGCAGAAACAGATCCGAGGAGAGCTGTCGTGTTTTGCGGAGGACATGTTCAAGGCGGAACTCAAGAACGAAATCCTCGATATTGGTCATCCCAATGCCCTTTCTCTGATGACAAACGAGGAAGACAAGCTCTTCTACAAGAGTCAGCAGGAGGACCCAACAGAGAGCAGTATGGGATCGGCAGACATGAAGCTGGCCCAAATGGAGAGTAGGAAAAGGCATCGAGAGGAACAGCAGGAGGAGAGACGACACTGGGAATACAAGCGATCAAGCGGGCCAAGACAGTTACAGAAGCTGCTACTCTTGAAGACAGCTCTTCGTCCTCGGCGTCGCCATCTGCATAAGATGATCCCTCCTTGGCAGCCTCCACGTCTGCTTCATGTCCTTCTCCGAGGAAGCAGTGGAGGAACCTCATCACTCAGGATGTGGCTGTCACGCACGACTGGATGAACATTTCTTATCGTGATGCAGCGATGTCCTATGCCTTCGTCGCGCAATCCTTGGGGCACGATTTGAACGAGGTATCCATCTCCTCTTCCACAATGTATCGTGCTCACCAGTCGCTTTGGAAGCAAGCAGCAGAGGCATATCAAGCGGGAGAATTCTGTCCTGATGAGCCCTTGGTGTTGCACTGGGATGGGAAAATGCTGCCTGAAATCACAGGTAATGGATCTGTGAACCGGATTGCTGTGCTAGTCACCAGGAATGGCCAGGAGAAGCTGCTTGGAGTTCCGAAAGTTCCAACTGGCAAGGGAGCGGAGACGGCATGCATCTGCATTGATCTTGTGCAGGAACACCACCTGTCCGAACGAATCAAGGGGTTATCATTCGACACAACGGCATCGAACACCGGGATTCACGTGGGAGCCTGCGTCAAGATTGAGGAGGGTCTCGGGAAGCAACTTCTTTACCTAACATGCATGCACCATATGTACGAAATCGTCCTGGCCCAAGTCTTCCCATCTTTGATAGGCCCCACCTCTGGGCCCGAGACTGGGATCTTCAAAAGATTCCAAGAGCAGTGGGGTTTCATCAACCGATCTCTTATCACCACTGCTATTGATTCAGATAGCTGCAGCATCACTGGACCTCTTCAGGGTCTCAAGGACCGAACTGTCCTTGTCGTGAGGGAAGCTCTGGCTTCTGGTCAGCCGCAGGATGACTACCAAGAACTTCTTCAACTGATTATCCTCTTTCTCAGGGAAGAGACTGTCGCCAATGTACCACTGCGGAAGCCAGGAGCATACCACCATGCACGGTGGATGGCGAAAGCCATTTACGGATTGAAGCTGTACCTCCTTCAGGACCAGTTCAGGATGACCGGGCGGGAGCTGAAAGGAGTCACAGAAATCTGCCTGTTCATCGCCCTGGCCTACGCAAAGGCTTGGAGTCATGCAATGAGAGCAGAGCAGGCCCCACGTATGGATCTGGAGTTCTTGCTGGACCTGGAAATACTGCAGGAAGATGCCGTGATCGTCGACGTCGCCAAGCAAGCGCAAGCGGCCATGAAATGACACCTCTAATACTTCTCCGAGACGCTGGTCAGCTTGGCATTCTTCGATCAAGGGGTTCCTCAGGAAGAGAAACAAAGGATGCGAGAGAACCTCGCCAAGCCAGCATCGAGGAAAGCATTGAAGCGTCTGGAGGGGAAGACCATCCACGGCTCCTTCAAAGGAAAGAAGATTTCGGATTTCGTTACCTTGAGGATGAAGGATCTCTTCACCGCACTCGGGATCAACGGCGCCTTCATCGAAAATCCCGCTTCGTCTTGGGGAAGCAACCCACACTACCAAGCAGGCCTAGCTAGGGTCCGTGTCCTGGCTGTGGTGAATGACTCAGCTGAATAGGGATCGCACTCATCGATAAATTCAATACTGCCCTAACAACGAAGGAAGAAGACAAACAGTACCTGCTGAAAGCAGTTTTCAAGAACAGGAAGGATTTTCCAAAGAAGCAGAAGGGGGAAATGATGAAGTGATGAGTCTGTGCTCTCTGACGTAAGGCGTGATTTCTTGGGACCCCTTATTGTTGTCGAAGGAGTCTCATTTTTGGCCAGGAGTGATAAATATGTAAAAAACGAACACAGGCATCTATGTGGATTAAAAATATAATGTGGTTCTCATTTATGAAACACCCTGGTTTTATTCATCATATATATATATATATATATATATATATATATTATATATATATATATATATATATACACACACACACAGGGTGTCCGAGAATTATCTGTATAATTTTTGCTGTTATTAAAAGTCAACCATGAAGTGTAGAAATTCCAGTGTTGTCCCATTTTACAGAGAATCTCATTAAGTTTTTTCTGATACCACGTTTTGACAAGTTTTTTAGAAATGTACACGGGTGAGAGACATTGATGATTTAAAAGCAAGAATTACAGCTGCTATTGAGCGAATTGATATGGATATGCTGCAGCATACATGGCAACATTTGGAGTATTGATTGGATGTTTTGCGAATCACTAATGGTGCACATATCGAATGTTTGTAACAACGTTACTTTAATAAAAGAAACTCTTGAAAATACAGATTCTAAATAATCTTGTTTAAGACTTTTACATGCATTATCAAGAATTTCATTAAAAGATGAAATTGTACAGATAATGTTCGGACACACTGGAATTTCTAAAAAACTTGTCAAAACTTGGTATCAGAAAAAACTTAATGAGATTCTCTCTAAAATGGGACAACACTGGAATTTCTACACTTCATGGTTGACTTTTAATAACAGCCAAAAATTATACAGATAATTCTCAGACACCCTGTATGTATATATATATATATATATATATATATATATATATATTTATTACAGGGTGGAAAAAACTTTTTTTAATAAAACAAAACTATTTGGTCTTAATGGTTTTTTGGTTCATTCATTGTAATAAAATGATTTTATTTTTTATATTTTATTTAAGCATTATACTAACTTTTACAAGAAAAACTGCCTATGTTTACACTCAAAATTCTAAAAGCACCTTCTTTATTATTTTCTTCTAAATAATAGTGATAATAGCGAAAACAATTCCTTTAACACTATTCAGATTTACCGTAATAATATTGTTCATACAAACAAAACATGTCAAATGTGGTGACTAGGAATGTAAATTATATTGGTCAATGAAAATTATTTAGTAAAAGACAAACCAACCCTAATTGGTGCAATAGTAAACTAAATTTCTCATTTTTCTGCGTAATTGATACTTTAATAGTGGTTGAGAATCTTTATTGTCAGGATTTCAATTGAAAAATAATAAAATACCTTAGCTGAAAGTACACTTCTTTTTTTTTAATGATGTTGATTGTTGACAGTGTGACAGATAATTAAAAAATAAGCACAATATTACATTTCATGTATGAAATTGATACATGAAATTGATATATCCACCGTGTTATATATATATATATATATATATATATAGGCCAATGTCGTGACACTGCTTCCCAGAGATCAGCGAAGTTAAGCAACATTGGGTCTGGGTAGTATAGTAGTTGGATGGGAGACCGTCCTCTACACCCAAATTATGTAGCAACCCGTGGTTCAGATACCATGTAAAGCTGTAGGTCCCCTCCATCATATGACCTTAAATGTTGCGAAGGAGGTTAAACAACCCCAATTAAAAAAAGTGTGTGTGTGTGTGTGTGTGTGTGTGTGTGTGTGTGTGTGTGTGTGTGTGTGTATTTTTATATTAGTTTTCAGTGAGGTAAAATATAAACGAATTTCAGTAATTCAAAGTTTTTTTTCAGTTCGAGTTTTATATCTACATTTTATTTGGTAGAGTGAACTCCACTATTTAATATATTGTATATACTGCAGACTGGGGGGGGGGTCTGAGTTTTTCCAATTCCACAGTATGCACATAGTTGGAAATGATGATCTCAACATCTTTTAAAAAAAAATGAGTATATGCGACTCCCCCTTACCCCTTCCATAGCATCCCCCCCATTTTACTCTCTCCACAGATATAAACCCCAAATGTGACAATCATGCATTTTATTAAGTCTTATTAAGTATTTTAGATTAATTTGGATAGATTATTTAGAGAGAGTTTTAGATAGATTGAATAGATTACAGAGATTAATTTAGATAGATTAGATGAATTATATAAATTGTCACTTTTTTTTATTTAGTTTCAGATTGTTATTTTCAGATTGTTTATGATTGAATGAGCTATGATTTAATTCCAAATGAGTTATATTAAATTCAGATTGAACGATTCAATTGCTAGAATTTAACAATTAGTTTCTTGTTATTAATGCTACTTGGCCTAAATAAGTGAAATCATGGCGACAAGAAGCAAAATGCACAATTCAACATTTGGTCACCCTGCAGAATTTCCACCTTCAATGACTCCTTCAAAGGCTGACGTATTTAGGCATTATTTATTGGTAAGAAAACGAGAACTGATTTTGAAAGGTTACAGAATTGTCACTAAAGATGTGGAAGCCATTTGGGAGACATTTTCCTTTCCACATATAGGATTTGAAGGAATAGCTATAAAAGTTGAATGATTGATAGAATCTGCAGCGAAGCTAAATAAAGTACCATTAAAACAAAGAAAACCATTTTCAGCAGAAGGTGAAGACATTCAATGAAATGTTTGATATTTGCACTTGTTACAATAAAAAAATCAGTTGAATGGATTTCAGATGTGATATTAGAGTTCCAATGATTGAGTGGGAGTCTTTTGTGGGGCAGAAGCAAAGAAAAAAACAACTAGGACCAATTGACAGAGTAACAACTTCCTCAAGCAAAAGGACTCACGATGGAGTTAAAGGATTAGAAAGAAGAGCCAAGATAAGCCTAGATATGAATGTTGCCTCAACCAGCAAACTGGACCATTTACATCTTATGGAAGATGAGAGCATGGAAATTGATGATGACAGTGATGATATTGACTTTGTTCCAGATTTTGAGCTGAGAGAAAACCATCAGAACAGAATTATTTATAACTTAACAATAACAGCAGATAGATACCATCTAAGTTACAGAGCTACTGCAGCTATAGTAAATGCAGCTTTGAAGGATATGGGAATATTAGACAAAACCAATATGTTGGATAGGAAAAAAGTGGAGAGAAAGAATACGTGTGGGTAAAAAGAACAAAGTGAAATCAGAGAACACACAGATTGAAGGCATCAGATTTGATGGTAGAAAAGATCAAACTAAGGCAAAGAAGGGAATGGAGTATGAAGAACATTATGTAATAGTCAAAGAACCTGGTGATGTTTACATGGATCATATAGCTCCAGATAATGGAACTGCTTGTTGTATTGCAGATGAAATAACTTTTAGAGTTGATTCTAATAGCAAAGAATCCCTCAAAGCTTTGCTATGCAATGGCACCCTAGTGAACACTGGCAGGATTGGCAGTGTGCTAAAATTGATTGAATTAAATCTGGACAGGCCAGTACAATGGCTGATTTGGCTTTTGCATGCAAACAAACTGCCCTTCAGGCACGTATTTGAAGCAATTGATGGAAAACTTCAGGACCAAACACCTTCAAAGGTTCTCTTGGAAATAAACTCAGAGGATTTGACCAAACTGGATATAGTTGATTATAACCCTGTAGAGGGCAACATTAAAGAAGTTTCGGCCGATATTGTTAAAAGTTTCAGCAGTGACCAAAAATATATGTATGAAATGTGCATTAGCATACAATCTGGACGCATCTCACAAGCGTTAGCCACCAGATCCCCAGGTGCCCTCCATCATGCAAGATGGCTAACATGAGCAAACAGGATCCTGCGCTTATATGTCTACACGGAATCCAGACAAAAACATCCAAGACCTAGTAAAAATTATGCTCCAGGCTGGTTTTGGATAAAGTCTCATCCAAAGGCAAATGAGGGAGCATCTAATTTTTGGTATATCATGCACTTGCTTAAAGGCTTAGATAAAAAGCATCAGATGATTATGGAGTGTGTCCTCAGAAATAACACCTATTTTGCCCACCCAGAGAATATCTTACTCTCAATGATAAGAGACACAAGATTAGAGGTCAGAGAGCTGGCTCTTCAGCACATCATCCGAGCAAGAACTAGGAGCACCAATGCAAGAAATTTTGAGCTGCCAAAAACACTGAACTTTGAAGCAGACGATTACCCTAACATGATCGACTGGGACAATGAAGCCATCACCCCTCCACCTATTTTACAGAATTTGACAAATGATGATGATCTTAAAGTTCAAAATGAACCACTTCAGTTTATTCCTTTTCCCTGTCACAGCCAGGGAGTATAACATGCTGTAAATGTGGTAACAGAAGCATCACAAGATAGCAATTTCTTAAGGTGAATATTTTGGTTTTAATATGCTTCAATTGACTAAGTAATATACAGAGAAAGATTTATTTTATATAAATAACTTTACTTATATCATTATTTACTTTGATCTTTGTCATTTATCAGGTTTTTTTATTCAAAGAATTGGTTTCAATTTTATTTCAATTTAAAAAAGGGGGGCACATAGCGGTGTAATTACAGCATGTTGTTTAGGGGCCCAAAGGAAACTCCGAGCAGTGTCTAGAATAAGAATACAAAATTTTGCATCAAGTTCTTTTTTAGTCATCTTAAATTGATTTTGGAGAAGAAAAAGCTTAAATGCATAAATTCCTTTGCCATCCATCTTGCATGATGGTACGCTCCAGGTCTCTTCAAGGGAGTATTAGAAATGCTTTCTTCTCCAAAAAACAAGAGAACAAGTTGAAAAAATTCTTTATAATCATCTCTTGGCTGTTTAGAGTTGAGTGCCTCCTTCATGATTAAGACTGTTTGATTTTTTAAATCGAACTCCTTCAATTATTCTGCAGCTTTGGGAATCAACAGCAGTTGTGATTTGAGAATGATCCATAAAATCCCATTGAGTTTTGAATCTTTTGAAGATTGGAATATCAGGTTCAGAGGAATGGCCCATAGAAGTCCGGAAGATTTGAGATAGGACAATCTCATAAATATGGTGTCTGCAGGCTAAATATAAAAGCTCTTTTCCAAGTTCTTGTTCAATTTTAGTGCAAGCTCCAGCATGGATTCCGGTATTGGATGCTGTTGTGTCAAATGACAGCCCAATAATGTCTTCTTCATTTGACATCATCAAAAGGGCATTAGACTGACCAATATCAAGAATTTCAGCCTTAATTTCATCTTTAAACATAGCTTCTTCAATACGGCATTTTTCCTCAGGCCTTTTTCTGTTTTTCATCAATTTATCATAACAGCTTATTAAAGAGTCAATCTTTCAGATGGCACTGTCTCTACGCATTGTGGGAATCCTGGCTTTCTCCCAGTAGGTCATCACTTCATCTAAGCAAAGATTAATGGATCTTCTTCATCCCAATTTTTCCTCTTTTTGATGGAAGAAATATTTTTGCAAAACTTGCAGTTTTGTAGGTAAGTGGCAACAAAGTATATCTTTATATAAATGGCCAATGAGCCAAACTTTAGTTTTAGAATGAGTAGCCATTTTTAGTTTAAAAAATTAAATTTCTGAAATAGTAAAATAAACCAGTTAAATTAGGAGATAAAAAGGGTAACTAAAAGGTTCAAGCCAATTAGGCAAAGCCTTTAATTTAGAGTTGACCAATTAAGGATAATATATTTTATCCAAAATTTTTGTTTTCCTTATTAATAATTTTCTCTGAAATAATGATCTAAGATTGTTTTTGTACTCCATTAACACCAAAAATTTCTTAAAGAAGAAGAAATTTTTTTCATAAGTTGCAACTCAAGAGTTGAGTTGATCATTGATGTTCTAAGCGTGCCTATTCATTGGAAAATTTTTATAAGTCATTAAATCTCGGGACCCCTAAATATTCTCATATTTGACCAAAATTTTGCTGACATGTCTATCTGGTCCAAAGGAACAAGGGCATTAATGTGGAACAAGGATTTCTTCAACTTTATAATTTACCCCCCATTTTGGTCCACACTAATATCCATGTATATCCATGATGTGTAATCAAGAAGATTAAAATGAATTGTTACAACTTACAGTTGATTTTTATTTTTAAACCAATCTATTATAATTTATATTACCATACTCATAATGTAAATAGTTAATCTTACCAGAGTAAAATATGACAATTTCCAGAAAAACAAGTATAGAATTATATTTAAAAATATTGAGAATCGGAATCAGAATCGAGAATCATATCGGAATCGAGACTTTTTAGTGGTATCGGAATCGGAATCGTTAAAAATTTTGGTATCGTCCCATCACTATTTACAATATTACTTTTGGTTTTGATTAGTGAAATTGGAGCAAACAAAAAATCACAAAACTTAATGCCTATAAAATACCACACATTTTCTTTTCATTTATGCAGGCAGAAGGAGCCAAGGAGGGAACCAAAATCAAGGTCCAAGGTTTTCCAAGATGCCTGGACACTGCATTTGAAAGATTTGAGGTTATAGACAGAAGGAAAGATGGACTGAGGAGGGTTGTTTCACAGTTGACCAATGAGTAGATGAAAGATTGAAAATACCAATTAACACTTGAATTAGAAAGTTGGGCAGAAAAGGAATGAGAATTTGTCGAAAGTGTGGTACTGTATGCCAGTGGCGGATCTAGAGAAGTGTCTTGGGGATAGGGGTGGGGGGCAGATATAGAAGGGGGGCACCATAATGAAGATAAAATGCCTGGCAAAACTGCGTGATGATATTTTTGACAACTACAAATCATAGTATAATTTGTAAATTTTATTAGTAGGTTGAATGGCATAATCATATGCAGTCTTACAATACCAATAGTAACTTCCTTTTGTTTTTCTGGGGACATGTCCTCCTAGGTAGTTACACCCCTGCTCCATATTGTCATTATTTATGGCAATTTTAATATTTTTATGCTAAAAATTACAAAACATAGGCTATATCACTATTAAAAACATATTTCATGTCATACTTGTCAAAATTCCCAGCTCAGGACTCAAATTGTAGGGTTCATCAGGGCATCCAAAGAGTTGTCTTAACTCAGCAATCCTCTTTTCATCTTTAATTTATTAATCATTCAGTTCAATATTGAAGCTTTTTCACTTATGCCGAGGGGAGTTGCCAACACGGCTCTTATGGGGTCCCCATGACCCCACCTTAGATTTGCCTATGCTGCACACTCTCCTTAAAGGAGGCACCATACTATCAAAAGCTTTTGATATATTGAGTGCAAAAGCAAAGGTTTCACCAAAATCCCGAAAAGAGGATGACCAAGAGTCAGATATATGTGGGAAGATTGTCAGTCCCTTGCGGAACACACACACACACACACACACACACACACACACACACACACACACACACCACACACACGATCTGAAAGAAGATTGTGAGAAGAGAGGTATTTAAGAATCTTCCTGTTAAGGATAGATTCAAAAACTTTAGAAAGAAAAGAAATCAAAGCAGTTGGACGATAGTTGGAGGGTTGAGAGCAACCACCCTTCTTTGGGACACACTGAAAAAAAAAATTGAACTTCCAGCTGAAAAACAAAGACAAAAGAGTTTGCCTAGGCAGGGTATCAGCACAGAAGCACTGTTCTTAAGAACAACATGAGGGATACCATCAGGACCATACACCTTCCTAGAGTTGCACCCAGATAGGGCAGAAATTTTTTTTTTTGAGATATTCTAAATTCAGACAACTAATTCCAAGGGAGGAGGGAGAAGATGGAGGAACAGCATCTGAAACATTCAGGGTTCTGTTGATGGTGAAAGTTTGAGCAGAGTTCAGCTTTATTTGAAGAAGAAACAGCAACTGAGCCATTGGAAAGGAAAAGAGGAGGGAAAGAAGTAAAGTTGTTGGAGGGGTTCTTAGCTAGATGCCAAAAGAGCAAGAATTAGAATTGGGTAGGTTTTCACACTTTTGTTGGATGAAGGAATATTTAGAATTGAAGAACAGTTTTTGCATGATTCCAGGTCAGAAATATAAGCTAAATGAGTCAAGTAGATGGCAACAGTATCTTCTGAAAGCCGCATCTCTGTTGTGGATACCATTAGAACAAGCGAAGTTAAATCAAGGTTTTTTCTGCATTAATAGCAGGAAGAGAATGTGGTATGTGCGCTGTGATGCACTCAGTGCACTCGAAGGGGTCCCAGCCATGGAAGCAGTAATCACTCCATGGGGGGAAATCAGAGACGTACTGCTTCAGGGTCTCTCAATCAGTGGGGCCAAAATGTCTCCTCTTGGGAGACAGGAAACAGCTATAAGACTGTGGTCGGAGGAGCCCAACAGAGAAAAAAGTTTGACAAACTAAGGGGAAGTAGTGAGAAATAAATCCAGAATGTTGGGCCTATCTCCAAGGCAACTGGGGATACGAGTAGGGTACAATCCTTAATATTAATGTCTATGGATTCAATATTAAAAAAATATTTCACTGACAAGTTTGCTTGGAAAAACCAGCTGACACTGAAAAACTCCATTGCATTACATAAACTCTGACAGTTACCTGAGCCAGAGTGCTGCCAAAGCAGGTGGGCAGCCCCACCCCATTAAAAAAATAAATAAATAAAAATAAAAAATATACCAACCTGAACAGAATAATCCTGTTTGCCAGGTCTGAGATCCCTTGAATGGGCTATTTTATTGGCTTGTTGAGGGGTTAAAGAAAAAGTAAATGTTCCTTCTTGGTATCTGCCTGATCCCTGAGGAGCTGAAAATAAAATGTTTGATTTTCTTAAATGCAAATGGCAATAACAAACAAATGAATACATTACAAAATGGTAATAATAAAATAAACCTTCAAATAATACTCACCCAGTGTGGATGGTTTTAACAGTTCTCCAAGAATATCATAAAATGGGAGCTTTTTTAACCGCACATCAGGACTTATTGGGTAAGAGTTGTTGGGGGAGGGCTGAATAGAAGTGTAGCCAACATTTCCACTCATAGGAGTCACCTGGCCAACTTGTGCAGTAGAACTCCTGCTAGAGTACCCTGAAGAGTTGACTGTGACTCCCATATTGCCTCCTACATTGCCAGTCTGCGTATAACCTGAAGACATTGTGTTGAGCCCAGAAGGAACTCGCTGATTTGGGAGAATACCCGTTGGCGCACCACCGGCCGCTGCCTGCGACCTGTCACCAAACGACATCATCTCTAGTCTAAGCAAAAGAAAAATGATAACTCTTCATTAGCACATGCCATATGGCAATGCTCAATGAATAGTGTTGAAGCACAATAAAATAAAAAAAAATCCACTTCAATCTGTGAAACTTAACAGGAAAATGCAAATTCTACAAACTAAACCTTAGTTCAAGTGTATTTATGCAAGACAAAACATTAAATAAAACATTCTACTGTATCCCAATGCTGAAGAGCTTTATTAAATGGTACCAAGCTTTTATGGCTTCAAAAATAAATTTGCAAAGCAAATGCTGCTGTTTCAGTCAGGATGAGGAGCAAAAATACCCTGTAGAATAGGTCTATCCAACAAGACTAGAATGACTTCATTGTAAAGGATATGGGAATCATCACATGCATTACAAAGGCTTTGGCAATCATGAAGATACACATTTCTGAACACACTCCTCAAAACTAATACTTTTGATGCAGTGGTATAACCTTTCTTCCATAACATAAGGTAGTGCAAGAAATTTCAATGAAATCATCTTTATATAAAGCATAATCATACAGTAAATTTGCTTGACTCATGGGGCTGCCACTTTTTTGACCAATCACCTGGAAAGGTGCCCAGCCACAACATAGTATTTACATTTTTAACATTTAAATTTTACAATATGCTAATATCATTTGCTTAGGCTTAACCTAGGGTGATTAGCAAAACAAAATTAAATAAAACTAATTTGAGTGAAATGAAAAATTAACAAAACCATCAAATGATTGTAAATGAAATATAAACTTAATTTATATTACTCTTTTGGGCAGTATCCACTCAAATAATGAGAAAAAGTTAATAGTAATCAAACATCTATTAAGGGGCTATTAAAGAAATTATTTACCTGAAGTCTAAAATAAAAATTGAATACACAGTTAAAACTAACATCAAATTTGGAATAATTAACTGGGAACTGTATCCATATGAACTTGCAACTTTATACAAAGACATTTAGTTTATACCAGTTAAGATTGTGATTCTTATTGCAGTGCATATTAAGCCTGGACTCTCACAAGACAATAAATATACAAAGTAAAATTCTTATTTTTCATTCAAGAATTAACTATTAAACTTAGTGAAGCGTGAACAAATATTTAATAGACCCTCTGACTTTTAAGTGTCCATCGTACCATCAGTTACAAAAGTAAATAAACTTGGCTGTAAGGTAGGTGTGGGTCAGTGTATCCAGACTTTTGTAACCAACTGAACTTACAATGGAACGCTCCTATCCTAAAACTTTTTACTAAAAAGAATCTTATTTACGGATCAAATAGGCTCTACTTCAGCAACTGCGCTTTAAAACTCGTAAGCTACCATACTGGACTATATTTTGCAGGCTGGGGATACGGAGTAAATCTTTATTTACACCCATCATACAAATTTTATATTGAACTCATTCATCTCTAAACTCCATTTGCATACCTCATATTAACTACCATATTTTATTTAAGTAAAATCATAATCTGGAGTCGGAAAACAAATGAAAGCAGCATTATAAAATAACTACCAATTTACTTTTATTTACCTTTTTGTACGCTTTCTCAAGGAAATAAATTGGTTTAAGTACAAAAACCTTTTTACTTCTCTCCTTTCCCCATCCACGCAACAATAAGTAATTATAATGCACATTTCAATCACTGAAGTTCACTCTAGTTAAGGGTTGGCAACAATTGAAGCAAAGTGATCAAATCATATGATTTAAATATTTTTTTTTACATAAAAATCCATTTTTTAGTTTTAAAAAAATTACATTTTTTACAGCTTTCTAAAAGTTCCTACGATGCAGTATCTGGCAATTTTTCCAACTGAAACTCCTGATACATATTACTATAAATAATGAATTATCAAGATGAGACGGCTCTAGCGTAAAATGCGAGGTAACTATGGAAAAACTATACGTGCCTGTCATACACTTTACAGCCCACACCAAGGCCTATTTAACGTATGAAAAAACTGTATGGTATAGGGTTATGGGCTGATTGCTATTAACTTTTCCATCAGATCTTGATGCTGAGTTGATGATAAAAACCCTACATCCTTTTGTTAAAAAATTGTGCGTTTGTTGAGGTCTTCAAAAGACCTTGTTTAGCATTTCTTTTTGTTAATGTTGAATTTATTTGCCTTCGGTATTTAGCGCTGCCTAATGGTAAAAAAGGAAATTACCATACCTTATTATTTCATTGGACCTCGCTTCTGGTTGTAGGGCACGCAAGCTGCCTATTGCGCCTCTTTTTTGATGTAGGTGATAGGGTTGCAATAGGGTTATGCGAGGAGTTTATTCAGTTTAATTAATACAGACAATTCACTATGCCTAAATACCTGAAGGAATAGGCCTATCCTTTTGTTATTAGTTTTATTTTATTAGTTTTTCACTCAAAACTTGTAAGGAAATTAAACAAGTCTTCCTTGCCTACAGCAATGCTCATACTAGGCAGCCATGGCTGAAGTAATAAAAATCTGTCTTAAATTCACTTGCTTTACAGTCTCCAGATGTCTAATTTTCATATTTTCATTTCTCCTCCTCTCAAGTAATTTTCATGAATCAGCAATAAAAAATTGTGATACGAAAAAATATGTTTCTCTTCTTGTTATACAGCCCCAATGCCTACATATTGGGTTCTATGTATGCCAATTTTTTCCATTCCCAATAGGCTTTGTCATCAATCCCAGGGCAATTTTATAGTTATTTAATACAATAAATTAATAATTTGTATTTAATTATGAAATAAAGGTAACATATACAATACCATATTGTAGGTGTGTATAAGCCTGCATTTGAATTAGGCTTTGTTGTGAACTGTAATGTAAAGTGTATGACAGGCATGTCTAGTTTTTTCATAGTAACATGCATAGTAACAGATGATGTTGCTAATGTAATAAAATTGAGAGCAGAACTTGCGAAAATGAAGGACAGGATCTCGTAACTTATGGATGTTCTGCGCATATAATGAACTTGTTAAGAAAAGATCTGGAAATATGAAGTAGTGCATTATTCAGATACTATTTAAAATTATACAGTTATGACTACAAATAAGTTGTTGTTGTTCAGCAGAACACAATGGTTGATTGCTTACAATCATATATTAATAACTGACCCATGTTAGTTGGTTGGTCATGGAGAAAAAAGACAAGAATTGGAGAACACAAGGAAAGTGATGGATAATAATAATATCCACTGTAATGAAGATTAGCTAAAAACTTTAGAACATATTGCTATTGCTCTTGATAAAACTCAGATCCAAACGTAAAAGAGAAGTTACTGGAATCTGGGAAAACAACAGAAAAGCAGCTGCTTAGATTAACTGACAGAATGGCTACAGTAAAATTAGGAGAGGATGCAACTACTACTCACACCAGCACATTACATACCATATTCAGCTAATGTTCTACATCCTCTTTAAAAAGGAAAGCAACTAAATAGTGAAGAGAACTCCATCATGGAGTACACAACTGAGAACTTCTCTTATGCAATATCTACTCAAGTGAAATACTGTATACAGCAAAGTTTCCACCTTTCCCAAAATATATGTTTAATTAATGAAACCAACTTTAATTTGTCCTCTTGTATGGAGGAAATCTTTGAATATAACTAGTAAAATAATGAAATATCATTGAGATGGTGAGGTTAAAATCACAAGTTTTGGTAGATAGCAAAATTAGTAAGGATTTCTGAGAGCTTCCAAATTTTCCCAGTAAACCCAGGGAGGTCTCTGTAATGCCTATTAGGCCTGAGTCTTCAGAATTACTAAAAATGTTTTTCTTTTATTGATTTAATAATTAATAATTGTAACAGAACAGACTTGAAATTCTCTTAATATAGAGAAGCTGAATTCTGAAACAATTGTATGTACACATTCAAACTGAGAAAACAAAAAGCATCTCACTTCTTGATGATGTGGTTGGTTATCCTATAGTTCTTTAAATTGTAACTTAAAAATGGTGTTTTGGCATTTCTCAACCTTTATTAGGGCAATGCCTGAACTGTTTCTGTACCACTTGAAATTATCACAGACATACCATAATCAACTTTTAAATGTCTATTTCCTTTTAAAGATCTTAATGAAAAGCCTAATTTCAATTACCAATATAAGCTACTTTTTTATGCAGAAAGGAGGGGCTAAGGGTGATCCCCCCAATAGAGGAAGAGCCAAAATCAAGGTCCAAGGTTTGAGATGCCTGGATACTACATTTGAACGATTGAAAGTCATAGTGAGGGGGAAAGATAGATTGAGGAAGATTGTTCTAGAGTTCAGTGACTGAGTAGATGAGACAATGACAATACTAATTAACCCTTGCATTAGAAAGTTGGCAACCCTTGCATTAGAAAGTTGGACAGAAAAGGAATGAGAATGTGTAGAAAGTCTGGTACTGTGAGCTCTCTTTAAAAGAGGAGCATGCAGTTGAGTGTTCAGAAGAGCAATGTCCATTACAACAGCAATAGTAGAGAGAGCAGCAACATAGCAGCAGCAGCAGCAGCAGCAGAGAGAGCAGGACTGAAGTCAGAAAAAGGCAGGGAATGGATGAGACAAAAAGCCTTTGATTCCACCCAGTCAAGCGGAACTGTGTGGGTTGAGTGACCCTACACACGAGAAGCATACTCCATATAGGGGTGGACAAGACCCCTGTACAGAGACAGCAACTGAGTGGGGGGTGGGGGAGGGGGTGAAGAAACTGCGGACACAGTACAGCACACCTAACCTTTTGGAAGCTGTTTTGGAAAGAATATATGCACTCTTCCAGGAAAGATCACAAGAAAAGGAAATGCCAAGAATGTTAAGAGAAGAGGAAGGATTGAGTTGTGTATTGTTGAAGACAGTGATAGTCATGTGTAAGATCATGAGTAGATGGATAGAGGAACAGAGTTTCTGAGGCATTGAAATGCGCAAGATTTTCTCTGGCCCAATCAGAGATAGTAGAAAGATTAGAGGTCAGGTACACCATAGCCAGTCCTACGCAATGTATAGAATGACTGTTGAGAGGGATGTTTTGTGAGGCAGGTGCAGAAGTGAAGAGTGGAATCATTGGCATAGGAGTGGATAGGAGAAGAGTGAACATCTGCAGCTGCAACTATAGATCAGCCAGAAAGGAAATAGGAGATGAAGGCATAGATGGAAGGATAGAAATCAAAGGAAGGCAGTTTGGAAATTAGGGATTTGTGCCAGACTATCAAAAGCTTTTGATATGTCTAGCACAATAGCAAATGTTTAACAAAAACTCCAAGAGGAGGATGATCAAGATTGGAGAGAGATGCAAGATCATCAGTATAGCTATCATCCTTTGCAGAACCCATAATGATGATCTGAAAGAAGATTGTGAGAGAGGCGAGGTGTTTAAGAATCTTCCTATAAAGGATAAATTCAAAAACTTTAGAAAGACAAGAAATCAAAGCAATTGGATGATAGTTGGAGGGTTGAGAGCAGTTACCATTCTTTGGGACAGGCTGAATGAAAGCAAACTTCCAGCAGGAAGGAAAAGTACCAGATGAGAGACGAAGATGAGAAAGTTTATCTTGGCAGGGTGTCAGTACAGAATCACAGTTCTTGCAACCAACAGGAGACCTTCAGGACTGCACACCTTCCTACAGTTGAGCCCAAATTAGGCAGAACAAACATCTTTGGAAGAGATTCTATTTCCAGACATAATTAAGTCAAAGGGAGGAGATGGAGGAACAGCACCAAAATCATTGAGGGTTGAACTGGAAGCAAAAGTGTGAACAAAGAGTTCAGTTTTATCAGAAGAGATGGCAACTGAGCCATCAGAATGGAAAAGAGGGGTGAAAGAAAAGGTAAAGTTGTTGGAGAGGTTCTTAGCTAGACACCAGAAAGAGCAAGAATAATTAGATAGGATTCACATTTTTGTCTGATGAGGGAATTAAAGGAATTTTTTTTAGAGTCAAAGGACAGATTTTGCAGGATTCAAGGTAGAAATATAAGCTGAGTGAGAATCAGGAATTGAATGGCAATGGTAGATACCTTCTGAAAGCCTCCTCTCTGTTGCAGATAGCATTTGAGTAAGCAAAGTTAAGCCAAGGTTTTTTTGCCTTCATAGTACAAATAAAATACGAAATGTATGCCTCCATGCACTGGAGAATCACCGCCATGATGCACTCAGAGGGGTCCTAGCAATCGAAGCAGTACGTAATCATTCCATGACCTCCCAATCAGTGGTGCCAAAGGCCAAATTGGAACAATAGGACAATAGGAAACAGATACAAGATTGTGGTTGGAGGAGCCAAATGGAGAAAAAAGTATCACAGACAAGAAGGACAATGAGGAGGAGAGAAATAAATCCAAAATGTTAGACCTATCTCCAAGGAGATTGGGGATAGGAGTAGGGTGCTATACAATCTGCTCTAGGTCACTCAGGATAGAAAAGTTTTAAGCTAGTTCATGAGGGATGGTTAGTGAGATGAGAGGAAAGCCAAAGGTGGTGTGGTGAACATTGAAATCTCCTAAAATGGAGGTTGGGATAGAATGTATTCCATTTTGGAAGCAAGGTAATCAAAGAATTTTGGATTGTCAGTAGAATTAGGAGAAAGGTGGACAGCATGGATGTATTTAGTTTGAGACTGACATGTAAGCCATAACCAGCGGGTATAGAATTTGGAGGATCCAATTTTTGAAATATAAGAAGTTAGGTCAATGCGCACATACACACAACATCCATCTTTAGAGTGAAATTAAGTATAAAGAAAGGAGGGTACAGAAGGAGAGTTGCTGTCAGTTATCCCAGACACCCAAGTTTCAGTGTGGAAGAGAAGGTGAGGTTTTGAGGAGGAAAAGAGGCAAGGTGGTGTTCAACAGATTGGAAATTTGAGGGAAAGCCACGAATATTGCAGAAATTTATGATAAGTGAATCAGGTAGAAGCCCAGAACATCTCAAATGGCCAGTAGCAGATCCAGCCCCCACTGCCTGGATCTGTGTTCCTGGTATCAGCACCAGGGGAGCCAGAAGTGGGAACAGTGAGGCTTCTGAAGTTGACTTTTTTTTTTTTTAATTATGTTAAGATTATATAGTGTGAGAGATGCAGGTATATGTAGTGAAGAATAGGGAGAGAAGTTTGTTTTTGAGAGCCTGCTGGATTGCTCATAGTGTATACAAGATATTAAAAAAAATCAGCCAAGGAGGACAGTGACAGGAGAAATGGGAGTTCCAGCACTACCTATCTCCTAACATCCTCCACTGCCCCAGAGTACTTCCCTGATCAATTGCTGTCTACAATCTCCTCCTTAATCCTCCCAATCAGCAGCCCAGCATCTTAACCACTATACTGACTGATGCGACATTATCTACAGCCATGTCACAGAAGAGAATGTACGAGCGCATTACTTTCTATTTAGGTGGTGTAAATCTTCCTGTTATTCTTTCATCCACAGCTAGCTTACCTAGCTCAGCAGGCCTATCATCTCCCAAAACAATGAAAACTGCATTGAGCAAACTTTCACCAATTTTGTTCAAAGTCAAAGTAGTTATACCAAAATTAGTTAACATTTTATTTGTGGCTTAAAAACAGTAAATAAAAATAACTTATGACAAGCAATGAACTACAGCCTGGTAGCATTAATATTAAAAATTCCATAGATTTACATCAGGTAATCTTGTTCATCCCAATTTACCTATTCCTACATTACCGTTTACAGCACTAACTCATGATTATGTATTAAATTAAATGCTGCTGTCAATTTTCTTTTCCTTAAACCTCTTCCATAATGGCAAAGGTTGCGCGATGAAAGGGACAGATCTGCAGCTTTACACAGGATCCAAACCATGGGTTGCTACATCATCATCTGAATGTAGAAGGCAATCACCTATCCAACTACTAACGAACCAAGTGTCATTTAAGCTAGCTAAACTACCAGGAAGCGGTGCTGCAATGTGGCTAAGACATAACCATTACTACATTATGTTAAATAAAATGCTACTCATGCAATACACACCAACTTCCCCAAACCATTTGATAAGTGCAACAAAATTAAAAAAAGTAAGAGATACTCGTCTTCACAAGTAGGAAATATGATATATACAGCAAATTCCTAACAAGGTTTCACCAAGTTGTGAAAGTTCAACAGTTTAACACCACCAAGTAGCTATTATATATATATATATATATATATATATATATAATTATATATATATATTATATATATATATATATATTATCTTCTACTGAATGATATCAGCAGCAAAAAAATAAGAACTCCGGACCAATACTATAATTTCTGCAAAAACATGCAGAAAATATATTCAAGTGGTAAGAAAAGAACTGCAATTATGAAATTTTAATACTAGTGAATTTTATCTAATTAAGGAAAACTTAAATTACTACTCTTCAAACAGACAAGAAATACAAAGTACACACAAAATGGACAGTCTAATATGGACATGAAAAAGAGAGCATAGTTAGGATTGCATTAACACAAAGATAAATTCTCAAAACTCTCAAAAGCATGAACAAAAATGTACAGTACTGATTCCTTTGTGGAAAAAATGTTAACCTTGCAGATGGCCTGTTTAAAAAAAAAGTAAGGATAGGATGAGCAATTGAGCGTATAAATGAAAGCCAAGGAACAGCCTCTGCTTTGAAGAATAAGTTTAGTAACAGGAAATAAGCATAACTAGAGTCAACTGAACACTTTTAAGGTAAAATTAGACACCTGACTCGGAATGATTCCAGATGAGCCAGGCTAAGCTATACAAACAAATGAAGGGACATATTTTCTCCTGTCCTCTCCTTCAAGGCAATCTCAGAGGTATGGCAATGAAGTTAACCTTTGAAAAAACCTCAAACAAAACCTCTGCAAGGTTGGAGAGTTTGGGGAATTATAAATAAAGGAAAACAGATTACTGGTATCCAATAGAAATAAGTATAGGCTAGACCTAAACTATGATCTACAAAACATACTCTTTAAACAGCTTTCATATTTTCACATGTAAGCCACTAACCAATCCCACAATCCTAACCTTCAGTTAGCCTATGTAAGATGGTGTTCAAGATGTGAATATTTATACTCACTGAATACTCTTATAGAGCTCTCTGATTTTCTGCTGAATTGAGGGGTTACGCATTCTAACAATGTCTAAAGCTCTGCTTTGAAGTTCGTTTTTCCTACCAGTTTTGTTTTTGCCTGCATATCCTAAGAGCATCTGAAGTTCTGACACACGGAAGGTCATAACCATTCTCTGAAATCAAATAGATTAAATTAGATTATGAAATTAGTTGATAGCTTCACCACGAGAAAATACAAATTTTAAACAAAATTACCAAATTATTCTTAATTTTAAATTTTGAAATTCATCAATTCTGTTTTTCAACCCACTCATCACCATTCTTTCATAATCAGTCTACATTATATATCCCTATCACAGGAACTTGTATGGTTTAATATTACAGCACATTTAATTCCATTAAGCAGTTACTACTGACAGGATATGTCTGGAATGCTATTTCCTTATATATACTACAACAAAGTTTATCTTTATGTCAGCTGTCTTTATGTCATGTAGCACTTTTGTGTACATGTAGTATTTGGTTAGCAATTAGCTTCTATTTTTGAAGTATACTGTATGTCAAAGGGCTAGTACAGTGCTTCTTAGCCTTTTTAGTCTGCAACCCAAATTCTGCTCATGGGACCAGCTTGGCAACCCATACCTTCGAACAGTTCACTTGTAATCAGGGTTGGCCCAATTGAATACAACCTGTTTGTCCTCAGTAGGTTTTTTTCAGGGGGGGGGGATATTTGTAAAACCCACACAATTGAGTTATGTCTTCTTTTTTTTTCCAAAAATAAATGAACATGCCACTAATAAAATAATGTAATAAATTAATTCTTGCACAGTACTCATCACTGAAATATAAATATGGATCAATAAAAGACTCCACCTGACTGAGATATTATGGTAAATAGTTATTTTTGTAATAAGCTCCCAGTTATGTAGCTCTATTCTTGTACTATTTTGGCCATTGAAAATATGAAAAAGCCCAAAAAAGCCGCCCAAAAAAGCCCCCCAAAAACCAGGTGGGTTGGGATTTTTTTAATAAAACCTTGAAGTTTGCCAACCCTGCTTGTAATAGATAATAAAATAAGTAATTAATGGTAAAATGACTCGAGTTAAGAGATAAATGACAATTTAATGACCCAATCAAAATGGCTTGGTCACCCAGGGCTTCAGAACCACTAACAGTACAATATTTTATTTAATGCTTATTCCATAGGAGATTGTAGACCCCAATTGACCAGGAAAGTACTGCAGGGAAGACACTGAGCAGGAGACAAGGGGTGCTCAAACTCCCACTTCTCCTGTCACTGTCCTCCTTAGCTGATCTTCTTCTATATTTCATCTCATTTATTGTGCTGTCAACAATATTTTGACAAAAAAAATTGGTAACCCAGCTACCTTAAATGATGATGCAGTGCACACATCAGTTGCAAAAACAGCCCCAAAACTATTTCCCATATGACAATGGAAGGCTTGGTAAGAGGAAGATACTAATCTGTTCAATGAACGTGTGGTAGAAAACCTACACAATAAATTGATTGAACATTCCGACAGGACCCGACACTTGTCATTCCTGTCAGAAGACTTGGGTACATTTTGGATAGTATGAAAAGGCAAGTATCCAGAACTGGTGGAAGCATTGAGAGTTCTAATTCCATTTGCAACCTCATACTTATGCAAACTGGGTTTCTCATCAGTGGTTGCAATTAAAACAAAGCAATAAAATTGACTGTGTGCATTACTTCGTGTTTGGTCTATTCAATTGAATAGAAGATTACTAAGTGCAAAGCACGAACAGGAAAGAACAAGAACTAAAAGGGAGACACTAACAGTTATGGAGATTATGACTAACAGAAAATAATTTCCACTGTAACACTATATGCATCTTTTAATTAAAAAAAATAGTCTGGTTTTACATACTTCGTAATTTTACTGGAAAAATTAACTCCCTTTTCCAGCTTGGCTAAACTTTTTTGCTCAACACTCAGCCACCCCCTGCTGAGCACTTCCCATGATGCCCAGATTGAAAAAAAGAACATCCCATGAGGATATGTAGTATAGTATTTTCAACTCTTCTTTTTAACATGGTGATTTACATTTTCAAACTGTTCAAATTTATAACACTTCCACATGACAACCATCATTTATTGTTATAGTATTTATTCAATACTCAAACTCCATTAGAGCATTAGCTCGATACTTTGTGGAATGGATCTGATAACTTTTAATTTTTTAATATCAGGGTTCTGACAGATACCCAAGTTTGTCCTGATACCCAACTATTTTAATGTAACCCCCACAGATAAAAGTCCAAAGGGGTTAAAAGTCAGATGTGATCAAGGTAGCCTATCCAGCACTGAAACACCAACAAGAACAAGTTTCACCAGGAGTTAACATCTGGTGTGATATGTTCACAGGACTACATAATTGGTTCCTTTTTCTTTGATGATTGTACCATAACTAGAGCAAACTATACTTAACACGTTTCATACATTTTTCTTCCCCAATTAAAGCTATTGGAGTTGACAGTCTTTCACCATGCCATTAGTGTTCACAATTTTCTATATGTAACCTTTCCTCAGTACTGCATAGGCCATGGTGAACCAATAGCATGGACACCTCAATCACCTGACTTAACCTCTCTGGTTTTTTATGTATGGAGCTAGGTTAAAACAATTCTGTATTGTGGCAAACCTAGTAGTCTGGCAGAACTCCAGAGACAGAGTCACTGAAATCCATTCCACAAGAGCATCTTGCTAATGCTCTTATGGAGTTTGAGTCAAATACACAATGTAGCAAGAAATGATGGTCATCTTACAAAAGTGTTCTGAACTTGAATAGTTTAGAAATATAAATCACCATAGACAACTCATGAATCATCACACTCCAAATAGTCACACATCCAGTTCTTCACAAAATTTTGTGATGTGGTCCACTAAAGGTCAAAATTTGACCTTAAATAAAGGTCATGCTACTAAATTTTTATTTAGTACTCTACAACAATGAAACATACATATTTGGAATCCTCAGCCTATCCCGATTTAAAAAACCACATAAATTGACCAAAATATTCTAAAAAAAAATAGTCAAGATATTTTACCTTAAAAAAAAGGAGGGTTATGAGATGACCTAATTTTGACCTGACCCATACCTTGGAAACTATTGGATGGATCAGCCTAAGGTTTGGAATTTCATTTTCTCTAGCCAAAACTACCCTGTATTCCAATTTTCATAAAAATCAAAAAGTTGACCCCTTAAATTTGGCAAATCATTGGGTCACTTGTCCTGGAACTACCTACCTCTATATATAACCTCCAAATCATTATACATCACCTCTGCATCATAGCACTTGCATTTTCCCACCATGGTCATTGCATGTCTGGAGTATGGTAATGGCTTGGCATCCTGTGCCATGCCCAACTCACCAGCTTCTGCCTTTTTCTGGGCCCCAGATGTTAGTCCTTTGTCAGCTGTTGAACATGTAGTGCATGACTGTTTACTGTGCATCATTAAACAATGCTTCTTATCCTTTTCCAATCATTAATTTTGGCCTCAATACTCATCATCTATATTATTGGTATGTACACAATGATGTAATTCCTAAGAAAGATGTAAAATTAAATTACACCACCATTGCAAAAACAGAAGTAAGTTTGGACAAGATCCAAAAAGGTGCCTCCATCACATCTTTACAAACAAAGTATGGTGTGGCCAGGCATACTCATTAGGGTGTCCCATTTTTCACTTTTTTTAAAAATGTCAATGTCCATACTTTTTTTCTTGTTATAACTGGTCCACTGAATACAACCATATCAAAAGAAAATCTTTTTCCAAATTTTAGGGGTCCCCCCACCCCCCTCAAAATATTTTGTGCTCTCGGGATGCAAAAATTGGCATTTCGGGGAGTACATTTAATTAACACTGAGGAGCCAATTAATTATTTATACACCACCTACATATTTGGTATAAAATGATAGCTACATTCATGCACCTAACATTAAAACACCTATCAGAAGTGTTTAATAAATGAAAAAGAATTTGTACATCAAAATCGATTCATTACAAACTTCTTACCACAAAAATGTTACCTCGTGAAAAAATAAGTAATTTTTACCAAAATTATTTGAGTTATTTCTAATATCTCATTTTTAACACGAGTGTTACCGCCACTCATAGAGCATCATCCCAATGCAGCTCCACAGCAATGGGCTTTGATAAGATAGGATGAAAAATCAAACAAAGATAAATTCAACTTATGCTATCAAAGTGGGAACAACTTTGCAAATACAAAAATTTGCAAAGTTTTTTTTTTTTTTTTAATCATTGCATAAATCAAAATATACTTTTACAAGAAAAAAGGAATAAAGTTAATAAAATACGAAATATATAGCTTTCCAATATACAACTAAAGAAACACAACATTAGAATTGTATATTACTTAGGCCTAACTAGTCTTGTCTTTTTGTCATATTGATTAATATTTTCTTTGAAACAACAGGGATCATACGCCTGTTTTCTTCAACAACCTGTAGAAGTTCCTGAATTTCATTCTCATCCTTGCATCAATTTAACTCCCCACTCTACCGTATCATTAACAACTTTTGCAAAAGAAATTATATTCTTCATCCTGATATAATCTTCATCAGTTTCCCACATAAGAACAGGCTTTTTAAGCCAGTCGCCTGTTGAGTTTAGTTGGTGAAAGAAAAACCAAGACTTGGAACGACTTAGAACCAATAAGTCATTAGAGCTTAACATTTGTTTCAAAATGGGGAAGACAGGTTGGCCTATATGAAAGTCTTTAGGATGGACAGAATGTAATAGTTCTTTTGCCATCATGCTCTTATCTTCATTGCTCAAAGAACCAGAGAGAGCCATTGGTGTAAGTTCCTCAGTTAGGTACCAATAATGATCTTTAAAAGTGTTTAAAGCTGTTTCAGCAATATCACTGTCTATTTGCTTGTAGCGAACCATTTCCCTGTAAAAGTCAAGATCATTTACAGGGGTATCAACTGCATTTGTACACGAAAGCCAATACTTTTCATAGAAAAGTATTGTAAAGATACACATCCTTTCAAGCTTATAAATGGTCACTGAGTCAAACCCAACTTCATTGCAGAAAGCATATATTTTATGTATATAAAGTATAGCTGCCATCCATCTTGTGTGATGAAATGCCCCAGGCTTCATCCAGTGCATTCCTTGTGAAGGGACTATGTCAAGAATCAGAAGTGTTGTTTCAGCAACTTCCCTATAGTCATCTCGGGGAAGACTCCTTTTATTGTCAAGGACATCTTTCATATATTTGATGTTTTCCTCTTTTAAATTCCACAGATATCTTTTATTTCAAGATGCTTGAGAGGTTGTTTGGTGTCAATATTCTTCCAATCATTTTCTTTGAATTTCTTGAAATCTTCATTTACTGGAGAAGTAGTCTTACCAAATATTTTCAAATAGACAGCCAATAAAATTCTCTCAGCCATGTGATGATGGCAGGCCATCCAAAACAATTTTTTCCCCGAGTAGTTCTTCTACTTTTATGCAAGCTCCTTTTACCCAGCCAGAATTGGAAGCAGTGGTATCAAAAACCATGCCATACACATTATTCTCCAATTTCCAGCTAAACATAGACTCTACAACTGCTGATGCTTGTGTCAGTCCTGTTGTATTTTCAATTTTCAGCACAGAGTAACTTTTCTACATCCCTACCTCCAGTAACAAGAATCACCAATCTCTCTTCTTTCTCATTTGATAGATCACCAATCATTTTGCTGTCCCAGTGAATCAAAACATATTCAGGAGCAATAAATTCCTCTCTGATGGATTCTGCCTTTCTTTTCCTCATTGTTTTAGCTGCTCAACCTACCACACTTTTTGAAATACTCATTTCTGCAATATTTTTCCCATACTGCTGCAACTACTGAAGCAAAGCCACTGTGTTGTCATAATGAAAGGCCTAGGCAATCTGCTGTATTTGATATTAGGTTTGACTTAAGCACGTTTACAGCCTTCTTTGATGGATCTGGCTTGGGAGAGAAGTCTTCATCTGCCGCATCATCTCCTGAATCACTGTCAAATGTATCTTCGCACTCTTCACCCTTACCTTTTTTCCCTAAAGATTGGCATTGTTCTTCTTTCATTGTTCAATTTTTCTCTTCATGAATCCTGGCCTGTTTTCTGAACACCTTTGCAACGTATCCTTTGTCAATTAGACCCAAACAGTACTTCCTCTCACCTCGCTGATCTTCTAAAAATGCAATATCTTCAGTCTTCTGATCTGTAGATTTCATTGAATCCTTTCAAATTTCTTCAACAGCATTTTGGGTTGAAATGTCAAATAATTTATTCATATGATCCAAGAAATTTTGCTTTTCACACACATATTTTTTTTCTATTTCTATGTTTAATCAAGTTATCATGTTTATTTATTAAATCAAGTATCATCATTCTTGGTGATTTATGTTTAGCGATGTCTTTTGAGAGAATGCCTGCCTTATTCCAGATACATCTAACTTTTTATAAAACAATTTTTATATTTTCCTCCTTTGAGACATTTCCCTGATTGATTTGTTGTCTTCTCAAAGAAAAAATATCTTGTGACATCACCATTTGTTGGAAGCATGCAGCCTTCTTCAGTATGTATATCATCTTTGAGTTTACCTAATATTGAATCATAAGTTGTTATATCTTTTCTGAGCACTGGCTTACTACTAGCCATATCTAAAGTACTGTTGTGAGCATACAAACACACAGCACTTCTACAGGACAACAACTGACAACACAAACACTGTGTGTTGAGCAGAAACGCCACGAGAGGGCAGTATCATAACAGTACTATGTTATCTCCACAAATTTTTCATAAAACTAAAAAATATAAATTTAATATATATTACCTAAATTATTAATAATACTGCACAAAACTACATAAATAAAAATATATAATAAATAATAATTTATTGGAAATATAGAGTAAACAAACATAGGGAGCCTACCTAAAAATATTTACCCTTAATTTTGACCTACTATAATGAAAGAATATTAATTATAAGTACTTATTCATTTATTAAACACTTTTGATGGATCTTAATGTTAGGTGCATGAATGTAACTATCATTTTGTACCAAATATGTAGGTGTTATATAAATAATTGGCTCCTCAGTGTCAAATGTACTCCCTAAAATGACAATTTTTACATTCTGAGCGCGCAAAATATTTTGAGGGGGGTGGGGGTATACCTAAAATTCAGAAAAAGATTTTCTTTTGATATAGTTGCATTCAGTGGACCAGTTCTAACAAGAAAAAAAGTATGGACATTGACATTTTTAAAAAAAGTGAAAAATGGGACACCCTAATACTCATCACTAGGGGTGTACCCTGGGCTCTCTGATATTGTTTCTACTTTTGGATATTGCCAATAAATTTACTGTTGGAAAATTCTAAGTTTTATATACTTGCTTTTATACAGTAGGTCCCCAACTTACAAACATTTGACTTACGAACTTTCAAAGATACAAACAACAAAGTGCGTGCTAGCAGTATGTAGTTACACCGAACTGCAGATGGAACTGGAGGAAGAAGACTTCCATCAGTTACTAGAAAACCACTCGCAAGAGCTAACAAAGACTTGGTGGAACTTGATGCACAGAGGGTGGGGTGGAGGTTTGTTTTTTAATAAATAAAATACATACATTAGAGTCATACATTGTGCAGTTTTTTATGCCCTTTTTTACATACTTTACATATTTTCATGCACTTATTTTGCCAATATAAGTTACTTCCAACTTACAAACAGACCTCTGGAACGCATTAAGTTCGTAAGTTGGGGACTTACTGCATTCACATTGTTATAGTTAACTGAATACTGTATTTGTGGTTTTTAGCGATTTAGAAGTTTTCATAGCATGCTAGCTTAATTTAAACTTGTGATGGTTATAAACATTAACTACCCTAACTTGCACAATGCCATTGCAGAAAGCATCATGTGCTAAGTGTGGGGTTAATTGGTGGTATACTGATTTTAAAGATTACAACAGTGGTGGTATATAAATTTTAGGCCGGGCTGAAACAAGATAGAATTAATCAGAGTCATTAACAGTTGGCTTTTGATATAAAAATAAGATTCCTGAAAAAAATAATTGGTTGCCACCAATGTGTGTCCGGCCACCCCCATTTTTGTAAAAACATCTAATGCCGCACTAGCAAAATCAGGAAAATGGGAATATCTCTTCTTCTGAACATGCTAGAGAGATGGTTTGCATACCAAAAGATGTAGAATTTGATTTAGAACAAATTATTAAGAGTGGTATTTTTTCATAAAACCTTTAGTTTTTGAGTTATTTTAGAAAAACTAATTTTTGGGGCCCATAGACCCCCTTTTGACGGACCTTAGTGACAAAAGAAATTCTAAAATAAGCATGATTTGGCTTTTTGATTACTAACATTGCCCTAAAAGGATGTTGACATGGACATAGTGATCACATGATATGACTTTTCCTTGTTATCTTGCATCCATTATGCTTGATTAAAGAATAGAGGGTGGGGCTGCTTCATGAACTTTTTTAAACGTAATAAATTGAAAACTTGTTTTTTTTCAGGTGCCTTTGTTATAAGTTTCCAACTGCAATTTGTCATTGAATTCAACATTTGCAATATAAAGTATGACTTCTACAAGGAAAACAGTTGCTAAAGTACTTGGTGATGTATGTTTTATGCCAGCAGAACAGTTTCCTTTAGGGAAATTGCCTACATTGAAGCAAGTTATTGAAAGGTGTTTGTGTTTCAGAGACTATAAAACAGATGCTGTACTGAGAGCTACTTCTGAGGAATTGCATAAATTGTGGGTCACATATAATGTTTATCCAATATCAGTAAATGCCATACAGAGCCGACTGAAAACCCAAATAAAGGAATTCAACCGCCTTCTGAAGTATGACAAAAAGAAAAAGGGACCTAAATATCATCAAGATCTGGATGATTTTCTGAAAACTGTAAACGTTTTAGTTGACATATATCAACATGATCACAAACTGTTGGCAGATACAAAGAAAAAGCACTTAGGTACTAAAAATGACTGAATCTGATTACCAGTTTTATGAGGTAGGTCTGTTGATTGAATTTCAAGTTGTAAATTATTAATTAATATTAATTAATTATCAATTATTATTAATATCAATTATTAATAATTTGCTACAATTTTTAAAGTACATTTAATAAGTTAGTAATATCAATAATACACTATTAATGATAAGTAATATTTTAGTATTTTCTCATTTTTGTAAGAATTTAAATTTACATATAGAGACCCATAGATAAAAGATACATTATAGTGTAATGAAATATAATCACTTTGTAGGACCAGAAAACAACTAGGCATGGTTACTGTACCCTGAAAGAAGTCCCAGAAACAGCCACCGACTTAAAATTCAAATCACAGGTCATTCAATCTCAAAAAGCAAAAGAATCAGTTCCTCCTCCTCATCCTCCTGAACCTATGGACATTCCTGAGTTGACAGATAGCAACAGTTGTAATGATTCATTTGATGCAGACTATGTTCCAGAAGTCTCAACATTACAGAACAGAACTAGATTACGCTCATTAGCTGAAGCATGTGACAGGTATAGTACTGAAAGATAAATCTTTTAATACAGCTTAAAGTGAAATCATTGTGACTAAGAGATTAAGATTACCAATAAATTATTCATTGACAATAGATATGTAAATCTACTTTAAATATCCTAACAGATATCAAGTAAGTGATAGAGCAGGAGCGGCTATTGGTTCTGCTACATTGGTGGACTTTGGAGTAATCACCCCAGATAACATACAAAATGTTATTGATAAGTGTTTTTAATCACTCTAGATATTACATTTCTTAGCTTCTGCTATAAGTTCTAAATCACCAGATTTACTATTATTTTTAATTAGCGTCAAAATTTCTATTTTGTATTTATATTAATTAGTTTCAAACAGGACACTGACATTTGTATTTTGTATATTTGTATAATGCTAATGCAGTAATGCATGGCCAATATTTTTGAAATACTTTTCAGAAACAAGTTGAGAAGGGAGAGAGCTAAATTGAGAGCTGAAAGGAAGAAGGAAGAAGTGATATTTGAAAAAGTGACTGGCATTGGCTTTGACGGTAGAAAGGATGCTACACTTGCTGTTAACAAAGTAAATGAAAAGTATTATACATCCACAATCCTAGAGGAACATTATGTCATTACTGGAGAGCCAGGTAAATGAAAATGATTGTCATACAGTTATAGGCATTATGCTGTTATATTACTGTACTATAAAGTAATATTTCAATTACTTAAAAAATTTCTTTTTAAGTGACAACTGTCCAGTTAACTTTATTCCTTCCTTTTTCATTTTTATTTAATTGTAAAATTAATTACATTTATTTTCAGATGATTTCTACCTCGACCATTTTACCCCAGAGAGTGGCAAAGGCATTGACATTGCTCATGGCATTTATAAGATCATTAAAGGGACAGAACTTGAGGCCAAATTAAACTTAGTTAAAGCAGATGGGACAAATACTAACACAGGACATATGCATGGGTCAATCAGATATTTGGAATTGTTTTTAGGGCAACCTCTTCAGTGGGATATTTGTCTTCTGCATCTAAATGAATTGCCACTTAGACACATCTTCATAACTTTAGATGGGACAACAAAAAGTCCAGACAAATGTTCTGGCCCTATTGGTTCTCAGCTCAATGGGGATGTGTCAGAATGGAATGTTGTGGACTTCAAATCTATACCTAATCCTGCATTTGTGCTTCTACCAAATGAGGTGGTCAATAATTTATCAACAGACCAATACTATGGATACTGCATCTGCTGGGCAATTATTACTGGTGAAGTGGATGAAGACCTTGCACTCTTAGAAGTTGGCCTGCTAAATCACTCTCGATGGCTCACCTTAGCCTGTAGAATTCTTCGCTTTTATGCAGGGCTGTGGAGTCGGAGTCGGAAGCAATTTTGGTGGTGCTGGAGTCGGAGTTGGAGTCGGTAAAAATGTACCGACTCCGACCTCAATATAAATTTTAATAAAATATGTTTTTGTGTGTGATATCACTGGCAGCTATGGTGGTTAAACCACTAAATAATAAACACAATGTTTTCCATTTCAGACACTAATGCCATTAATTCATTTTTTCTTTTCAGATATTTTTTTTTTTTAATGCTTATTTAATTTAGAGTTCTTTCTAAATTTCATAAGTTTTTAACTTTCAAGTCTAAAACCCCTTTCACAATGGCAGACACACTTCCAACAAAGTCTGCAGTTTTTTAATATTTTACAATAACCACAGATGGGAAACATTTCGTGTGTCAGTGTATGATAGATGATGATGATGATGAAAAATTATGTGAAGCAAAAATCAGTGGTTTTACTGGCTCTGATAAAAATGCACCAACCAGAGCATCAAATTTGAAAAGACATTTGCAGTGTTTCCAACCCAAAATTTTAGAAGTTGTCATTGAGAAAGATAGTAATAAAAACCTTCCAACTACTTCAAAGTTAACAAAAGATCAGAAATCTACTGAATGACAAGTACCACTTACAAGATTCTTTACTACAGACAAAGTTACCGTAACAATGACCACAGATGATGATACTTCACGTGGTGGTGATGAAATGCCTCTTGTGTAATTATCATCATAGCAGATTTAGAATTAATATACCTTCGGAGTCGGATAGACAAAAAATTGAGGAGTCGGAGTCGGTTTTTTATGTGCCGACTCCATAGCCCTGCTTTTATGTTTCACAAAAAAGACCCAGTAAGAACCTCAAAATCATAGTAGAATTCATCATCAAAGTATACTTTCACAGTTGGTTCAATATCAAGGCTAATAAGAGACTAAGTGATGGGTCAAGAAACCTATTCAATATGATCCAGAGTAAATAAATTCCCTGACAGGAAAATTAGAGAAATTTGTCATGACGTATTAAACAATAACAGCTATTTTGCTCATGGTGAAAATATTTTAGTTGGAATGCTGGCTGATGAAGATGAAGGGGTGAGGAGGTGTGCTGTCAATAAAGTTCTGTGTCTGAGGGGAGTTATAGAGGATTTTGATGATGAATCTGGTAGTAGCAATGATTTTGCAGGTGGAATAATTGAAAGTGATGATCAGAATGAAGAGGATCATGAAGGTGGTACTGATGAATATCCTGCTATAGATGAGAATGTTAGGGTCTTTAGAAAGCCAATCATCAATTTCAAAGCTTCTGCATAACACAAGCTGTCTGCTATGTCCCAATGGGAAACTGTTCCACCAGTATTAAAAGAATTCAGCAATGATGAACTGCGTGATATCATTAATACCGCATTGAAACTGGATCACGAGTGCCACAGTCAGAATGTTGAAAGGCACATCAAGCTTGTCACTGAAGCATCCTTGGCTGTTGTAGGTCATGATCGTAGAGATGGTCTTATTAGAAACAAAATTAGATCACGTAAATTAATGAAAGATTTTGTGTCTAAAAAATATTTTAAGTTCTAGATTATTATTTATCATGCTAAAATATGACAATGACAATTTGTTAATTGTATAATTTAATGTTTGGCATTTTGGAATGTCAAAAAGCATTTTCAATGAATTTAAAATGGCTGATTTTGATTGATTTTGATTGCTGATTGAAAACCACTAATACATGTCAATTTGCAGCTTGAGAATGTTTTATTGTGCTGACATTCAGTTGAAAGGGGGTCTATGGGCCCAAAAAATTAGTTTTTCTAAAATAACTCAAAAACTAAAGGTTTTATGAAAAAATACCACTCTTAATAATTTGTTCTAAATCAAATTCTGCATCTTTTGATATGCAAACCATCTCTCTAGCATGTTCAGAAGAAGAGATATTGCCATTTTCCTGATTTTGCTAGTGCGGCATTAGATGTTTTTACAAAAACGGGGGTGGCTGGACACACGTTGGTGGCCACCAATTATTTTTTTCAGGAATCTTATTTTTATATCAAAAGCCAACTGTTAGTCACTCTGATAAATTAAAATCAAACAAAAATTATAGTTTCAGCCCAGCCTAGATATATACTGATTTTAAAGATTACAACGGTGGTTAGGGTGCATTAAACGCCCCATGATTGTAAAAAGTTGTTGGATTTTAATGTCTATTCCCTCAAATGTTACACTTGTTGGTAGAAGTATGTATGCAAAAAATAAATCAAATCGGAGGTGGTCCTGGGTGGCCACCGGCCACTTTTATATATTTAGTAGTGATGCACCGAATATTCGGCAAATATTCGGTATTACTTATAATACTAATATACAAATATTTGGTATTACTATACTTACATTGATTGAAAGTTGAAAATGTATAAAACACAACACCAATGTCACTACTCGAACTTTGCTCGTTTCCGCAAATTTGGCCTCGCTTTGCGGTCACATTCAACCACTTGAAGAAGATTTTGGAAGTGGTCTTCTCCTCTTGCAGCTGAGACAAAATCAGTTGTGAGCTTTACTGCTCTCTCCGCAGGGTCATTCACAACATTTAACCCATCCACAATGGACTTGGCTGCCTTGAAGTGGTCATTGTTCTGCCAATTGTCAACATCCTCTGTTAGGAAGGTCATATCCAGGTGAAGAAGGTTCACTGTAAACCACGAGTCCTCGTTCACAAGATCAGCCAGGGTTGTCGCTTCTGTAATTTTTGGAAATGACGGTTTGCCATATCCAGAACCGTAGCGGTGTTTTGGAGTGCTTGGCATTTCATCTGGTTGTATGGCCAGTAACACATCTGCAAGGGCACGACGCTCCTTTTGAGGTACTGCATTGCTGAACAGTGCCAAAACAACCAGTTCTGGGGTTAAATACCACAAATGTCTATCAAAGGCTTTCATAGCGCTGACTGAAATGATTGAGTTGACAGCTTTATAGTTGAGTAGTCTTGTATAAGCACAAATCAAACCATGGGGCATTTGAAGCAGACTGACATATGAGCCACCAATCACAATAAATATAAACAACAAAAACAACAAACTCCTTCAGTTTTTCCTGTTGATATTGTGTTATTACAGTTCCTCGAGGTAGTACAGAAATTTGCTCTTCAAGTAGGCATATTTTGATTGAATAAAGAATCTTTGACATCCACCTTGCTTTATGCATGGCCCCAGGTCTGTGGAGTGTTCCTTGTTTTGTGACATCATCATCGAGGACTACCTGGCAGAGTTGTGCCATTTCCTTGTAGTCTTCCCTACAGTATGAAGCGCTTGTGCGGATTGTGCTTAAAACCTTGTTTTTGCAGGATAAAAGCAGTTGTTGTGCATCGTCATTGTACATTGAAATGTCAATTTTGGTTAAACTTTCATCCTTTGCATGCGATATGCGTTCCCAATTCTTCTGGAATCTTTGGAACAAAGATGCTTCTGGAGACTTTGATGTCTCAATTTTGAGAGCGTCAAACACATGATCCAGGATTACCTCTCCAACATGATGGCGACATGCACACCACAGAAGAGCACGGTCCAGTTTTGATTGAATGGTAACACAGGCAGCTGTAACGTGTCCAGTGTTTGATGCTGTTGTGTCAAAACATAAGTTGACAACTGACTGTTTGCACTTCCATGAATGTAGAAACGTGTAAGTGTGCTCGGCAATGATGTCACCTGATAACATATCACTTCCACGAGGATATCTAGCCACTCCCAGTAGCTTTACATCAGTGGCATTCCCAACCAACACTGGCAATCTTTCTTCCTTGCCATTCTTGTTTGTGAGCGTATGCATCTGCTTGCCATCCCAGTGAAGTGTTGCAGCTGTTGGGGCGATCCAATTTTCTCAAATATCTTTGGCGATAGCACTTGTTATTGATCGTCGAGCCTTATCAGCAGTTGAATACGACTTGGCCACACGACGTGGATCACCTCCTGCCTCTTGAATTACAGCTTCGGTGAGCACAGCCTGTTGAACAGGAGTTATGTTTAGTCAAGTAGCAATAGACACGACTGAAGGCCTTTTCAGAATATCATGAGGAATAAAGGCAGACGTACCTGCATATGTTGATCTGTGGTGACTACGCTTCCTTTGAAGCTCTGGAATCGCCTCTTCTTCAGTTTCTTCCAAGCTATCTGCAGAGGCACTATCATCAGAGCATACAGAACTTTTCATCTCTTGTACACTGGATGATTCATGACGTTCTCGTCTTGAAGCTTCCGCTAAGATGCGTTTTTCTTTTCTACGATCTTTATCAGCTTTCTTCTTGTCAACACTACCAAATGAGGCTACTCTGTCAGATTTCATTGACTCTAAAAATGCTCTATCTTCCTCATTCTTAATGTTTGTCATTGCATCTTTTGTCCATACACCAAAGGTCTTATCAAGACGTTCATTCATGGATTGCAACTTAGCCAAAGTGTTTGGAGATTCTCTGCGAGAAACAGGTATTTGACGCAATTTGTTATTGTCATTAAGAAGGTCAAGTATTAGTTTGCAGCATTGATGGTCTGAAAGCATAGGAATATTTGCTTTAGTGTAGAATGTTTTCAGCTGGATAAGGACTATGCTGGCAGATTTCCATTTGAGTGGCTGTGTTTGTTTGCCTTCACATATTTCTTTCTGGATGTGCCACATCACGCATCGAAGAACCTGCCGGCAAGTTGGGAGGCGGACTCCTGTCAATGTACCATCTCCTTCTGTAAGAGCATTGCCAAGACCAAAAATGGCACTTGCTAATCTGGTCTTCTTAGCTTCCATTGTTACAGCTTCCATTGTTTCTGAAAGACAATAAAGGATATTATTAGACTATAAGTGAAGTTTCGTTTATGGTACATGTTTTATGTAAATCACCCCTTTAGGGTGCATCAAACGCCCTTAGGTTCTTGGATTTTAATGTCTATTCTCTCAATTGTTATGTAAATCACCCCTTAGCAACTCTATATTAAAAGAAACAATGTAAGTCAACTGGTTGGTAAATAAAAAAAAATAGATATTTTTACATAGCGTGGCCCCCGAAAATTGCCGCGAAAATATAAAAGTGACCGGTGGCCACCCAGAACCACCTCCAATTTAATTAATTTTTGGCATACACACTTCTAGCAACAAGTGTAACATTTGAGAGAATAGACATTAAAATCCAAGAACCTAAGGTCGTTTGATGCACCCTAACAGTGGTGGTATATATACTGATTTTAAAGATTACAACGGTGGTGGTATACAGTGTGTCCGTAAAGTCATGGTGGGATTTTAAATAGCTATATTATTGCAACGAAACATGATAATGAGATGAAAAAAAGGCAAATTGAAGAACAACTCTAAAAGAATAACTTTATTTAACGTAGTTCGATATGGGCTTCTCTGGTAGCCCTGCAGACATCTAGGCGGTGATTCAATTCCAGCCACACACGCCCAAGAACATCAGGAGTGACGGATGCGATAGCTTCCGTGATTCGCTCGTGCAAGTGATGAATATCCCTAATGGGTACACTGTACACGCTTTGCTTGACGTAACCAGGGTTTTGGAGCCAGTAAAAAAACTTCTGGCTCCGACTCCGGCTCCGGAGCAGAAATTTTTTACAGTCTGGCTCCGGCTCTTTTATAGTAAATTCTGTTAATTATAAAATAAATATCTAGATTTATATAACTAATTGTCCAATTTAAAATATTGCACAAAAATATTTTATTATTAAATCACTTTAATACTCAAAATTTAAATTTCTTATGATTTTAAATTAGGCAAATATAATGATAGAATGAAGTTATTTAAATAACTAAAGGAAAATGATGAAAACTAAATGATATTAAATATTTATTAACCCTAGAAAGGGTAAGGTAAAAAAATCCTTCAAATGCTTGAGGTGAGTCTCTCAGGCTCATTGCACAAATTCAAAAAATTAAGTTGATTAAGTATGTATATATGCTTGGTGTGATGGAAAAACATTATAGTTTAACACTTTTTATTCAATGCTTAACTCGTACAGAACTATAAAACGTAAATATAACCATTTATACATGAACTAAAACGTAAAATAAAATGAAATAACCTTTTTTTTACTATTAATCAAATTAAATATTACTTTTATATGAAAGTTTATTAATGATATATATATATATATATATATATATATATATATATATATATATAGTCATGCGGGTTGCTTCTACAGAGCTTCAATTTAATATTTAGGTGAAATCCAATGACAAGGAGAAATGTAAATGCCATGAAAAGTCTTCTTTAATGCGCAACGTTTCGAGCAATACGCTCATCTTCAGGCTGTTTAATAACAATGTGAAATTAAAATCAATATTGAATGAAAAACAAAACAGAAAATTTCTATAACCTATTCGTAAAGACAAATTTTAAAAGACTGAGAAAAGAGGGTTAAATTCTAAGTTATACAGATTTACATATAAAAATTAAGAAGTTATTTTTAAATACATGTAGTAAATGTGAAATTAATACACTGGAAAAATTACCAATAGTACACTGGAACAATGGAACTATCTACCTTAACACTGCAGTATCCGAGGCTGACTAATTTGAGCAGAGACAAAGAACGGGAAACACGAGAGATGGCGAGGGCGATTGGGGAAGGAGGGATTATAAGGAATTGGGGAAGGAGGAGGGATCATAGCAAATTGAGAGGGACGGCCGATGAGTCAACATTCAGACTAGGGGACAATGCTTTAATGAACAGCGATTCTAAAATTCTTAGTGAGTTGGGACAAGTATTACAACCAAGAATTTTAAAATTGTCTAAAGTGACATCAATTTTACATTTAATGCTGTGTTCACGAATACTCGAGGCTTCTTTAGTTTTTAAAATTTTACCTGTTCGGCCACTTATTCCCATATGCGAATAAAATCTAGCCCTGAGAGAGCGAACAGTGCTGCCGATGTAATTCCCAAGGAGACACCTGGGGCAGGTAAATAAATATACAACACCGCTACGCAACGAGTCAGGGGTTCGATCCTTCGCTGAGAAAAAGCTACCTAAAGACGTTTTATTAATAAATATGATGCGGAAATCAGTATGATAAAAAAATTTCCTTAACAATTTTGTAAATTTAAGCTTAAATTCCTTATTCAAAGGACCCATTTCAGGTACCAAGAAATATTTTATATCCTTCGGCACTGTAATACATGGAAGTTGAGGGCTATAAACATTATTTAAGAAGGATCTAATTAGTTTGTCCATGTATTACAGTGCCGAAGGATATAAAATATTTCTTGGTACCTGAAATGGGTCCTTTGAATAAGGAATTTAAGCTTAAATTTACAAAATTGTTAAGGAAATTTTTTTATCATACTGATTTCCGCATCATATTTATTAATAAAACGTCTTTAGGTAGCTTTTTCTCAGCAAAGGATCGAACCCCTGACTCGTTGCATAGCGGTGTTGTATATTTATTTACCTGCCCCAGGTGTCTCCTTGGGAATTACATCGGCAGCACTGTTCGCTCTCTCAGGGCTAGATTTTATTCGCATATGGGAATAAGTGGCCGAACAGGTAAAATTTTAAAAACTAAAGCAGCCTCGAGTATTCGTGAACACAGCATTAAATGTAAAATTGATGTCACTTTAGACAATTTTAAAATTCTTGGTTGTAATACTTGTCCCAACTCACTAAGAATTTTAGAATCGCTGTTCATTAAAGCATTGTCCCCTAGTCTGAATGTTGACTCATCGGCCATCCCTCTCAATTTGCTATGATCCCTCCTCCTTCCCCAATTCCTTATAATCCCTCCTTCCCCAATCGCCCTCGCCATCTCTCGTGTTTCCCGTTCTTTGTCTCTGCTCAAATTAGTCAGCCTCGGATACTGCAGTGTTAAGGTAGATAGTTCCATTGTTCCAGTGTACTATTGGTAATTTTTCCAGTGTATTAATTTCACATTTACTACATGTATTTAAAAATAACTTCTTAATTTTTATATGTAAATCTGTATAACTTAGAATTTAACCCTCTTTTCTCAGTCTTTTAAAATTTGTCTTTACGAATAGGTTATAGAAATTTTCTGTTTTGTTTTTCATTCAATATTGATTTTAATTTCACATTGTTATTAAACAGCCTGAAGATGAGCGTATTGCTCGAAACGTTGCGCATTAAAGAAGACTTTTCATGGCATTTACATTTCTCCTTGTCATTGGATTTCTCCTATATATATATATATATATATATATATATATATATATATATATATATATATATATATCTATTATATATATATATATATATGTCATATATATATATATATATACAGGCATCCCCCGTTATACGATCGTTCGGTTTACGATTTTTCGCGTTAACGATTTAAAAAAAGTACCCCCATCTTTCGATTTACGATTGCCTTATTTCGCGTTAACGATCTCCAACTTGAAAGCATGTCTCAGAAAGGAACAAAACCGTGCCTACATTGAGTCCAGCCCAAATGAGGAGGACGATGAGGACCCAGTCAGAATGCTTGATCTCAAAACCTTGAGAGAGATTCTGACTGGATTTGACACGTACATCGAGTTGGTGAAGGACAAGGACCCTAACTACGAACGTAGTGCTGCTGCTGTCAATCATATTGAAAAGGGTCTGAGCGTTTATCGGGAGATCTACCTGCAGAAAAGGAGGACGCCAAGCAAACTACGATCTCCCGATTTTTCAAGCCTGCAACAGCTGCCGAGGCAGGAGAGAAGTGCGTCATCAGCAAGTGCAGCAACAACTCCTGCACGTCGGCAGCAGGCTAGATCTCCAACTCCAACATCTTCGGGGATGGATTCTCCTGCAACTTCAGAAACTCCTCCATCTCCGAGGGACTCTCCCGAAGTCATCGATCCTCCTCCATCCCCCATCGATCCTCCTCCATCGCCCATCGATCGTCCAGCATCGCCCATCGATCGTCCTCCATCGCTGACCGATGCGGGAGCTGGCCCTCCTCCCCCATCACCACCACCCGGTGGCGATGAGTAGGCATCGTTACCTCGGACTGATGCATCGTTGACGACTTGGACCGGATTTGAATACGATTAGGTGAGTGTTCATGTATAAATTGTCTTTTATTAAACACAATTTCTTACTTTCAGACACTTTTTGTACATAACAGTAAAATATATAGCAAAATAATAGTGGAATCTGCAAATTTTGGGGGTCTTCCAGAATGTTTGGGAACGTATCCCTATTTTTCCCATAAGGCCTTCAGTTCGATATACGATGGGGTTTTTAGGGACGCATCCCAATCGTATAACGGGGGACACCTGTATATGCTTTATTTATTTCAAAGGATGCATATTTCTTGTTGTTCTTACAAACTTTTACTTGTCGCATTCTATGCATTTTCTTTTGCATACAGAATGCTCAGAACATACGTTTTTGTTGCATAAATCGCATGCTTGCTTTTGCATTCTGCTTTTTTTGGACTCGCATAAATGACATCTCTTCCTCTTAGCTCCAGTAGATGAACTTGTTGATGGTTGATGGTGACTCCACATTAGGGTGTCCCAGCCTCACATGTGAAAATAAAAATTTGCAAGAGTCAAATCGCACACCCCTTTAATTAATTACACTTGAAGAAAGGAAAAAATGGGTGAAATTTCATTGGCCTATTAGGAGGAGAAGGGGCCCCTCATTGACCTTGTTTATTCGACCCTATATGAACAAACGTAAATGCTCAGCATTAATCATTCTAGAATGGAAGAATGAAATGTAAATTCCTTCTAATGACTAAATTAAAGGAAATGGAAATTCTTCCTAATGTCACATTTCATTTCGGGAGACAGAGGATCTTTTTGTCTGCTGAGGGGAACTGCTGGTAGTGGTATTCGACGACTTGGTACACGAGCTGCCATTCCTCCTCGTTTTTTGTCAGGCCCTCGTTGAAATCTTCCGCCAGTTTCACCGCCTGTTCTGCCGCGTCATTCACAGACTTCAACGATGGTGCACATCCTTCGAGATCTTTAGGGGTTATTGGAACTGGCAGCTTCAGGCAATGAAAAAGGTTTTGAGTCCTTTTCTTGACCAAGGTGCTCAAATCCAACCATCTCACGGTCAAGACACTCTTTCCCTCCAGCCGACGCAGATCTTTTGGGTTTTCGGTCTTCTTGTGCAGGTTTTGGAGCATGGCCGTCTTCTCTGCATCGGTGGTTTTGGAGGAGAACATAGCGAGTCCGGCTAAATCTTCGCTTAGGTACCAGAGGTGGCCCCGGAATTTCATCAATGCGGCGGTACCTACATCATGATCCACCGCCTTGTACCGCTCTAGGTCCTGCAACAGCTCCAGGTCATTGATGGGCGTGTCCGCCGTCAATGGAGCCTCGAACCACCTCTGGAGGTAGATGGTGATGGCAAAGACGTTTATCCTGCGTAGTGAGCGGTCAGGTGGAATTGGCTTCGGAAGATGAACATCTTAAGACAGTAAATGCCTTTGGCCATCCACCTGGCCCGGTGGTATGCTCCAGGACGATTGTACCGGAGATCTCGTTTGCCATGACCATCGAGGAAGACCAGAGCGAGGATCAGGAACTCCCGGTAATCGTCTCTTGGGTGGCCAACTTCAAGCTGGTCTTCAATGAAGTGGACAATCTGCTCCTTTTTCAACGCCACCCATTCCGAAATGATGTCGCTTGGGCCATCGCCGTTGAATGGAGAAGCCTGCTTCTGGTCGATGAACTTCCATTGGGATTTGAAGCGAGCGAACAGCGCAATTTCGGGGCCAGAAGACCTGAAGAACAGGTCAAAGACTGAGGTGATTACCAATTCCATCATGTGGTGTCTGCAAGCCAGGAAAAGAACATGGCGGTCCATTTGGTCCTGGATAATCGTACAAGCGCCGCTGTGAATACCGGTATTCGCCGCTGTTGTGTCAAAGCAGAGACCGGCAATCCATGGTTGAACTTGCGGCCAATCATCCAGCACCTTCAGAACAGCTCCAGCCATCCGCTGTCCCGTGCTGTCAGGGATTTTTGGGATCGCCAACAACTTCTCAAGATTCTTCCCACTGACCAGCACTGGTATGCGATCCAATTTCCCTCCATCCGAATCAGGGAGGAGTTTGCCATCAAAGTGGATGACAAGCGGCATATCAGGATTGAACTTGGTCTTGATTCCGGCTGCCAAGTTCTTCCTGGACTTCTGCCGTGAACGGTGAAGACTTGATTTGGACAAGGTGACCGAGGATAACTCAACTCCCGCGGCAGCGAGTGCTGGAGCCACAATGTGCATCGCTTGGCGTACTGAGGTTCCAGTTCGATCCAGGGCTGCAGCAAAATTGGGATATTGGATGATCCTCCTTGCCGACACTTGGCCGTCCTTGGGAGTGGATCGAGGAGCCGAAGGACCAGGAGAGGAATATTGGACATCATCATTGGATGCTTCGGCCATGGACTCCGAAGAAGAAGAAGACCCACTTTTCACCGTTCCTTTTGCTTGCAGTGAGTCCATCTCTTCGCGGCTTTTCTTCATCTTCTCTTCAGCTGCTCGGCGTTTCTCCCGCTCCGCTGCCCTGCGAGCAAACTCCAGGTCCTCTCCTCCGATGTACATCTTCCGCACGGTTTGCTGGTCATTCAGAAAGTCTCGATCTTCGGGGACTTTGATGAGTTTCATGGCGTTGGCATTAGGGGTGTGCCGGATAGTATTTTTTACTATCCGGCCGGATACCGGATAGCCGGATAATAAAAAAAAATATCCGGCCGGATACCGGATAATATCATTCAAATAATTCATAATTTTTTATATATTATTATTTAGCTATTACTTGACTAATTGACTATACTATCAAATTTTAATCACTATTTGATGTAAATTATAGCTATCTTTCAATAACTTTACTAATTACCTATATTTTATCCTTTTCAGGATTGTTTCATTGCCTAAATCATATAGCTATATAGCTAGTTAGTATTAGTTATAGGCTTACAGCAATATTTTAACATTATTTACCCCCTAAAATGGCTAGTTTTATTTGGAAAATATTTACAATACATGAGACTAATCCAACGATAGCTATTTGCTCCCTATGTTCCAAACAGATTAAAAGGGGATCAGAGAAATTGGGTGCTAGGTGCTATAGCACAAAACCTTTGCACAATCATGCAAAGATGCTGCATTCAAAAGAATATAAAGAAGTGTCTCAACTTAACAAATCATCTGAAAATCAAAATCAACCTATAGCGACCACCTCAATGGCTCCGAAGGAGAAAAAATTAGTTGCCATGGAAAAGCAACTCACGTTAGAAGAAAGTTTTTCCTTTAAGAAATTATGGGATATAAATGACTCAAAAGCTCAAGCTTTACATAAAAAGATAGGATTAATGATGGCACTGGACAACCATCCTTTTAGTTTAGTTGAACAAGATGGCTTTATAGGACTGATGGCCCACGTACAGCCAAGGTATTTGCTACCAAATCGAACATATTTTTCAGAAAAAGTCATACCCAAAATCTATGAAGAACTCAAAGAAATTGTTATGAATAAATTGAAAGAAGGGAAATACATTAGCTTCACTTCCGATATTTGGACCTGCTCTTCTTCAAATGAATCATTCATTTCCTTGTCAGGTCATTGGATCATGAATGACTACACTCATTGTAATGCAGTATTGCATTCAGCTCATTTTTCAGGATCGCATACAGGAATTAATATAGCGGACAAATTGCAATCTATGTGGCAATCATGGAATATTGACAGATCAAGGCGTAATATATTGGTCAGAGATGGAGCTTCTAACATAGCTTTGGGATGTGACCTTGCGGAAATACCTTCTGTTCACTGTTCAATTCATTTGCTACAGCTAGTGGTGAATGATGCATTAATGGCTCAATGATCTATAAAAGATCTTTTGGCAAAGTGTCGACGTTTAGTGACACATTTTAACCACTCCCCACTGGCTACTTCTGAATTTAAAGCTCTCCAAACACAACAGGGTCATGTTCCTCTTCTATTGGTACAAGATGTTTTAACGTGCTGGAACTCATCTTATTTGATGCTAGAACGTAGGGTTAAGTTGAAAAAATCAGTTCAAATATACCTTGCTGATCATAGTGAATTACTTGTTATTTCATCTAATGAGTGGTACTTGATTGAAAATCTTTTAAAGCTTTTACAGCCATTTTTTAAACTCACCCAAGAAATGAGTACAGAATATAGTTTACTCTCTACTGTTATCCCAAACATGTGCGCGCTTGAAAGGTTTCTTTCAAAAATTGGCCAGGATGATCAAGGAGTCCAAACTACAAAAGATGAACTGTTGAAGTCATTGCGGTCACGATTTTTTGCCAATGAAAGCAATGAAAAAAGAAAGTGTCTAAATGTCTTAACAAATCGGAAGTATGCTCTAGCAACTGTCATTGATCCACGACTTAAATTTTTGTTTTTCAAAGATCAACAAAAGGAAAATATTAAGACATGGTTAATTGAAGAAATAAATGAAATAAACAACCTAGAGAAAATTAGAGATAAATATTTTGAAGAACAGGCTCACAGCAGCGACGATTCTAATTCTTCTTCCTCCTCAACAGGAAGAAAAAAGGCAAAGTTTGATGATGATCCACTCTCTGCTTGTTTCAGGGAACTAACACAAGAAAATTCAGAAAAGATACCTGGTGAGAAAAAGTTTAAAAAAAGCCGTAAGATGGCTTCATTCGCAGAAATAGCAGAGGAAATTGAGCAATATGCAAAAAAAACCATATCAGACAGACGACTATCTCCACTTGAAATTTGGAAAAATGAAGAATCCTTTCCATCTCAAGAAAATTGCTCTAAAATGGCTAGTGACACAAGCATCTTCAGTTTTCTCAGAAAGAATGTTTTCCGAATACGGAAATATTTTTGAAGAAAAAAAGTACTTTGCTACCAAAGCGAGGGGAGATGCTTCTTTTTATCCATCACAATGGACGAAAATTTGATTTAAACTTGTGAATCTAGTGTCTTGAACATAGTATTAATTTTTATTGTTTAATGTGAGTTTTTACTTTTTAAGGTTTTGCTATTTTAATAATTTCACTTACCTTACTGGTATATTTGATTAGGCTATATGTTTTATTTTTATATCTCAAATCTTAATAAAAGGTTTCGCTAATTCATATTTTTTCATATTGTAATTTGCAATATATATAAAAATAAAAAATAAAAATAAAAATTAAAAAGTAAGGGAAGCTGGGATCTTAGCTATGTGTCACACTTTTAGCTGGACCAAACATTTTGCCTTTTTAGCAGTGTTAATATAGTTACATACTAGTAGTGGTACATGCTTATTTATCAATTATTTTAATTTTAGATTTTTGTACAACTATATTCAACTTTTGCTAGCTAAAGGCTATGCAAGCTAAGATTGGAAAGGGGCGGGCCCAGATGGTATTCCCATTACAAAAAAGACTATCATAAATATCCGGCTATCCGGCCGGATACTGACATCTATCCGGCCGGATACAGGATACCGGATAATAGCTGTTATCCGGCCGGATATCCTGCCGGATAGTGGTATCCGGCACAGCCCTAGTTGGCATGAGCTGTTTCGAAGTGTATTCAGGTTGGCTTGGAATCCCTTTTCCCGCTCCAGTTGCTTCTCTCCCCCACAGTTTCGGTTTCTGGCAACCTTCTCGTAGTCCGTGGAGAGGGCCTGGATCCTCTCGACGCACTTGGGCTTGTGGGAGGTCGGAATAGATGCCCGAGCCCACACCGCCATAACCTCATCAGCTACCACATTGGCAGCTTCCGCCGTGGACATTTTTTTCTTCCGAGTGAAGAACAACAGACGTCGAAGAACATCTCCCACTGTCGGGAGTTGACACAGCGTTTCCAGGGGTTCATTTCGCAACACCCCCACCAACCACACAGTCTCCTGCTTTCTTGTATCCATAACCTGAAAAGAAATATGCTACAATTAGTATAAGGTAGAGTAGCAGCCATTCAGCAATAGTAACACATGGTTTGAGGGGACCCTTAAAATTAAAGAACACGAATGAAATTCATCTTGCTGGCATGTTTTCACGATTGGAAGAAATTAGGGGGGTGTGCATGACAAACTTCAGGAACAAAAAAAATTGGGACACACTACTCCACATATAACCTAAAGTTTTGTCCATTGTGTTCTGTAAATTACGATGAAGTCCCATTTGGGACCTTTTACTTATCTGTGGTTGAATGAGGCTTTCTGATAATTCGATAGGAAATGTTCGTCTTCGTGTTTTTTCTGCACTTTTATGCCATAGAGGATTTTTGTTTGTCCAAACAACAAATGCTGCCACAGCAGACATATCCAGTAAATTCATGAAAAAAGCGGCCGGCCATCTGTTTGTTTTTCGTTTGCATGAATATGTATGAAGAAGCTGGTCAAGAGAGTCTACTCCACCCTTCGTAGCATTATAGTACAATATAATTTCAGGCTTGTTCGCTTCCTCTACCACAATATGATCTGAATGGTGCATACTGGATAGTAATATAACAGATTTTTTAGGTTTAGGCACATATGACACAAGAGTAAAATTATTACTAAACCCAAATATTGAAGATTCAGATCGTTTGTCTTTCTTGGGCTGAAATTCTGCAAGAACAAATCTCTCATTCTTACGAATGGTTCCAACAATAGTCATACCGTGCCTTAGTAGGTGTTTTGCTAAGCCTAAGTCTGTGAAAAAATTAGCACAGGTAACATTTCTGTTTGTGTGATAGTAAGGCTCACATAAGTTACTGACAACTGATGTCCCTAACCCTGATGCTTTTGTTTTTCCTTCTTTACCTAGATATGGTATACCTTTGAGCGGATAAAAGGTTTTTGAATCACATACCCACCAGATCTTCAATCCATATTTATCAGGCTTTGAACTCATGTACTGACGGAAGCTGCATCTACCACGAAATGGAAGTAACTGCTCATCCACTGTTACATTTGCTCCTGGAAGATAGCTTTTGGTCAAATTATTGTTGACTTTTTCCCATATATCCCTTATTGGGGCTAATTTGTCTTTTTCTCGGCGATGTGATCTGGTAGATTTGTCATCAAATCGTATTTTTGCCATTATTTCCTTGAATCGATCTTGGCCCATAGTAGCTCTAAAAATAGGTGGTCCGTACTTTTTATCCCAAAGAGCACTTATATTTAGGTGGTTTGATTTCAAGTGTCCAGCTGTGAGTAAGAGCCCAATAAAAGCATTTATTTCTATGTCATCACACGAATGCCAAATTTTAGATTTTCCTTTCGCTTCATAAACGCGCTTCCCTTCATCATTGGTGTACTTCACTATAGCAGAAATAATGTCGGGAGAAATAAATAGTTCGAAAGAATCTTCGCAACACACTATTGTTTTATTCGGACTAAGTATTACCTTATTAGTGGGTGATTTTATTACATTGTGGAATCTAGTTTTGGATGGTGGTGGAGGAATTTTACTCCATTCATCACCATCCTTGCTGATATATTTTCCACACGAGACACTTTGGATTTCTTCATTTTCACTTTCGCTCTCCGTAACTGCATTATCACAGTCACTTGCCACAATTACATTGTCAATTTCACTTTCATTATCACTTGGGTTGTATTCACTTTCATCAGAATCACTTGGCATAGTGTCTTCATTTAGCAAGCATAATTCAATATCTTTGTCAGATATTCGTGGCATTGTTATTTCTACAGTATATATGACACAACAAGTAATCGACCAGTTCAATATCTTATCAATGACTAACCGACCATGTGTGTCCCAATTCTGTAAAAAAAAAAAAGAATAAAACAAAATAACCAATCACAGCCCATCTAACAAATGGCGTGATTTAAGACACGCCCATTAGCAGATACATACTCGCTGGGCATTGAAAAGAAAGGAAATATAAGCTAAAATGAATGAGTTTAACAGACTCACGTTACGCTTTTATGCAAATACTTTCTTTTTTTATTTTTATCACTAAAATTATTATATGTAGAAAACACTATTGTTAGTAAACATACTTAATTGTAAATAAGGAACGAATACTAAAACGCTTAGCTAAAATTAAAAATAATGTCACGATTTTTTTAACAAAACATCATAAATGAGCCTATCGGGCTCACCTTACGCTGTCTAGGGTTAACAATGGTAGCTTATATAAATTAGAGAAACTTGCCTCCTAATTAGTTCAAAGTTCAAACTTAAGAATTCTCGTATGGAAAATAGTAACAATCAAACTTTCTGAGATAATATATGCATCTTTTTTTAAGTGTTGAAACTTGAAAGCTTCATGAAAGCCAACTTGGCTTGAAAGAGAGCTGAATATTTCAAAAAATTCAGTTTTTAAATTTTTAATAGGTTATATTATTTACTTAAAGAGAGATTTTCTTTTAGTCAAAAAGTTTTGTAATTTAATTAACAAAAGCAATTCAACTAAAAGTCATAAGTTCAAACTACTAATACATATTATAAAAGAAAATTTACAAAATCATTTACCCTACGCTTATAAAATCAATACTACTCCTTGGATTAACAAATGAAAACTAATGCAAAATTTTTTTTATTCTAGCTAAGGTATAATCAAACTAATTTTAAACATAAAATCAAGATATTCTTCTTGTAAATCTGTTTCCTTAAAATAATTGAAAATGAAAATTACTAAGTTTATTTATTTTTTTTTTTAAAACAAGATGGCCTCAATTATATTTTTTTTAAGTATAACCTTAAATCAGACTTTATCTTTAAAGTTCAAACTACATATTAAAAAATTAAAAAGTTTGCAAATTCAATGATACATTTACAGTATCATAAATCATAATACTCCTTGTATTAAAAAATGAAAGCAAAATAATAACTTTTGCAGAAATTTTTACTAATGTAGCTAAGGTTGGAAACGAATTTTTAAACATAAAATCAAGATATTCTCCTTGTAAATCTGTTTCCATAAAAAAAATTATGAATTAAAATTATTTATCTAAGTTTACTTATAAACATTTGTTCTTAAAAATAACATAGCCTCAACAATATCTTCTTTCATACATGCCCTTAAATCAGATTTTAAAATTTTCAGTGCTGAAAATAGCCGTTCAACACTGACTTGTGTTGAAGGCATAGCTACTAGAAGATTTGCAACATCTCTTATAACTTTAGGATACCTTTCTATTACTTGTTCAAAAGACAGTTTTGATGAACGGTCAAATTTTTCAATCTCAGGAAAAGATTCCTCAACTTGCAATTTGAGGGTACACATTGGACTGAGAGGTGGTATTAGTTCACTTTCTAAACGAGGACATTTTGATTTCTTACCATGTTGAATATCAATAATTTTTTCAAAATCAAACTCACTGACATCAGAAGTGGTGGATGATGATGAATTTGATGATGATGCAATAATCTCGGTTCCACATTCCTCTCTTAATAGAGAGACTTTATTTGAAAGGTCTAGGTTACTTTTCATTCTGATTGCTATATTGCATAGGGCATCCTTGGCTTTAACTACCTGTTCAGATGTTAATAAGCATCTATATCTAGGATCTATATAAACAGCAGCAAGCAATACTTCATTATCATGTAAAATATTTTCTCTCCTTTCCATGGAACTTTTAATGTCATCAGCTATGGTGCCTTCTATCTTGGAAAGAAAATACATCAAAGATTTCCACTCTTTCAAAAATTGACCGGGAGTCAAATCTTCACTTTGAATTTTTTTTGTTACTACAGGGTGGGCCGTAAGTTTCCATACATAGGAAAAATAAATATTTTGTTATGGACAACCATTTTTATTTATATAATATGCTCTACATGGTTGCCATTGTTTTGAAAACACATTTCAATACGTGTTCCCCACTGTTGATGAACACGCATTAGCACAGTTGACGTTATGCTTGTAATGGCGTTGGTGATACATTCCTTTAGATGATTTATGTCTCATATCTTTTCCTGATACACCATGGCCTTCAAGTGCCCCCAAAGATAGAAATCAAGGGGGGTGAGATCTGGGGATCTGGGAGGCCACTCCACAGGACCACACCGACCAATCCAAGCATCCGGAAACTGCTGATCCAAATACCGATGCACGTGAAGACCATAATGAGGTGGAGCTCCATCTTGCTGGAAGTAAACTGGGAAGTTACCTTCCTCATTTAGCAGGGATGGGAAAATCTCTTCTTGCAACATGTTAAGATACCTTTCGGCATTAAGATTTCCACTGACAAAAATTGGTCCAATAATTCTGTCACCCCATATCCCGGCCCACACCATCACTTTACCGGCACCTTGCATCTTCGTCGGACTCAGCCAGTTAGGGTTAGCATTACTCCAATAACGTATGTTTTGCCGATTAACCTCTCCATTGACGTAAAAATTTGCTTCATCAGTAAACAAGATCTTACGTCAAACGCATATTCTTAGGGTATCTGAAACATAAAAACAAACGTTTAATTTTTCCTATGTATGGAAACTTACGGCCCACCCTGTATATATGGCTGGTACAGTACTCTTTCCAATCTTCTTGCTTGTTCCCACATTATTTCTGAAAGATTCACATTTGAATTTGCCATGTCCAAGAGTACAGGTTTTAATTCTAATAAGCGCTCTATCATTAAATAAGTGCTGCCCCATCGAGTAGGTTGATCTAAAATAGCAACCTTGCCTGCACGTCTTTTAATTATTTCTTCCACTTTTGGGTTTCTTGCTGCTACTACAACCTGTCTCAACTTACCTATGAGAGAGGTAGCATGTTTATCTCTCAATCCATCGCAAATAGCAAGTTGCAAGGTATGTGCACCACAACGCATGTGGTTGATTCTGGAGAAGTGTGAAATTTCAGATACAATACTGTCAATTTCTTCTACACAAGATGCCACTTCCTGAGTGTCTGTTGAATCATCATCATGTTCACCAAATGTTTGTATATCATCTTCTGAAGTTGCCTCTTGATTATCATTCAACTTCTCAACAGTTTTAATCATATTTGATGCATTATCACTGACAATGCAGAGCACAAATTCTTTCGGTATGCCGTACTCTTCCAGAGTTCTCATAATTAGATCATGCAGGTAGTCACTAGTTTGCTGAGCATGTGTATCTTTTACTGCTATAGTGCGGGTGAGGATTTTATTATCATCATCAATAAATCGGACATTGATGGCAAAATAATGTGTCCGTATTCGTGTGCAACCATCAACTTTTAAATATATGAAGCGCCCTTTTAATTGCTCTTTGAGAGCAAATTTTTCTTCTTTTGATTTTTCTATCACTAGATGACGGATATTGTCTTTATCTAAACTAATCTTGAATTTCTGAGCCATTTCTTCTAGTAGACTGCGCATAGCTGGCTTTTCAAACATAGATAGAGCATAGAATCTTTAACAACTAACTCAATTATGCTATTTTTAAAATTATCTGTAGTCATTGAGATAGTGACTTTTTGAGACATCAAAAATTTAGTAATGTTTTGCTGGTTTGCTTTAGTTTTTGAACTGGCAGAAGTACTGGGTCTTGAAAGCTCAAGCATTTGCTTCTTTTCTTCCACCATTTTTGATATTTCAGGATGTAATCGACTCAAGTGTCTTTTCAAATTATATGCTCTTGAGGAGACATCAGGCTTTTTGCTTTGAGGCTTGGTAATTTTAGTTCCACACGTTGAAATATTTCCCGAAGCATCAGAAACTTCACAAATACAAACATAGTGTTTCTTATCTGAACTTTCAGTAAAATACTTGAATATATCAGACTTCTTTATTGAATCTCTATCCATTATGAAGGGTCATAGACTGATAATTATAATTAAAGAATCAAGTACAAATTACAAAGAATCTGAAAAAAAAGAAATTTAGCAATACAAGATAATTGACCTAAAAATAAAAATAGTTCAATCCAAGTCAGAAGGACCAACCTTACTAGGTATGTATCTAGGTAGTTACCTACTTAGATAAATAGTTAGTACCTACCTACCTACCTAAGGTCTCCACCCCCATAAAAAAAATTTTACCTATATAATTAAGTGTTGTTAAGACAAATCTTCCCAAATATTTAATGGTTAAAAAATGGAAATTTGCAGATTATTCCTGCAACTCCCACACCTCCATAAAATCCAAGAATCCTATGGTACCATTTTTCGTAATATATTACAAGAATTATAATTTGCAACTAAACCTATATTTAACAAATAACAATTTAGGTAGCAATATATCGCCCGGAGCCAGACCATGGAGCCGTATTTTCAAGGTTTCTGGCTCCGGCTCTGGCTCCAGGTAAGCAAAATTCACTGGCTCCACCAACTCTGGCTCCGACTCCGGCTCCGGCTCCAAAACCCTGGACGTAACCCCGCAAATAAAAGTCCAAAGGTGTCAGGTCCGGAGAGCGTGGAGGCCATGGCTTCCATCCTCCTCTTCCTATCCATCTCTGTGGAAATTTTTCATTAAGGAATTCTCGAACAACGTTGGCATAGTGCGGAGGAGCACCATCTTGCTGAAAGATGACATTATTGTCAATAAATTGGGGTACTGCAAAATGTTCCAACATAGCGAGGTAGTTGTGTGACGTCACAGTGGGTTCCGCGAAGAAAAATGGGCCAATCACTCGACACTCGATCTCGTGCTAGAGCACACCATACATTAACTTTCGGGCTATTACGCTCATGTTCAACATAGGTATGTGGACAGCCTAGACTAACTACAAGATACAACTTTGAGAGTTGTTCTTAAATTTGGCATTGTTTCATCTCATTATCATGTTTCGTTGCAATAATATAGCTATTTAAAATCCTACCATGACTTTACGGACACACTATATATACTGATTTTAAAGATTACAACGGTGGTGGTATATATACTGATTTTAAAGATTACAACGGTGGTGGTATATATACTGATTTTAAAGATTACAACGGTGGTGGTATATATACTGATTTTAAAGATTACAACGGTGGTGGTATATATACTGATTTTAAAGATTACAACGGTGGTGGTATATATACTGATTTTAAAGATTACAACGGTGGTGGTATATATACTGATTTTAAAGATTACAACGGTGGTGGTATATATACTGATTTTAAAGATTACAACGGTGGTGGTATATATACTGATTTTAAAGATTACAACGGTGGTGGTATATATACTGATTTTAAAGATTACAACGGTGGTGGTATATATACTGATTTTAAAGATTACAACGGTGGTGGTATATATACTGATTTTAAAGATTACAACGGTGGTGGTATATATACTGATTTTAAAGATTACAACGGTGGTGGTATATATACTGATTTTAAAGATTACAACGGTGGTGGTATATATACTGATTTTAAAGATTACAACGGTGGTGGTATATATACTGATTTTAAAGATTACAACGGTGGTGGTATATATACTGATTTTAAAGATTACAACGGTGGTGGTATATATACTGATTTTAAAGATTACAACGGTGGTGGTATATATACTGATTTTAAAGATTACAACGGTGGTGGTATATATACTGATTTTAAAGATTACAACGGTGGTGGTATATATACTGATTTTAAAGATTACAACGGTGGTGGTATATATACTGATTTTAAAGATTACAACGGTGGTGGTATATATACTGATTTTAAAGATTACAACGGTGGTGGTATATATACTGATTTTAAAGATTACAACGGTGGTGGTATATATACTGATTTTAAAGATTACAACGGTGGTGGTATATATACTGATTTTAAAGATTACAACGGTGGTGGTATATATACTGATTTTAAAGATTACAACGGTGGTGGTATATATACTGATTTTAAAGATTACAACGGTGGTGGTATATATACTGATTTTAAAGATTACAACGGTGGTGGTATATATACTGATTTTAAAGATTACAACGGTGGTGGTATATATACTGATTTTAAAGATTACAACGGTGGTGGTATATATACTGATTTTAAAGATTACAACGGTGGTGGTATATATACTGATTTTAAAGATTACAACGGTGGTGGTATATATACTGATTTTAAAGATTACAACGGTGGTGGTATATATACTGATTTTAAAGATTACAACGGTGGTGGTATATATACTGATTTTAAAGATTACAACGGTGGTGGTATATATACTGATTTTAAAGATTACAACGGTGGTGGTATATATACTGATTTTAAAGATTACAACGGTGGTGGTATATATACTGATTTTAAAGATTACAACGGTGGTGGTATATATACTGATTTTAAAGATTACAACGGTGGTGGTATATATACTGATTTTAAAGATTACAACGGTGGTGGTATATATACTGATTTTAAAGATTACAACGGTGGTGGTATATATACTGATTTTAAAGATTACAACGGTGGTGGTATATATACTGATTTTAAAGATTACAACGGTGGTGGTATATATACTGATTTTAAAGATTACAACGGTGGTGGTATATATACTGATTTTAAAGATTACAACGGTGGTGGTATATATACTGATTTTAAAGATTACAACGGTGGTGGTATATATACTGATTTTAAAGATTACAACGGTGGTGGTATATATACTGATTTTAAAGATTACAACGGTGGTGGTATATATACTGATTTTAAAGATTACAACGGTGGTGGTATATATACTGATTTTAAAGATTACAACGGTGGTGGTATATATACTGATTTTAAAGATTACAACGGTGGTGGTATATATACTGATTTTAAAGATTACAACGGTGGTGGTATATATACTGATTTTAAAGATTACAACGGTGGTGGTATATATACTGATTTTAAAGATTACAACGGTGGTGGTATATATACTGATTTTAAAGATTACAACGGTGGTGGTATATATACTGATTTTAAAGATTACAACGGTGGTGGTATATATACTGATTTTAAAGATTACAACGGTGGTGGTATATATACTGATTTTAAAGATTACAACGGTGGTGGTATATATACTGATTTTAAAGATTACAACGGTGGTGGTATATATACTGATTTTAAAGATTACAACGGTGGTGGTATATATACTGATTTTAAAGATTACAACGGTGGTGGTATATATACTGATTTTAAAGATTACAACGGTGGTGGTATATATACTGATTTTAAAGATTACAACGGTGGTGGTATATATACTGATTTTAAAGATTACAACGGTGGTGGTATATATACTGATTTTAAAGATTACAACGGTGGTGGTATATATACTGATTTTAAAGATTACAACGGTGGTGGTATATATACTGATTTTAAAGATTACAACGGTGGTGGTATATATACTGATTTTAAAGATTACAACGGTGGTGGTATATATACTGATTTTAAAGATTACAACGGTGGTGGTATATATACTGATTTTAAAGATTACAACGGTGGTGGTATATATACTGATTTTAAAGATTACAACGGTGGTGGTATATATACTGATTTTAAAGATTACAACGGTGGTGGTATATATACTGATTTTAAAGATTACAACGGTGGTGGTATATATACTGATTTTAAAGATTACAACGGTGGTGGTATATATACTGATTTTAAAGATTACAACGGTGGTGGTATATATACTGATTTTAAAGATTACAACGGTGGTGGTATATATACTGATTTTAAAGATTACAACAGTGGTGGTATATATACTGATTTTAAAGATTACAACGGTGGTGGTATATATACTGATTTTAAAGATCACAACGGTGGTGGTATATATACTGATTTTAAAGATCACAACGGTGGTGGTATATATACTGATTTTAAAGATCACAACGGTGGTGGTATATATACTGATTTTAAAGATCACAACGGTGGTGGTATATATACTGATTTTAAAGATCACAACGGTGGTGGTATATATACTGATTTTAAAGATTACAATGGTGGTGGTATATATACTGATTTTAAAGATTATAACAGCAGTCCTATGGCAATTACCAAGAGATCAGTCTGTTTCTTTTGTGAGTTAAGTGAAGAGATAGTTGATTTAAAATGTAGTGTATGCGAGGTGATGGAAAGACTTGCAATGCTTGATGAGGGCAGGGGTAGGCTTACAATTGATGAAGGCTGAACCTATACTAACACTGAAGATGTTAGTAAGTTGGGGTTAGGAACCTAGTTTCTGATACAGGGGGTCTTCATTATCCAAGTCCACATATTTACACAGCAAAATAATTGTAAAACCATATGGATAAATTCCTGGCACTTAAGAGGTTTCTGCAGATAATGTACATGAAACACAGAAGCACAACAGAAAACCATTTAAATTTCCATCAGACTCACTGTCTCACTTACTTTCCCCTACCTCCAACACTCCACCTCCACCACCACCTCCACCACCACACTGGCATATCACAAGCTGGTATTAATCATCAACCATTACCCCAAGAGCTCATGTTGCTAATTGTTTTATTATTTTAAACAATGTTAATATTTTTAAAATCCCTATCTAGACAGTTTTTAAACATATTAATGCTGGAAGAGTTCACGACGGACACAAAGATTATTCCATTTATCAATTACTTTAAATGTAAAAAAGTTCTTAGCGATGCTAGTAATGAAATGTCAGCCACAATTTAAATCCATTATTATGATTATTGCTATTAGGGGCATTCTAGGACAAATCACCCAAAAATTTAAAAATGTCACCACTACAACCCGGATTTTAATGAAAAGTGAAATATGGGGTTTCTTCCAGGTGCTGATTTCACTGGTTCAAATAAAAAAGTTCTATGACCCATAGTTTGAGATATGGGTCCCCACTTTACCACCTAACTTTAATGGGCAATAACTCCCAAACATCTTACCATAGACCTATAAAACTACATTTTTAGAATCAGCTAGTGATAGGACGATTAATCGGAATCGGAAGAATCGAGCATTTTTCAGGAATCGGAATCGAGAGAATTGTACCATGATTTCCGATTCTTAAAACGATTCTTTAACTTTTAATTGAACCAGTTTTGCAATGTAAACTTTAAAATTTAAATGAGAGGAGATAACAAATTTTATTTTTATTGTATTGTAGCTATACATTAAAACATGTATATCCATGATGTGTAATCAAGAAGATTAAAATGAATTGTTACAACTTAGTTGATTTTTATTTTTAAACCAATCTATTATAATTTATAATTTATATGACCATACTCATAATGTAAATAGTTAATCTTACCAGAGTAAAATATGACAATTTCCAGAAAAACAAGTTTAGAATTATATTTAAAAATATTGAGAATCGGAATCGGAATCAAGACTTTTTAGTGGTATCAGAATCGGAATCGTTAAAAATTTTGGTATCGTCCCATCACGAGAATCAGCATGAAGATATCTATTAAATGATACCACATTCAACTGGCCGCATACGAAACAGAACTTGTCGGGGTCATTCTTACATTGTCAAGGCATGTTGACTGACCTGAGCAAACTATAAATTCAAAAAAAATGTACACCAACTTCACACAACAAGTTCTTGGACTGGACTGATCTTTTGACACACAAAGCACGGCATTGTTGCCTGAATCACAATGCTGCTAGACGTAAAAGCTCTCACCTGAAATACATATGATGTATAATTAAGATAATTGAAATAAATAAGATGAATAAACTAAAAAAACACAATAAAATAAACACAATCAAATGTTGAAATATTAGTATTTTGCCTATTTAAAATGGTTAAATCTGTGGAGTTATATATATGCCTTCATCTTGAAAACTATACGTGCTAGAAAAGATCTGAATGCAGTTTTGGAATCAGCGTGAAAAATGCTATCCAGCCACCACAAATTTTACTCTGATGAAAAATCTTTGTTGACCAGTGTTATTATTGTCCATATATATCAAATGGAGTCAAATATTTATTAATTAAAAAATTTCAGATGGTTTGGGTTCCTCAAGAAAAAAGCAAAAGCTACTCGAACAATAGAAAAAGCACGTCGTTCTTTAAAACGAAAGCTAGAAACAAGTTTAGAAATTGAGATCCCAAGCCCATCAAAAGCTACAAAGTTGGATCATGAAACTCAAAGGTATGAATTTTAAAATGATACGCTATTATTAAGTAGGAATATACCTAAACTAAAACTGAAGCATAAAAACAAAATGTAGGTATTCACCGTTGATAGAAACTAGAAGCACAACACCCTAAAGATTGGAGATCAATGGGCCCTAAATCATTTGGAATTCATTTGGTCACAAAATAATTTTTGGTTTAATTTGACTACCTCAAAAAATGCTCATTTTGTTACACTTGAAATCTATATTTGGTCATTCCAGCTCAATTGGTACAGGGGTGGTCGGGTGACCATCTCCGATTTTCTTCAAATTTTCAGGGTTGATTCAGACACCATTCAATAGCTTAAATCTAAAATTTTAGCTTTCTCAGTCAAAAATATTTAATTTTATGGTCGCTTAAATGGCCCCCACCTTCGACAAAAAATGCCCATGTTGGGCTTGATCAGCCAATGCCTTCATTTTGAGAGGCCTTGAGAAGTGTCTTCTAATAGGAGTAGAAGCTTCAAATTTGTCATACCAATACAACTTCTGGTGGGCTTTTCAATTTTGCAAGCAAAAAGGCTGTGGAACAAATAGTTTCTAAGTTACAAGGGCTTAAATATGGCTCCATTTTGAAGCTTGCATCAATTCCTCCCACTTTTACGACTCTACCATTTTCAAAAGTTTTAGTTCTACATCAATCACAGCTGTTTTAATACTCCTAATAGTCTCTATGAGTTGTAAATTTATGAGTGAAATAAAAAAATAACCAAAAAAGGCTTTATTTCTATTTTAAAAAATTTCCAAAAGTTGATATTTTCACAAAATTTACAAAATTAACATCAACTTTGGGGCTTAATATAAAGGTGTCCAAAATTAGTCAGGAAGTTGATACTTCTAGTAAAGAAAGATACATGCGTATAAAAAAATATATATTAAGGAATAGATCTCAACTCAACTCCTCCATATAGTTTTGGTGATTCAAAGAAAGTGCTTTTTGTGAAAAATCTCAAATTTTTGCAACATTTGTAAATTTTTAAATTTCTATTTATGACATTGAATTGTAATTTTACTTCCATTTTATTATTTATTAAGTTGATTTACAATTGTAATAATATGTAAATAAGTCTAAAACATACAATAAATTTAATATGTCTGTCAAAACAACCAGCGACTCGAAGGGCTCTGGGTAGCTCATTTCGCTTTGTATATTCTTAGAAATGTAAAACATGATAGTTAATCATTAATGTCCAGGCCTATTTTATAGATCATGATCTTTTATTTTCAGAAAATTTAACTAGAGCAATTAACTTAATTTTACTGCCTGTAATAATGGCTTATTCTAATCAAGAATCAAAGTGCAGCTTTGGTATGTACTTGGATGATCCATGTCATGAACACAGACTCACCAAGAAGGTGGGTATGTATACCTTACATGAGCTGACAGATGAAACAAGGAAACTGCTATTGTGGAGAACAAAAGCAACTGTAATCAACCCAAAGAGTGATACTGTATGCTACCACCATGAAAAAATGTTTGGAATGCATTACCAACAAATGCAACGTAGCTGCCAAGATCCATAGAGAAATCATCAAAAGAAGATAAGTAAGTAAATATAGGAACTAATATATTTATATTTCATAAAGAAGTTTATATTGTAAATTGTAACCTAAATTAGCTATTTAATTTTAATAGGGTAGGCTATATACTATGCTACTGAATGCGTATGTTTTGAATATTTTATATGAATAGCCTATAACTAAATGTTGAGGTTTTAAAATTATTTTCCAATGTGTTGAGAGCAATGTTCCCTCTAAGGTGTGCGCGAGCACACACGTTGTGAAACCCGCGCACACAGCAAAATAAAATGCGCACAGGCTCAAGCGTATCATGAGTCACGACAGTAAATGAAGTAATTTAAAAAATATACCGTCACACAAGGTCTGACCATTTGCATCAACATACTCTATAGTCGCTCTTTTAAGTATTAACCCCTTCCGCCCGACTTTGCCGACGTCGCAATTCAGATTTTTTTACTCTATGTATTTGCATTTTTTTTCTTTTATACATTAACACATTGAATATAAACCTTCTCTTTCTTATTTTTGCATAAAAACGAATAGTAATTATCTCATAATTCATAAAAAATAAAATTATTTTTTATTTTATTCCTATTTTGTGAATGGATAAAATCATGTATTAATGTTGATAGTTTATTTTAAATTGCTAAATGCTAAAAATTGTTTTGAGAAATGATAACTAAAATAGTCATTTTCAATTAATGTTATTTTTATTTTATTTCTTTATTTTGTTGAATTTTATTTTACTATTTTTTTATTTTATTCATATTTTTAGAATGGATAAAATGTTTTCTTTTTTAAGAATATATAATATTGTAAACAGTTTTTTAATATCCATTTAATAGTATCGTAATGATCAAACTATCACCTTATGGAAATAGTATTTATTAAGTATTTAATATTTATATTTCATTTTGAAGATAATAGCGCTCAGAAAAGTTTGCACAATTTTTCACCATGAATCTAAATGTATGCACAACGAAAATTTCTTGCGTACACGGACTAAGAAAAATTAGAGGGAACATTGGTTGAGAGTTTACATTACCCTACTTTATTTGCAGAATCACTACAAATTATTGACAAAGACACAGCAACTAGACTGAATCTGATACCAGGACAGAAACTTTGCTCAACATTCTTGTCTAGAGCCAAGACGATTGAAAATGAAAAAGACTCAGGTAGTGATGAATATGTTCCAGAAGAAATAGTTAAGGAGACATTTGACGAAATGTTAGGTTCATTAGAATGCTCACCCATTAAGTATGTAAGAGTAAGAGATCGAAAGTTTTACGCGAAAAGGAAACTAAAGCAAATTGAAGCATCAACAAAATCAAAGCTGTCAAAAGTACTTCATATGAAGCCTAGCATTTTGGATGAGGAAGCGGAGAAACCTATAGAGAGTGAGGAAGAAGTATTATCAGCATATGATAGAGGAACTGAAAGAAAAGTGTAAAACTAGTACCAGACAAGAAAAGATACAAATTCTAACACTCCTTCCAATTGGTAAAACCTGGTCCAGAGAAAGAATTATGAAAGAATTTGAAGTGTCAGCCAGAATGGTTAATGCTGTGAGGGCCTTAAAGAGAAAAGAAGGTATCCTTCCTATAATGAGAAATAAAAAGAGTAGCAAGGGTATAAGCGATGAAATAAAGGAAAGTGTGATAGAATTTTTCCAAAACAATGAATATACTAGAGAATGCCCTGGTAAAAAAGACTACAAATCAATAAAACCACCACAAGGGAAGGTTCACAAGCAGAAAATACTGTTGTTGACAAATATCAGAGAATTATATACGCTTTACAAAAATAAATATCCAAACGACAAAATCTCCAAATCAAAGTTTTTTGAACTGAGACCAAAATGGTGTATGGGTGTGGGGAGTAAAGGATCACACAATATATGCATTTGTGAAATACACCAGAACTTTAAACTTTTATGTGAATCACTCCCCATCAAATAGAATTAAGAGTGTTACTAGGGAAAATAGTCTGCAACACTGAAACCAGAAACTGCATGATTAATAACTGCAAAACATGTCCTGGTTTAAATGAATTACGGGATTGGCTTCTTACCATTTTTGAAAACAATGATTATGACTAGTGATGGGACGATACCAAAATTTTTAACGATTCCAATTCCGATACCACTAAAAAGTCTCGATTCTGATACGATTCTCGATTCCGATTCCGACTCTCAATATTTTTAAATATAATTCTATACTTGTTTTTCTGGAAATTGTCATATTTTACTCTGGTAAGATTAACTATTTACATTATGAGTATGGTAATATAAATTATAAATTATAATAGATTGATTTAAAAATAAAAATCAACTGTAAGTTGTAACAATTCATTTTAATCTTCTTGATTACACATCATGGATATACATGTTTTAATGTATAGCTACAATACAATAAAAATGAAATTTGTTATCCTCTTTCATTTAAATTTTAAAGTTTACATTGCAAAACTGGTTCAATTAAAAGTTAAAGAATCGTTTTAAGAATCAGAAATCATGGTACAATTCTCTCGATTCCGATTCCTGAAAAATGCTCGATTCTTCCGATTCTCAGTTCCGATTAATCGTCCCATCACTAATTATGACATGGATGATGAGGTTTCCTTTAAGCAGTGGCTTCATACAGACCATACACAACTGGTCACAATGACAAAAAGTGTTTCGAATGTAGTAGAAGACATATGTGAAAGTGCAAAAAAGTTGAAAGTACACCATTTCATAGCAAAAACCCAATCAAAATATTTGCTTGTTGATTTCTCTGAAAACTATAGTTTTATAATTCAGGATGCCGTACAAGGGCATCACTGGGACAATACCCAGGCTACTTTGCATCCGGTAGTCTGTTATCAAAAAGTTGATGGTGAACTAAAAGTTACAAATTTTTGTGTAATATCAGATTCACTTACACACAACACAACTGCAGTTCATTCTTTTTTATGTGAAGCCTTGAAATTACGTAAAAGTCAGAATCCTAAACAAACATATTTGTTACTTTAGCGATGGCGCAGCAAGTCAATATAAAAACTATAAAAACATCATTAATTCAGTGTTACATGAAAAAGATTTCCAACTAACAGGTGAATGGAACTTTTTTGCCACCTCTCACGGAAAGAGCTCCTGTGATGGTGTTGGTGGCACCGTCAAAAGGTTAGTTGCCCGGGCAAGTCTACAAGCAACAAGTAAAGGTCACATCACCAATCCAAGAGAGATGTTTGATTGGTGCAAATCTAATATTAATGGTATACAATTTCTGTACATTGATTCAGCTAAAATTGAGGAAAATGCTAATTTATTTGAGTTAGAAAAAAGGTATTCCTTAATTAAGACAATCGCAGGAACCCGTTCATATCACTGCTTTAGACCTTCGTCAACAGGCATTAAACTGTACAAAATTTCTAGTGATGAAAATTTCTTTAACGTACAACTTTCCTTCCTCAATGCTACACAAGAAAATGTGGCTTACCAATATAAACCTGGTACATATGTGGCCTGTTTCTATGAAGGTGACTGGTTTGTTGGAAGCATAGTTGAAGTGTGTGATACTGAGAAGGATCTATTAGTAAATTTCATGAAAAAGAATCCTTTTAAATGGCCTGAACAAGAGGACATTTGCTGGATTCCATTCCAACATGTTTTGTGTTCAATTGAACCACCTACAGTTGCTGGGAAAATGGGGAGACTACAAGTTATCAAATGATTGTTTATCTAAAATTGAGGAGTATTTTAAAAAAAGCCTAAGTAACTACAGACCTGTATCAAGCTGAATAATAAATTGCCAATTTATGGCTGTGAGGCCATGGAGTGTTGAAGACAATCAGACTTAAAGCCTGAGTACAATAATAAATTCCTGAGTCAGTGTCTAAACATAAGAGTTATTAGCTATATATAAGTTTACATACGAATTTACATAAAACAACACATTAAAAAAAGAATATGAACTTATAGCCAATAATTCACATGCTTAAAAACTCAGGAATTCATTATTGTATATAGCTAAGTACTGTACACTTGTATTAAGGGAAGTAATACAACAAAGCTACTTAAATTTAAGGTTTTGTACTGAAAATGGTGGTTACTGCTAGTTTATCTGTACTAACTGCATAATTTAAATTACTAGGAAGTGCTTAAAAAGCAGTAGAACACGGTTCTACATGATTTACTTAGGTAGATCCAAGTATTGAACCTACAAGCTGGTCCATCTGTTGTGTTAACTGCAAATGTAGTAATAATCTAGGTATATATTATGTCTTTTTTATGAGTAAAACTTTAGATAATTTAACATTTGTGAATTAACTTACCAAGTAATAAAATTGAAGTAAAATTACAATTCAATATTGTAAAAAGAAATTTAAACATTTCAAAATTTTGAAAAAGATTCAGAATTTTTCACAAAAAGTACTTTTCTTTGAATAGCCAAAACTATATGAAGGGAGTTGAGTTGAGATCTATTCCTTAATATATGTTTTTGTACACATATGTATCTTTCTTTACTAGAAGTATCAACTCCCCGACTAATTTTGGACACCTTTATATTAAGCCCCAAAGTTGATGTTAATTTTGCAAATTTTGTGAAAATATCAACTTTTGGAAATTTTTAAAAATAAAAATAAATCCTTTTTTGGTTATTTTTTTATTTCACTCAAAAATTTACAACCCATAGAGACTATTAGGAGTATTAAAACAGCTGTGATTGATGTAGAACTAAAACTTTTGAAAATGGTAGAGTCGTAAAAGTGGGAGGAATTGATGCAAGCTTCAAAATGGAGCCATGTTTAAGCCCTTATAACTCAGAAACTATTTGTTCCACAGCCTTTTAGCTTGCAAATTGAAAAGCCCACCAGAAGTTGTATTGGCATGACAAATTTGAAGCTTCTACTCCTATTAGAAGACACTTTTCAAGGCCTCTCAAAATGAAGGCATTGGCTGATCAAGCCCAACATGGGCATTTTTTGTCGAAGGTGGGGGCCATTTAAGGGTCATTCTCTGTCAGATCAACCAGTGTCTAACACCCTCATCTCTCAGATTTTGCTGAAATTTGGTTTATAGGGAGTTTGTGGGCCCTGAATCCATTTCTGAAATTATAAGGTCAATCCGACCAACGGTTCAAGAGATATGACCTCGGGAAATTTGAGGTCACTTGCGAGGTCACTAACATTTGGCGACCCATAACTTGGGTAATAATGGTCACAATTATATAAAAGTATATATATTTAGAATCAGAAAATGACAAGGAATCCAAATATGCACGTTTTAGAACTCTAGGTTGAAAAATAAAAAAGTTACACTGTAACCAAAATTTGAGGTCACGATTTGACCTCTGGGGTATCAAATGAGAATTTTTTTTTTAAATGTAAAAAATGAAGGCATAGGCATTGGCTATTAGAATCAGCAAAAAAAAGTTTGTTTATGTTAGTATTTTCATGTAACTAACATATAAGTGAACACCATATTCATAAGTTGTGCGTCAATTCTACCTATTTTTTCACACTTAAGCTCATAATTTGACCTATAGAAATTAAAATTACATTTTTTTATAGATATAAAAACAAAGGCAAAAAATGTAAAATTGTATTTCACTGCTAATCTACACTGGCAATAATAGTTATAATAGTGAAAGGGGAAGACCTACTTAGAGGATTCATGTGCTAGCCTAATACAATTTTTGCATGCTCGATGCTCTCATCAATTTCTTTTTGTGGAAAAATGTATTGAATTCTGCTGCCTCCTCTTAGGGTAGGACAACTCATTACAGTTAATATATGATGTCCTGGCACTGCACATGAATCCTTGTTTGATGGATAATAATATGCACTTGATCCTGATGACCCAGAGGGATATAGAAAGTTCACAGTGAAATCATCAAACTCTTCACAATATTCCTCCACAATTCCATACCAAACTTGCATGTCATAAATGCAGCCAACATACTCTCCTGGTTTGACACATTTTAGGTTACCAAGCATTGCAGGTTCATTAGTAAAATGACTTTTCCTTATTCTTTTCTTTTCTCCAATGCCACTTGAAATGGGATACACCATCAGTTCTTCCTTGTTTAGGGGAACAAATCTATGATATTTCTGAGTTCCAGGAATAGCCCTACTATCCTTGAATCGATGTTCCAACTGTTCTTCTGCATCTTTCAAATCAGCTGTAGTTACAAAGAAAAAATTTATCTTCTTGCTCAAGTTTTCTTCACAAAACTGAAACATGTGTTCTGGTGTAAGAATTTGCCTCTCTGTAGTTCTCTGCAAACTGGCACGAGCAGTAGCTCTTTTCACTGTTCCTCCAATCCCATCACATGCATTTTTGCCATGGGATGTAGCAAAGAAGTGCCATTCACAAGACAGACCAAAATCCTCTTCATGGTAACAGAGATTTGTGAAGTTGTATCTGTTCTTATATTGGCCAGCACATCCATCTGAGAAATAGTGCACCTTCTTCAATTGTGGGCATCTGAATTTAACATATGTCATAAGCTTCAATATGAATGAGTAAACCATTACAGTGTTGTGTTTTAGTGATGCAGATAAGAAACAGACACTAAAATGGCTAAGTTCCTGGTCTGCAGATGATCTATAATAGATGGCAAAAGGGTGAACTGTACACTGTGAATTGTCCCAGTGAAACCCTTGGGCAGCATCCTGGACAATGAAAGAATAATTCTCAGAGAAATCACCTACTATAACTACCTCACTCTGAGGTGGTAGTGTTTCTTTCAACTACTTGAAGTACTGTGATTGTTGCTGAGCAACAAAGTGATGACGAACCATGCGTGATATTTTCATGCTTAGGGATGATAAGTATTCATGAAGTGGCTCCACCTTATCAACCATTGTACAACGGTCAACAGTCACCCATTGCTTGTAAGATATTTCATTTGGAGCTGATTTCACACTGTCAAGTAACTCAAGAAAACCCAGGACACCCTCTTCTCTTGGGCAATCATTGCAAAGTTGCATCATGCAAGTCTCTCTTTCTGTACTGCAGACACTGTAATCCATAAGATCCTTGTATGAAAGACCTCTTTCTCCCAATGCAGCCAGCTGCAATTTTAGATTTTGATGGTATGTGCAGACACAGACAGAATGAGTCCACCACTACCGGCAAGCACACAATATGATGGCCGTAATTTTGCAAATGTGGAAAATCCTATTTTGGGATTCTTTTCATCATTTTTATATAGTTCAAACATCTCTCTTAAATTCCCGAGGACCAATCGTTTTTGCACCTTCATTGCACCTTCAGCACTGATAACTTTCACGCAATCCTTTTGGCCAGGACACATACGACTAACCTCTTCTGACTCATAGAATCTTCTAACTATATCTTTGTGTTCTTCAGATATCACTTTTCCTTTGCTCATTAGTGGAATCTTCGGAAGGATTCCATGTTCTGATTTAAGTGAACGGCTTCTTTTCACCATGTATGTTGTAGTTTGAAAGAAACTAGCTGTTTTTTCAATTGTGTATGGTGAGTGTGTCAATATTTGTAGTTTGTGATGGTGACATTTGCTCTCCAGGAATGACTGTTTCAATTCATTCATTAATTTGTCTAGATGTTTTTCAGATTTAGTTTCAGGTTTTGAAGTATCACTTACCTCCTCGGTAATTTGAACACCATAACTGAGTTCTAGCCTCTCCTTCAGGTGTTTCTGAGCAGATGATAGCTTACCACGAGCCTTGGGCTTTTTCTGGCTTAATGAACCCTTCTGAAAAGAACAGAAAAAAAGGTTTCACACACCTGAATATTAGTAATTAAATATTAATTATAGTACCTTAAATACTATATAATTGGCTATATAGTAGATCAAACAGACCTTGTAGTAAAGTATAAGTTATTATATTAATTTATTACTTACTTTTTTTAACTGGTGTTTGGTCCAGAAATGCTAGAACTGGTTCAACTGAAGTTGAAGGATTTTCCTTTATCAAGCAATCACTGTCATTGTCCAGATCTTGAATTGAAGAGATGTTACTCAAGCCACTGATAGTAGATGATTCATTTGAATCCTGCTCAGACTCGTTGTTTTCAGTGGTACTAAGTATAGTGGGGTTTTTCATTATCAGTGTCCAGCAGTTCACACACAACAATGAGTCTTTTTTCACTCTTCCAGCACATTTTTCAACAAGTACATCAGTCACTTTTCTAAGATTGATTGTTATGCGTTTCTTGTGTTTTTGAATAGGGTCCTGGCAGTATTTCAAGTGCCAAACCATTGTATTTTGATCTGTAAAGATATAGGATTTACAATTAGGTAATATATATTTTTTAGAAAATATATAGCTATACACACTTAATATTTTAGGCCTTGATAGTCTCTGAGGCTCATTAAAACACCATACCCACCAGCCACCCACAGTGCTGGCTGGAACTGTACTAACCTGTAGACAAGGAATTTTGCAACTATCTCTGTTGATTCTGCACTTAGACAAGTAGCAACATGTTTCAACAGGTTTGTTTAGGCTACATGTGAGCTTAGTCTTCCCCTTTCACTATTATAACTATTATTGCCAGTGTAGATTAGCAGTGAAATACAATTTTTATTAAATTCTTGGAGCTTGAGGTCAAATTGATAGCTAAGATATAAAAATTCCTTGAAATGACAAGCAATTTATAAATATGGTGTTCACTTATAAGTTAGTTACATGAAAAGTACCAACATAAACAAACTTTTTATGATTGTTTCTATTAGTCAAGAACTCTGACTGTTTTTTATATCTATAAAAAAAGTAATTTTAATTTCTATAGGTCAAATTATGAGCTTAAGTGTGAAAAAATAGGTAGAATTGACGCACAACTTATGAATATGGTGTTCACTTATATGTTAGTTACATGAAAAATACTAACATAAACAAGCTTTTTTTTGCTGATTCTAATAGCCAATGCCTATGCCTTCATTTTTTACATTTAAAAAAAAAATTCTCATTTGATACCCCAGAGGTCAAATCGTGATCTCAAATTTTGGTTACAGTATAACTTTTTTATTTTTCAACCTAGAGTTCTAAAACTTGCATATTTGGATTCCTTGTCATTTTCTGATTCTAAATATATATACTTTTATATAATTATGACAATTATTACCCAAGTTATGGCTCACCAAATGTTAGTAACCTCGCGAGTGACCTCAAATTGCCCGAGGTCATATCTCTTGAACCGTTGGTCGGATTGACCTTATAATTTCAGAAATGGATTCAGGGCTCACAAACTCCCTATAAACCAAATTTCAGCAAAATATGAGAGATGAGGGTGTTAATTTCAATTTTTTTTGGTTGATCTGACAGAGAATGACCCTTAAGCAACCATAAAATTAAAAGTTTTTGACTAAGGAAGCTAAAATTTTAGATTTAAGCTATTGAATGGTGTATGAATCAACCCTGAAAATTTTAAGAAAATTGGAGATGGTCACCCGACCAACTTTCTGAAATCTGTACCAGTTGAGCTGGAATGACTATTATAATCCAAAAAATTTAATATGCACATGTAATATTTTGTTAATAGCTATTATACATTCATGAATTGTTTCAGGTCAATGATTCATCTCATGAATGAACTGGTTGAAGCTTTTCATTCTACTGACAGTTATGAGAGGAAACTCAAAATATTGACATTATCTCCATTTACCATATCAAAAACTATAAATCTATTTCAGACAACTGAATATTTAGTTAAGAAAAGCAGAAATATAAAACAGACCTGGAATTATTCCTGAAATTGAACCCATGTCAAAAGGAAAAGTAATAACTGAAGTTACTAAAGATTCTGTTCAGAAATTTTTCGAATCAAATGAAATTAGTCATTTGTGCCCAGGTACAAAAGACTGTGTGACAGAAATGAAAGTGGGTATAAAGAATCTGTGCAGAAAAGACTGGTGTTAATGAATCTGAAAGAAGTTTTTAGTCTCTATAAAAATAATCCAAGCAGTCCCCAAATTGGCTTCTCTAGTTTTCCCAGCCTTCGCCCAGATATTGTTTTTGCTGGAACTGCTGGTACCCATTCTGTGTATGTACATACCACCAGAATGCCAAAATACAATTCTCAGCTTTGGGTGTCAAAGGGTTGGAATACACAACTCTTATGGAGAAAGTAGTGTGTGATGTCAACAACAGGAATTGCATGATGCAAATATGTAATCTCTGTCCAAAAGAACAAAGTATTAAGAATTTTTTGCTCACTTTTCAAAGTGTTAATGATCCTGAATGTGAGGAAATAAAATATAAACAATGAGTTACTACAGATCAATGCAATATGGTTGAAAAAAGAGAATCTGTAGATGATTTTATAAATTCATTAAGCACAAAAATTGTCAAATTGACATGTCATCACTTTATAGTAAAGAATCAGAGTGCATTTCTAAAGAACTTGAAGAATAATTTAAATAACCATACAGCTGTAGTTCTTCGTGACTTTTCAGAAAACTACTCATTTGTAGTACAGGATGCAGCCCAAGGTTTTCATTGGGAAAATACCCAATGCACAGTGCATCCCTTTGTGTTATATTATAAGGAACCAGAAAATAATGAAACAAAACATTCAAGTTATTGTTTTTTATCTCCAAATACAAAACATAACACTACAATGGTTTACACTTTTTTAAATACACTCATACCTATTATTAGAAAACCCCACCTTCATATCAAAAAATTACATTATTTTACTGATGGATGTGCAGGACAATATAAAAATCGTTTCAACTTTGTTAACATTTGTAAACATAAAGATGATTTTGGGCTGGAATGTGAGTGGCATTTCTTTGCCACAAGCCATGGTACGAGCGCTTGTGATGGGATTGGGGGTACAGTGAAAAGATCTGTAGCCAGAGCAAGTGTGCAGAGAACATTCGCAAATCAAATATTAACACCAGAAGACATGTTTGAATTTTGTTCAAGCAATATAAGTGACAGCATAAATTTTTTTTTAATAAATTCTGAAAAAATTGAAGCTACCGTATGGAAAAAATTTTAAGTGACATATGAAAAAAGTATGCAGCTAACAGGAACACAAAAATTCCACAGATTTGTACCTATTAATGTAAATAACAAAAACATTTGAATTATCTTCTGATGAAGTTGGTGAGGTGAGGATTGTAAGCAAAGCTTTTCTGGGTGAAGATAATGTTGAAGTTAAAAAAAAAAAATAGGAGTGTACATAGTTTGTACTTACAATGATCAGAAATGGTTGGGATTTGTACATTCCTATAATGAGGAATTTGATGACTTTGAGGTTAGCTTTTTGCACCCATCAGGATATAGTGTTTACTATTACTTTCCACAAATTAGAGATACATGCCACATATCAAGAGAAAATTTTAGGTTTATTAAGCACACCAACTTTAAAGGCAGGAACAATGCGTATTCAATGTTTTCCCAGAAAATGATTTGAAAAAACTCCTATAATTATGAATCAACTTGATGTAGTGGGTGTGTTCAATTTGTATTTTTGCTGTTTATTTTCATCCATGTGAATATATCATTTTTAGTTCTCTATTTTAGTCTGCAGGTGTAAAAATGTCAAAATTTCACAATGTACATATTTTTTCAATAATTTTTAAAATATCTTGCAACTTGATACCCACAGTTTTTATTGTTTGTATCTTTTAACAATTAATGGAAGTTTAATAAATTAAAATTTTTTTTTTTTGGATTTCACTGCCTAGGGGGGGTGGGGGTCAAAAAAAAAAAAAAAAAGGGGTAAAAATTTTTATTATTGTTCTACACATTTGAATGTGGTATCATTTAATAGATCTCTCCAAGCTGATTCTAAAAATGTATAGTTTTATAGGTCTACAGTAAGATGTTTGGGAGTTATTGCCTATTAAAGTTAGGTGGTAAAGTGGGGCCCCCCATGATTTTGGGGGCCCATATCTCAAAAACTATGGGGCATAGAACTTTTTTATTTTGACCAGTGAAATCAGCACCCGGAAGAACCCCATATGTCAATTTTCATCAAAATCCGAGTCAGAGTGGTGACATGCATTGAGTGATCTCTCCTGGAATGCCCCATTATCAAAAGTGAACAGTTTATCAAAATTTACATTATTGATTTTATTAATGATTTTGAAAACTTCAATAAGCTCCCCCTTTAATCTCCTAGTTTCGAGTGAATGCAAGTCTAACTCTTTAATCCTATCTTCATAAGGCTTGTTGCATAATGACGGAATTAGTTTCATGGTGTGACGCAGAACCCTATCCAACCTATCAATATCCTCACGCAAATGCAGGAACAAAACTGAATCGCATATTCTAAGTGAGGCCTGACTAGGGACTTGTAAAGGGACAATATAATATTCTTCAATTTAAATTTGAAATTGTGCACTATAAAGCCTAACATCCTATTAGCTTTTGTGCAAGACTCCAGGCACTGGTTCCTAACTTTTAAATCCTTAGATATGCGTACCCCTAAATCTACTTCCTCAACAATGCTTGCTAACTGTCTATCATCCATTGTGTATGTGTAATTGTTGTTACGAGAACCTATATGCAAAACTTTACATTTGTCTATGTTAAATTGCATCTGCCACTTATCCATCCACTCCATAATCTTATTTATGTTGTCTTGGAGCCTATTTCTATCATCCACATTAAGAACTTTACCGCCTATTTTAGTATCATTCACGAATTTTGACACTTTACTGGTCAAGCCTACATCTATGTCACTAATGAAGATTACAAATAGCAATGGGCCTAACACTGAACCCTGAGGGACACCGCTACCTACATCCAACCACCCTGATTCACTACTATTAACAACCACCCTCTATTTTCCAGCACAAAGCCATTCCTCTAATCAGTTAGCTACCTGACTGTGTATACCATGTGCTTTAACCTTCGCAATTAATCTTCCATGGGGAACTGTATCAAATGCTTTTTTAAAGTCTAAATAAATAACGTAAGCCACTCCATGCCTATCATATTCGTGCACTATTTCAGTATAATATTATAACAAATTAGTTAAACAAGATCTATGGCATGAAAACCCATGCTGATTACTATTAATCAAATCATGACTTTCTAAGTGAATGACGATACAATCCCTAACTATATGAATTCCAAAAGTTTACTGACAATTGATGTTAAGTTAATAGGCCTATAATTGTTAGCTACTGTGTGTTTGCCTTTTTTAAAAATAGGCGTAATGTTTGCTAATTTGAAGTCTTCAGGAATAATCCTCACTTCCAGTGACTTATTAAAAATCTTTGTTAAGGGGCCTACAATAACAGGGCCTGGAGCTTTGCTAACTTTTAGCTTATCAATATAATGCACAATCTCACCCTCTTAAACAGTTATTTTATTTAAAAGTCTCGCTACTAAATGGAACAATATCCACATTGGGGACATTATTTACGTCTTCTACAGTAAAAACTGTCACAAAAAAGTTGTTAAAAACACCCACCATCACCTGAGTGTTAGAAGCCAAAGTGCCATTAGCATCCACTAGAGGGCCTATGTTATCTTTTATTGGCTTATGATTATTCACATTGTCAAAAAACTTTTTGGGATTATATTTACTATCCGCAGCTATGAGTATCTCTAAATTACACTCAGTATTCCTAACACATCTTTTAACCTGACATCTAAGCTCAATATATCTATTAAAGTTAGCTACCATGCCATTGCGCTTATTAAGTCTATATGCTCTGTTACACTCATTTATGAACTCGCGAAGATAGGATTAAAGAATTAGACTTGCAATCACTCAAAACTAGGAGATTAAGCGGGGGAGCTTATTGAAGTTTTCAAAATCATTAATAAAATTGATAACGTAAATTTTGACATTGTTCATTTTTGATAATAGCAATAATCGTAATAAGGGATTTAAATTACGTGGTAGATGTTTCATTACTAACTTGCAAAAAAAATTTTACATTTAAAGTAATTGATAAGTGGAATAATCTTCCCACATCCATTGTGAATTCTACCAGCATTAATATGTATAAAAACCATTTAGATTGGCATTTTAAAAATATTAACATTGTTTAAAATAATAAAACAATTGGCAACAGAAGCTCTGGGGGTAATGGTCAAGGTTTGAGTCTGTTGACAATTAATTCCAGCTTGTGATATACCAGCAATAAAATTATATTTTATATGTAAAAATGAACAATGAATAATCCATATTCATTTTTTACATAAACCAAAATCGCCTAAGCGAGTTTTGGATAATAATTTTACTTGTAGCTTCCTATTTTTGTTCATGTCACAACCCTACGATCTACCATATCTATGGTTTAGTCGTATCCATTTTCCATTTGTTATAGAAGTTATTATAATTAATTATGATTGTCTTGCATCTCACCCTCGACCCTAGATTATGCATACACATTGCATATAACAGGATTGGAACCCGTAGTTGTACTTCTTAGTCATTAATACCCACTCTTTGTCTCTAATTCATTCTTGTAAATCTTCCTAATAATGATTTGTACTATACGTACAAATTCAATAACTATGACGTCACATTTTCCCATCATTAATTTCCCTTCATCATATCTCTAGTATTCAATGTATGAAAATTCTTTATCATCATAATAAAAACTGTACACTCTACAGAAGTCATTATTTATATGTTATGTAGTATAAATATTATTATTCAACCATATTCATCCATACCGTATGTGCCCATGTACTTTGTATTATATTTCTAACATCTTAATTGTCTATTAATATGAAACACTAACAAAACAAAGTTATAGTAACTGTTTAATTATAATTAACTGTAATACTTTAATTTAATATAATGTAATGTACTTTAATGAAACTGTACTTAATGATGTAATGTACTAAATGACGTAGTCAATGTACTTTAATGGAATTGTAGTTAACGATAATAAATGAATTGGTAATTATAATCATAGTTACAGTAGACCAAAATTACAATGTACTCAATGTCCGACCCGACATTATGTCGCCATAAGGAATGTAGAATCGCCGATACTGTTGTTATTTTTTTTATTATTATTTTTCTGTTGGAATAAATTTTGATGTGCTTTCTACTTTGCCAAATAATTGACGACCTGTTGTTTTTTAAAATCTCATAATCATTTTTTTAGATTTAGCTTAATAATGAATCCTGAGTAACTTTTGCCATGTCATGTTTTGTATACATTCTTTCTTCATTATAAAAGATGAAGTCATGTCTTGCCTAAGCATTTAATTGTAAATCTTAAACATTTAATTTTTACTCATATGCAGATTTTAGTGTAAAGATGCATAGTTCAATTTCCACTTTTAGTTAACTTGGCAGATCATGATAACATCAGATCTGAAAATATGCAATTTAAGATAAAAATATGGTTTCATCTTCAAATATCTTGTTTATTCGTTTAAACCTTAACACAGCTAAAAGATTTACTTTATTTTCAAATATTGTGCAAAAATAATGCAGCCTCTTCAACATTTAATAATGATGATGTTAGTAGAATCGGGGTATATAAACCCCACCAATTTCTTCCATGTTTATTCTGATTCCAACTACGAGGCTGAGCATTACCTGTAACAGTTTAGGAGTAAAACACAGTAAGAAAAAGTCTTTATCTTCTCCTTCGAGCCGTGCTCTCTTCAGAAAACTTAGTCATTAGAATCTCCCGATAAGTTACAAGAAGAATCAGGGAGAAACCTCAAAGAATTTAATAAGCCTCTCAGAATCCTCCGAGCCACTATAGAAGAACTCGGAGAGTAGTATAGAAGAAACTACTGCAAGTAACAGATCCGTTGCTGCCTCCTAACCAGAACCCCTGTCGACTTCGAACCAACCCAGGGCCATATATATATATATATATATATATATATATATATATATATATATATATATATATATATATTATATATATATTATATATATATTATATATATATATATTATATATATATATATATATATATATATATATATATATATATATATATATGATACACACAGACCGTGCATGGAACAAGGAACACTTCTGGGATAATTAAATCCACTATAGTCCAAATAAGTAATGGTAAATGACAAATACCATAGTTTTTCTTTTTCATGATGCAAGCCCGACGTGGGCAACGGGTCTCTCGCAGAGAGGTCCCATAAATATAGCTTCCCTCACCAGCTATCTGCAAAGCAGACAGGATCCAGCTTTGGGACATGGATCTAGGGTTTAAAGCAGCCTAGCCCCACTACATTTAGAACCTCAATATAAGTAAGACTCGTTGCATTCACGTCGGATTGAATAAATCAAAGAAAAAGGGGTAACTATTATTCCCATCATGAAACGGACATGTTATGTGCCTTGAAAAGTGGACGCTCAATTCTGCCAGTTGAGGTTTAAGTTTTGGTTTTGGCTAAAAATATAATAGTTACACCTTTTTCTTTGATTTTATTGAAAGTAATGAAAACTATGATGTACTATACACAGACTTTGCTAAAGCGTTCGACAAGTGTGACCATGGAATCATAATACATAAACTGAAATATATGGGAATAATAGGAAAAGTAGGGAAATGGATATATAATTTCCTTAGTGAGCGGAGGCAAGTCGTTACAGTACAAGGAGTATCTTCATCAGAATCAGAGGTCCTCAGCTTAGTACCACAAGGAACGGTATTAGCTCCACTACTCCTCATAATCATGCTGACTGACATAGATGAGGACGTTACCAGAGACAGCACAGTAACATCCTTTGCAGATGACACAAAGATCAGTAGAAAAATACGAAAACCAGAAGACATAGGATCTCTACAAACCGACATAAACAAAATTTACAAGTGGATGGAAGACAACAATATGAAGTTTAACACCGAGAAATTTCAGCTATTACGGTATGGAAAAAGAGAAGACCTAAAGTCCATGGAATATTATACCTCAAATGGACAGGAAGTCCAGAGAAATTCCAGAGCAAAAGATTTAGGGGTTGTAATGACAGATGATGCGAAATTTGAAACACAAAATAAGATAGCAGTAAACAGAGCAGAGAGAATAACGGGTCAGATATTGAGAACTTTTAAACGAAGGGATAGGAATGTAATGATCCCCCTACTGAAAACCCTGATAATACCCAAACTGGAATACTGCTCGGTCCTAACATCCCCATATAAAAAAGAAGACATTAGACAGCTGGAGAGGATTCAAAGAAGTTTCACAGCCAAGATCAATGGGTGCAAAGAACTAAATTACTGGGAAAGGTTACGAGAACTAGACCTATATTCACTGGAAAGGAGGATATATATACACCATTATTTACACTTATGGAGAAACTAGTCCCTAATCTTACTCTGAATCCCATAACTCCCCAAACAACGGTGGAAGGTAGAAACGGTAGACTGTGTCGTATTCCCAAATTGAAGGCGAGACAGGGAACATCCTTAACCCTGAAAGAAAATAGTTTTGTAGTGAGAGGACCAAAACTATTTAATCAGCTGCCCAAAGACCTAAGAAACACGAAGGGAGTTGCAGTGGAAATCTTCAAAAGAAGACTTGAGCCTGGTTTAAAACCAATCCCTGATGAGCCGGGCATACCTGGCTATGTGAGGTGGAGAGTGCAAGAATCCAACTCACTACTTCACCAGGCCAACTCGAGAGGAGGGGCGACACGCTTGACCTTCGCGAAATGAGAAATCATCACGTGGAACCTTTGTAAGGTTGTAATGTTATATATATATATATATTTTTGTTTTTTTTTAAAGTTCAGGAAGAACCGATTCGCCTCTATTTAAAAGGGCATATCTCAGCGGAAAAACAAAGAAAAAGTGAGAGGAAAGACAGAGGAAAAAGAAAGGGTGGAGGGGACAGTCGAAGTGGAAAAAGACCAAGGATGACAAGGACTGCAGGGTAGAGCCCCATCATCCTTGGGTGCTAGGGCCGGGAGGGCGCACGTGAAACCTCCAGGAACAAGTACGTACAAACAAGTACAAAGAGCACTCAAGAGAACGAGCTTAGAACCCCCTTGCGGGGATATATATATATATATATCAGCTATTGATTGGTGGTGCAGAAAACGCAGTTTAATAATAAACAGGAACACCAGAGAAAATACAAACATCCTTCAAGGTTTAATAGTACCAACATTTCGGAATGCACTAATTCCATCTTCAGAGCTGAAACAATAAAATTCCAAATCACATACAAAATACAAATTGCTTAATAACAATTTAAAATAAACTTAAAAAATTATAAAATTAGCTAAGAAAATGTAAAATATTAAAACTAAAAGGTAAATAAATGTGAAGTTAAAAAGTTAAAATTATAAAAAAGTAAAAGCATTAAAACTGAAACGTAAATAAAATAAACTAGTACCTTAACCAAAACATAGCAGATCTATCAATGATTCATCAGAATTTAGGTCTGGTTTAAGTTTATAAATAAACAAAGACCATAATTTTAAGCTTCCGGTCAGAGCTTCCGGCTTCACATTTATTTACCTTTTAGTTTTAATGTTTTACATTTTCTTAGCTAATTTTATAATTTTTTAAGTTTATTTTAAGTTGTTATTAAGCAATTTGTATTTTGTATGTGATTTGGAATTTTATTGTTTTAGTCCTGAAGATGGAATTGGTGCATTCCGGAACGTTGGTACTATTAAACCTTGAAAGATGTTTGTATTTTCTCTGGTGTTCCTGTTTATTATTATTATTTTATATATATATATATATATAATATATATATACACACAAGGTGATTCAAAAGTCAGGTTACATAGGGCTTTTCTGTTTCTTTGCAGGTATATATATTATATATATATATATATATATTATATATATATATATATATATATATATATATATATATATATATATAGACTAACACGAACTTTGATGTAGCTTGTAGCATAAACAAACCCACTTTTTGTTATACTCTTCATACTTTCTTTTTTTTTTTGTTCTCTTCTTATCTTCTCTTTACTTGCATGTCCGTAGTTTGCATGGTACGACAGTGTGAGTTAAGACTGTGTTTGCATGGTTTGTAAATGTTCTTATTTTACTTCTTTTCATCTTTCACCCCTTTCCTATTCTCTTCAACTATTTTTCCAACTTGTCAGCAGTAGCCAGCAGATGATGATGGTGATTCTCTCTCTCTCTATCTGAATGAATGTTAACCCATGAATGATAGGTTTTACTCTTAACCCCTTATTCTCTTCTTTTAACCCCCTACTCTCTTCTTTCTCTCAGGCTAACCCTAGAGTGGATCTTAAGGTCTTTGTTAGCCTTAGCTACTGTAGATCTGCAGATCCTGCTGAAACTGAAATTCCTAGTGGTTATGGAAAAACTATACACACGTACAACATGGTATCGTATATGGTACCTTTACTTCTTAAATATAAATTATTAATTAATTGAATTAAATATCTATACAAAATTACCTCAGGATTAGCGACAGAGCCTAATGGGAATGAAATGATTGCCATACATACACAGAACCCATATGTAGGCATCGGGCCTGCATAACCACGCGAAACATTTATTATTTCACGTGATCTAAATTTTCCATTGCTAACTCATGAGATTACATCAAGGCAAGGGTCAACAACCTTTGCCAAATCAGCAATTTATACTAAAATATGAAGATTATATTATAGCGGCACTGGCTCAGAGCTCTTTATATTACAGCAAATGCTTTAAACAGGGAAGATGTGCTTCGTCTTCTCTAAAGTTCTGAGTGAATTCCTTATATTATAAAACCTAATAACTATAAAAAGGATAGGCCTATTCCTTCAGGTGTTTAAATAATGACTGCCTATATTAGTTACATCGAGTGAACTTATTGTGTAACTCCATCGTAATGGCCCTACATCAAAGCAAACTAAGGCCAATGAAAATAAGGTGGTACACTTTCTTTCATTCACATATAGGCATTACAAATCCTGAAGCTAGAATTACCAAAAACCATAAAATAAACAAATAGGTCCTTTGAAGACCTACACATACATAACTCTCTAATGAAAAAACATAGGGCTTTTGTCAGTAACTCTCCACTGAAGTCTGCTGGAAATCTCCAACGGATGAGGGTATCGGGCAATCAACCCATAGCCCTATATAATTTTTTCATAGTGGTGATTCTGAAATGCAATCTGCTGCTAAAGCCATCTCCAGGAAGAATCAGAACCTGATATCTTTCTGGAAATCTCATACTACTCTGAATTGTGTCTGACATTGATGGAGCATGGAATGAGGTTAAAGAATCCACCCTCATTAATGTCTGGGAACAGCTTTCAGGTTCTTTTCTACCACACAACTTTGAAGGATTTGACAACCCCACAGAGATAGAGGTTCCTGTTACTCATCTTGTTAGATGACTCGGAACATCCCTGGCTGGAAGGCAACTAAATCTAATGACATTCAGGAGTGGCTGGCAGAGAATAGGGAAGGACCTCAGTGCTGAGGAGCTTGGTATGCTTGTATTAAATAATCCTTATTCAGGAGAGCGAGGAAGAGTTTATGGACAAGATTGATTCTGTTGGCATTGGTAAGGATAGTGCCAAAAAGATCATGACTGGCCTGATGGGAATAATTAACATGGTTGAGAATGAAGAGCATGAAACAAATTATTCTACTGAAACTGCAAATGTTGCATAAGCTTCATGCAAAATATTCCACAGCTTACCACTAAAATTGTAATCCAAATATCGCTGATTTCTTCAAGGAGTATGAATAAGCTTTGGCATCATGTGCCTTTGTACAGTTTCAGTAGGTCTTATATAATTAGTAAGAAATTAAATTTATTTAATATTAAGTTTTAGTGTTAAATTTAGATGTTAAGCACTTGATCAATCTCCATTCTTGGTCATGGCACTCAATGATTAAATCCAACTGGAAGACACCACATGTTTAGAGTAACAACTTCATGAGGCAGTATCCTTTCAGTCATAAAGATGAGCCAAACCATGTTTTACTAAGCTTGTATTACATACAATTGTCCACAATTATGTGCACCTTAATTAATGTACATGTCAAGTTTTAAAGTAAATATATAGTATAGTATTTTATATTATATAATGGACCTCTGCATCATCACACTTTTCATTTCATTGTACATCTTCATTGCCCCATTAGTGTGACAATTCATGAGTTGTCTGTATATATATTATGTACATATTGATTAATTAATAATGATTATTAATTAAAAAAAGGCCAATTATTTCTGCACCATTATTTCTTGGACACAGTAAGAGTTAACAATGTTAAAAGATGGGTTTTTTTTTTTACATTATTTGATCACTTTTAGTTTTATATTAAAATTTAAAAAGGGGGGGGGGGGTGCAAAATTTCTTTGTTTTGCAATTTTTTTTTTAAATGAATCCCCAAACATGCATCACTAGCAACATGGTCATGTTGCATCACTAGCAATATGGTACCATACCAAAATTATTAAAGGATATGTCTCCCCATGGCTTGGTTTTTCTTTAGACCAATTAAAGGGCAATTCAAGGTCTTGTATTTATATTTCTAAGAACTGAAAAACCTGAATGGTACCAGTTTCAAATAATACATTTGGCAGTAGGGACCTATATCTGTGGTGGCTAACCAAGCCAAAGTCTTGGATTTGACCTGGCCACACCCAAAATAAGCAGCCAAATAAACAACTGATATATTAGTGACCAACCACTGCTTCATGAATTTGTTTCGGGTATACAGGCTTAGGACATTTCCTTGCTGAGTTGGTGAGGGATTTTAAGAAAATGGACTGGGATTTGTTTCATACAACTCTGGACAGATATTAATATTCAATCATCATACTCAAGTTAGAATAAGGATTCTACAGCAGCATTTCTCAAACTTTTTCCTTGCAACCAAGTGCAAGAAAAACACTTATCCCTGTGACCCAAAACAGTATCTTTTGACTAGTGTTTTCATAAAATCACAATAAAGGGCAATACATGCTAGCTTTAATCACTTCTCTTCAAGTAATAGGCTAAGTACTAACAATTTTCAAATATTCAATGCCTTTTCAAATAAAAAGGAGACAGTTCATTTCATATACCATTTGAAATAACTGCTTTGTAGAAAGAATTTTCACCACCTAATGACCCAGTGATTAATACTTCATGACCCATACTTTGAAAATTATTACTCAAGAGGATATAGATTGCCTGGCTGAGGACTGCTAATTTTCATTTTTCTGTTCTCTTTAAATTTCATTCTCCTCTCCCACCCACCCAGTTTTTCTTTAATTAGGAAGTATTCCTGAGAGCTCTCAAAATCCCCAGTAGGCCATGGGAGGTCTCAATAATCCAAATTAGGCCTGAGCCTACTTGGAAAGGCAGGCCTTCAGTTGAGCTCTGAAGCAAGTATACAGAGTACAAAGCCAAGTAAAAGAGCATCTTGATTCTCTTTGACTGTGTGGCAAGAGATCAAAGTTTTTATTTTTACCATTGGCATTGTTGTATTGTTTAGCCATTATTTGGGCCATCTATGAACTGTTTTAGTACCACTTAAACTTATGTGAATATCATGGAGGGAGGGAGGAGATTGTAGACACGGACTGACCAGGGAAGTACTCCCAGGGTAGATGTCAGGCAGAAGACAAGGAGTGCTGGAACTCCCATTTCTCCTGTCACTGTCCTCTTTAGCTGATCTTTTTCCCATGTTCTATCTACCCTGCAAGCAATCCAGCATGTTCTCAAACACACATCTCCCTCTATTGCTCACTACACATACATGCATCTTACACACTACACAATCTTTTAAAAATTTATATACGTAAGAGACATTAAGCATCAGAGACCTTGATTTCAGCTCTTCTATGGAGGGGCAGTTTTGTGGGTGCTCACGCTTGGTCCCGACCTTCCTACATAAAAAAAAATTTCTATAATTTGGTATATGGTATTGTCTAAGCCAGGGGTTCTCAACCCACTTCCATTACCCACCAGAAGCATTGGTGCTCACCCCATTACCCCTAATGATGTGTAAATTAACCAAAAATTGTAGTATGGGGCTCCAATAAACCTTAGCACCCTCGCCCATGGCCTAAACCATTAGAGGTACAGTAAAACTAAACATACCTTACAAAAGAGAATTTAATCCTGCATTTAATGAGAAACAATTAAAACTTGGTGTTCCCGCCATTGGCTTCCAAGACAGCCTGAATTCGCTTTGGGTAGCTTGCCAAAAGTGACATAAATAGATCTTTATCATTACACAAATTTGCTAAAACAGTTTCAATGTGTTGCGTCATTGTATCCTTCAAAAATTGATTTGCTGCAGGTTCTTGAAACAAGACATATTCAACCTTGTCCTTTATAACTGATCCAATGTGTTCACAGACATTCAGGTCAGGAGAATTTCCTGGCCATTCTTTATTTCCAAAGAAATTGATCTCATGGTTCTGCAACAACTGTTGAGTGGCTAATGCCTTAAAGCAGGGGGCCTTATCATGCAGAAGTGTGACCTGATCAACATCCATAACATTGTTTGGGTTTCTTAGAAAAGGAATGACATGCTGGGATAGAATAATATCACAAAAATACTGTCCATCCCAACTCTGACCATTTGGCTTCAGCACCCACACGAGTTTCTTTGCACTGAACAAAACAAACACACCAACACAGTCTGGACTTTTTAATAATTTGCGATAATGTTCATTGTCATCAATTTCATCTGGTGTTGTGGCCCACACTTGATCATTTTGGTAGTTAGGCTGATGTGTTACGTAAACAAAAAATTCATCGGACAGCTAAATGCATGAAATCATCCACATCCCAATCTTCAAGATAATGGGCAAACCACATTCTGTCATCGATGTTATGTTGAGTTTTTCTTGGCTTTGGAAGTTCATGCCAAGGCTTTAAACTTTGCCTATGATGGTACAGTCAAATGATCTCACCACTAACGATCTTTCCTCTCAACACTTCAATCTCTCTAGAAAGTTCAGTACAGCTGTTTTTCTGCTTACGCTTAGCGCTTTCAATGATGTCCTTTGTTTCCTGAGAGAATGGCAAATTTGGGTGCCCAGATTTGGTTGTATCCATTTCATATTCATCCAAAGTTTTATTCCAATTTCTTTTGACGAAGTCCTCACTTCTTCGCAACTTTTTAGCAACCCATGAACGTGTTATAAAGGTGGCTCCAGCATCATGAGCTTCCTGAAATGTTATTGCTCGTATGCGATCTATCACACATTGCCTCTCAGAATCACCAATTAATTGAGAAGCCATTATATTATCACTATCGCTAGGGTAATTTTAATACCTGCAATAAATAAGGAATTTTATATATTTTTCTAATCACTAAAAACTATTCCGGTATAAGTAAACGTGTCAGCTGCAAATTGGGGGGGGGGGGGGGCTAGGGTTTTTTGGAACCCCTTAGTAGTTTATAATCATACAATTGTCTTTAAACACCACTCTTAAATAAAATATGTATGACTTCCATTACCCCCTTGGATATCCCAACCTACCAGTTGAGAACCCCTGGTCTAAGCCAACGAACTCAAAATTATAGCTCAATTAAAGTAATAGCTAAGAAATTATGGCCCATCCACTATTTTAGGGGGTTCCACATACAGTAAAACCTGCGCTATCAAGCAATCAACTATCCAGAAAACTTTAAAAACTGGCAAATTTCATATTAGGCCAATACAATTCACCAATTTAGAAACTGGGAAGCTTTCCAATGCCATCCAGAAAAATCAAACATCCTTAACATTTTTGATAAAGACAATTTTACTTGTTTCAATTGTCCCATACATACTTAGCATAGTGTTTATGTTGATTACAATATAGTTTACATTGGTGTATAGTGCAGTATAGCCAAAATTTGAGTTTTACTATTATTGTCCATTAGTTTTTTCCTAGGTTAATGGTACCCTCAGATAACTGGAAAATCTAGACAACCAGAATGGCCTAATCCCTGAGATTGCCAGATAAAGGTTTTACTGTACTACTAAATTTAAAATTGTCATACCTCTTTCCCTAATTTAGAAAGAAGAATGATTCAAAAAGCATCTTAAAGTTAAAGGCAATTTCCAAAAGAATAAATCATTATAAGTACAAAAATGCCTGGAATCAATGAATAAAAGGTTGGATAATTTTTTCATTTTGGGGGACCTCTCCACTCGATATAAATGAAAAATTATTTTTTCTTGAATGAAATTGAGCTTCAACTCTTACTCCATCAATGGAAAGTGAGAAAAAATTGTTTTAGCATATAAAGTTTCACTGAAAAGACCACAATTTGGCCTGGGATCAACACTCACTCAAATATATGGTCATTTGTTCAGTTACAATAAAAAATATACGTACTTAAGAAGTAGATATGTAAATATAGGCCACTGAAGAATATATATTATTTATAAACCTTTCATTATATACTTACCTGGCACTCATAAGTATTTGTACAGAGAAGTATTTCAACTATATTTTCGCCTTATCTTTTGTACCATGCACAGGATAGTTATGAAAACTTAATCATTCATTTGGAAAAATTTAACAAATATATGAATTTAACTCCAACATATAATGTAGACCAGGAGCCAGATGGCATTATGTAGGTCAACCCACCACTAATTGCAACACAAGGTTTCTTTGTTGTTATTGTTCATATGTCATGACAGCATTATAGAGAATAGTTTACCAAAATATTATGATGGGAATATATTTTTTTTTTACTGACATAAAAACAATGATCAAAATCTGTTATTCACACAATTTGCGGAACAAATTATCATTTCTTTCAAACCCCATGAACATGTACAGTAGGGTGGCCCACTTTTCAATTTTTTTTTTAAAGTATAGGTGATCGTGGTTTTTCCCATTATTTGGCACTATACTGCACATTGGTACCATTTTTACAAAAATTGATCAATATTTAGGGGTCTCGCATCGACCTTGAAATTACTAGTTTTTTTTTTAAATGCGTACTTTTTAACTTTTTACTGAATCAAGATAAATCATTAAGTAGAGATGTTTTCTGAATCCTCTTAATGAGAGAAGTCATTTGGTGTGCCTGCCAATGTCATACGACTAACGGTTTAAAGGTTGTGCCTGTATACAGGTAATACCAATGTGCTAGTATAGTGCCAAATAATGGGAAAAACCACGATCACCTATACTTTTCAAAAAAATGAGTCACCATACCCTGGTGGAATGTATAATGTATATAGGTAATTAGAAAATGCACTATGCCTGTGCCAGGTACCTAACCTATTTCATTTTTTGCAGATCATAACATTCTGAAATTCTGTCTGAGTTCCTCATCCTTTGTCATGGACAAATCGATGGCAACCATAACTGGAAGAACTCTTGAAGCTACAAATAGAGAGTCCTCAAAAGGAAAGGCGAAAATAACATCGCTACCTTCTCTAAGATCGGCCTCGGAAATTTTTTTAGTTGGCCAACCATCGTCCTCCATCAGTGGTAGCAAATTGCCAACAGCATGGCAGGTTTTGCAATACTTCTTCAGTGTTATCCAGTACACTGCTAACAGGAAAGACGCATTCAAAGAAACCGTAAACGTCTTAAAGTTTTGGAACATGGCCCGCATTAAAACAATCACAAAGCTCAACTGCGAATGGAAGCTAGAGGCATTGTGGAAAGAGTGGCACTTACTCCAAAAGAGCAGAAAATGAGAAACTGATGCTGGAGGAAAATGGCAGAAGTTTTCGGACAGTGTGGACAAGCTGTGGGATATCGGAGCATCTGACGCTGTCGAAGATATAAAGAAGAATTGACTGCTGTCCAACAAGGACAAGAAAGAAGACACTGACTTCTATCTCAATCAACGTGGTCCTCGGGTGGCAATGATGAGCAGGAACGATAAAGTTTTCGCTGTTAAAAGAAAGCTACAGAAAGGAAGAAAACGTCCTCGCCAGGAGCCACAAACCTCAGTGTGCATACGAAACTGGAGATGAGGCCATGGAGAATGATGATACTGGCATGTCAGGAGAGTCTGAGACAGAACTAGCGTTCCCCCTGCCGAAAGAGCCAAGTGTGTCTGTCAATCTTCCTTGCCGCATCCTTAATGCACCTGCTGTCATGGAAGTGGCTGATCGTTTCCGCATGTCCAATAATCAGGTGCGTATTGTGTATAGTATTCATCGATAGTGTCAGTTTTAAAGTGTCCCGTAACCCACATGTATTCTTGACAGTTTCCTTTCCATTTTCCATTCTCTACATAGGTAGTAAGCATTGTGGCTGCTATCACACATTCGGCGGATCCACCAGCAGACCTCAATCAGTTCAGCATCTCGAAAGAAACGGCTCGCCAGGGAAGAGTGTCACATCGCCATGAAGTGGCGATGGCTGTGAAGGACTCCTTCACGCCACTGAGGCACACTGTTGTCCACTGGGATGGCAAAATGGTCAAGGTCAGTTGATTAAGTTTTCATAGCTATCAATTTAGTAATGACATTCATGAAGCATAATGTCAATTAAAAAGAGAACTGAATGTGAACAAAAATAGGTTACTTTACAACCATGAAATTGAAATATATGGCATGTGTTTCAGAACTTCCTTGGAACGGCAGAGCACCGCCAAGCAATTCTCATCTCCGGGGCTCTGTGACATAGCACAGAGCCACAACATTGCAGCCAGTGACGTGTGATAGTAGTAAATACAATGCAAAAGTGATTGTTTAAGTTATTGTTTCTTTCTTCCTTATTTGTCTGCTATTTGCTGATTTTTTTGAAAAGTATTGGTGATCATGGTTTTTCCCATTATTTGGCACTATACTAGCACATTGGTATTACCTGTATACAGGCACAACTTTTAAACCATTAGTCGTATGACATTGGAAGGCACACCAAACAACTTCTCTCATCAAGAGGATTCAGAAAACATCCCTACTTAATGGTTTATCTTGATTCAGTAAAAAGTTAAAAAGTATGCATTTTAAAAAAAAAAATGTAATTTCAAGGTCGATGCGAGACCCCTAAATATTGATCAATTTTTGTAAAAATGGTACCAATGTGCTAGTATAGTGCCAAATAATGGGAAAAACTATGATAACCTATACTTTTAAAAAAAAATTGAAAAGTGGGCCACCCTAATGTACAGGGTGTCTGAAAAGTTACTCATTTTTAAATTCTTATTGCTCCTAAACAAAAAGGGATATGAAATCATTTCTTTAACTGAAAGCTTATTTATTACCATTTACTTTACTACAAAATTGAAAAGCTTTAATACAAAATTAAAGTTCAACATAGGCTTCAGCATCAATTGTTCACACACTTCTGTAACCTGAGTGGGAAAATGCTGGAGAATTGCTCTTCATGCAAGATGGGGGTTCCACATCATCTTGCATAAACTGTTTGTGCCTGGTTAGATAACCACTTCTCTAGATGGTGGTTAGGTCTTTGAGGGCCAATGGAATGGCCTGTTTGAAGTCCAGATTTAATGCCATGCAACTTCTTTCTGTGGGGCTGGGCCAAAGTAGTATACAAATCAAAACCAAGGACCACTGATGAACTTGAAAATAAAATTTGTGATGTTCTTGGTAATGTACCATGTGACTTCTTGAGAAAAATCTGTTGAAAATATACCAGTAAAGTCATGAGTATGCATGATTAATTGAGGTGTGTACAGTGATCACCCAACCTGCACAACATTTCTGAAAAAGCCTGTGCAGCACAAAATTGCGCAGGTCAGAACTATCTCCCCTGGCACATAACTAGGGATGCACCAGATACCAGATCATAATACAGTATCTGGCTGATCCAGCCACTTCTTCAGTATCCAGCTGGATACTGGATATCAAGTATGATCCAGCCAGATACTGGATAATTAATTAACATTTTAATCACATTTTGTTAATAAAAAACTTCATATTTCAAGTTTTTGTGTGTACTTCATTATGGCTAATGCCAGACAATTTTACTCAGCTGTGGGAAGAGCTGTGTGCAATAAAGGGCTAAATTTAACATTTATAATGATTTTCTTTTAAACAAAAAATACTAAAAGTTAGATTTCTCTAAAATGTAGCAGAACTAGGTCCAATCAACTTTGCCTTTTTTCTTTCCAGAATTGAATGTGAGTGTTCCCCCCAAAATATTGAAAATGTTAAATTTTCTATTAAGTCAATTTAAGTCTGAAAATTTAATATACATTTTTTTTTTTTCTGATTTAAATTCTGTTCTAAGCTTAGGAGTAACACACATCCTAATTATTTAAATTTAAAACTTGGCAAATTATCATATACAGTATCTTATTCTTTTTGTTGTATCAAAATATACTAAAAATAATTCAAAACTTATTGGTCTTATGAGAAGGCAATACAGTATAAATTAAATAATCTACTATATTATTGTGCATATGGCAGCAGGGATGAAAAATATAAAATTATTGAAAGCAATGAAAAATATAACTATATTAAATGCAAAAAACTTCACTTCTCCATGTGAAGGCCAAAATATGATGATAAAAATCCACTCTAATAGACAGAGTTTATTTCCACAACAGTTTCAATGCCCACTGACATCCTCTTTCGGGGGATACAGAAAAATGAATGAACCAAAAACAAGAGGGAACACAGTCCAGGGACTATTAAGAAATTTGCACCTGGGTTAGATCCCGTTCTCCCGACACTGGAAGGGCATTTTATTGAAGGGTCCCATTATAAGTACATTCGCACAAATTTAAAACTATCTTCTTGTTCTATACATACAGATTCTATTATTTTTTATTACATAATTATTACATTTATTACATTTATTATTGCATTATTATTTATTACAGAAATTATAAATTTATTATTACATTGTTGTTTATTATACAAAAATTATAAGCCTAAAAAACGAAACAATCCAGAGACCATTAAGAAATTTGCACCTAGGTTAGATACCATTCTCCCAACACTAGAAGGGCATTTTATTAAAGGGTCCTGCTTATAAGTACAATCGCACAAATTAAAACTATCTTGTTCTATACATACAGATTCTAATATTTTGACAATTTTTGCATTTATTATTGCATTTACATTTTTTAACATTATTATATGTAATAATAATGTTTAAAAAAAAAAAAAAAAAAAAGACCAGAAAAGGAAATTTGAGAAGGTTTTGGAAGAAGTAAGGTCGTTGGAGAGTGTACAAGAATGGTGGGAGGAGAACAGTCAGGTGATATTGAGAGTTGGTGAGGAAGTACTGGGCAAAACATCAGGTAGAAGACCCCCTGAAGATAAAGAGACGTGGTGGTGGAATGAAGAGGTTCAGGAGGTGATTAAAAGGAAGAAAGATACTAAAAAGAAGTGGGACACATCTGGTAGACAAGAGGATAGAGAAAGCTATAGGCAGGCGAAAAAGGAGGCGAAGAAGGGAGTGGCAAGAGCCAAGGCGCAGGCGATGGATGAAGTATATAAAGAGTTGGAGACACCGGCAGGAGAGAGAAAGATCGTTAGAATAGCGAAGGCTAGGGATAAGGCGAGTAAAGATTTTACTCAAATTAAACAGGTAAAGGACGGTCAGGGAGTGGTCTTAAAGGATCAGGATAAAATCATGGATAGATGGAAGAGTTATTTTGAACATCTGTTAAATGAGGAAAACCCAAGGGCTATTTTTGAAGATGGTGTCCCAAATCAAGGGTTAACTTCAGGAGTGAGTAGGGAGGAGGTGAAGGTGGCGTTGAAAGGAATGAAGAAGGGGAAGGCATTGGGACCGGATGGGATACCAGTGGAGGCGTGGAATTGTTTGGGAGATGAGGGCATCGATCTATTGTGGGATCTAATGCAGAAGATATATGAACAAGAGGAAATGCCGGAGGAGTGGGGGGATAGTACACTCGTACCTATCTACAAAGAGAAGGGGGACATCCAGGATTGTGGAAATTATAGGAGAATAAAGCTTATGTCACACACGATGAAGGTTTGGGAAAGGATTATAGAGAAAAGGTTAAGAGAAGAGACAACCATGGGGGAAGAGCAGTTGGGTTTTATGCCAGGTAGGGGAACAACTGATGCGATTTTTGCACTGAGGCAGTTGATGGAGAAACACCGGGAGCGACAAAAGGGACTGCACATGGTTTTCATCGACCTAGAGAAAGCATATGATAGAGTGCCACGCCAGGAGGTTTGGAGGTGTATGAGAGAGAAAGGTGTGCCGGAGAAGTACGTTAGGTTGGTGCAAAGTATGTATGAAGGAGCAAGGACCCAGGTTAGGAGTAGTGTAGGTGTAACGGAATGGTTCCCCGTGAGGGTTGGTCTACATCAGGGATCTTCTTTGAGCCCGTACCTTTTTGTTTTGATTATGGATGTGTTGGCCCAGGGGATAAAAGATCAATCCCCTTGGTGTATGCTCTTTGCAGACGATATTGTTCTGTGCAGCAACAGGAGAGAAGTAGTAAAGAAAATTGGAGGAATGGAGGAGGGCTTTTGAAGACAGAGGGTTGAAAATCAGCAGAAAGAAAATGGAGTACCTGAGGTTCTACGAAAATCAAGACTCAGAAATTAGTTTAGAGGGAGCGAGGTTAAAGAGAGTAAGTAAGTTTACGTACTTGGGATCGACAGTGGCTGAGGACAGTGAGCTGGACACAGAAATAACACACAGAGTGCAATCTGGTTAGAAAAATTGGAAGAAAGTTTCAGGGGTGTTGTGTGACCGAAGAATAGGCGCAAGGGTTAAGGGAAAGGTGTATAAGACACTGGTAAGACCAGCTATGATGTACGGGGCTGAGTCTTGGGCTATAAAGAAAGACCATGAGAAAAGACTAGATGTAACGGAGATGAGAATGCTGAGATGGACGTGCGGAGTGACAAGGTTGGATAGAGTAAGAAATGAAAGGATAAGGGGCACAACAAAGGTTGGAGAAATCTCGAGGAAGATACAAGAAAGTAGACTGAAATGGTATGGACATGTGATGAGAGGGGACGAAGATTATGTGGGTAAGAGAATGATGAATATGGAGGTGCATGGCAGGAGAGAGAGGCAGACCGAAGCGAAGGTGGATGGAGAAGGTGAGGGACGATTTGAGGGAGAAGGGTTTGTCGGAGGAAGAAGCCCAGGACCGGGCTGTGTGGAGGAGGCTGGTCAGAAACGCCGACCCCGCATAGAGGCGGGAATGGGCGAAGAGAAAGAAGAAGATTATTATTGCCTTTACACTTATTTTATTACCTTTATTATTATTGCATTTACATTTATTTCCACATTTATTACTTTTATTATTACATTTACATTTATTACCATTACATTTATTATTCCATTTACATTTTACAGAAAAAATGAATGAACCAAAAGCGAGTAAGGAAACAATCCAAAGACCTTTAAGAAATTCATACTAAGGTTAGAACCCATTCACCCAATGCCGTAAGGGATTTTTTTTACCAAGAATCTCATTAGAGGGTCCAGCTTATAAGTACCTTTGCACAAATTAAAATTATCCACTCGTTCTATCCATACAGATTCTATTATTTTTTGTTTGACAATTATTGCAGAAATTTATAAAGTAACTTACTTGATTCCCAATCTATAGCATGATCAGTTTGCCTGCTGTGATAAAAAATTGGAATTGTGGAAACAAACTCTATTAGAGTGGGTTTTTATCATCATGTAACTACATATTTTCACAGTTATATTTATCACACATTTATCATTTACAGTTAATAGCTATATTAAAGAATGTTTTTGTCATAATATTTTTTTTTTTTTTGGGGTTGTTTAACCTCCTTCGCAACATCTCAGGTCATATGACGGAGGGGACCTACAGCTTTACGTGGGATCCGAACCACGGGTCACTACATAATCTGGGTGCGGAGGACGGTCTCCCATCCAACTACTACCCAGACCTAATGTCGCTTAACTTCGCTGATCTCCGGGAAGCGGTGTTATGACATGAGCCACGACATAGCCCAAAAATAAATAAATATATATATATTATATATATATATATATGAAAAATTATTTCACGAAAGTGACACATGAAAAATATTTATGATGAATAAAACCACGAAGGAAAAAGAAACACAAAGGGGTGCTCAAGCGCTTTCGTCTAATGACATCCTCAGGATGTTCCTGAGGATGTCATTAGACGAAAGCGCTTGAGCACCCCTTTGTGTTTCTTTTTCCTTCGTGGTTTTATTCATCATATATATATATATATCAGTGGCGGCTCGTGGTAATTTTACTTACGCATGCAGTCACATGCATTAGTGTAGTACATATTAGATAAGCTGTATTTTGTCTTTTATGGTATTCTTATGAGTATTATATTAATAATATTAATAATAATTTTAACTTTTTTTAACTTAAATAATAATTTTACATTCATTGAGTATATTATTTACGCATGCAGTGCATGCCTTGCATTCATTAAGAAGCCGCCCCTGATATTATATATATATATATATATATATATATATATATATATATACACACACAAACTCAGAATGGTCCCCTGAGAAACTTATGTTAAACACAGACCATGCATGGAACAAGGAACTCTTCTGGGAAATTACATCCACTATAGTTCGAATCAGTAATTCAAACTATAGTGGATGTAATTTCCCAGAAGAGTTCCTTGTTCCATGCACGGTCTGTATTTAACATATACATATATATATATATATATACAATCGAACTTCGATATAAGCAAGTTTTTGGGACCAAGAAAAAATTTGCTTATAGGGGATAATTTGCTTATATAGAATACGTCCAGAATGTCTGCACATACGCCATATAGTACAACAGATTATTGAAAGATAAAAAGACCTACTAACTGTATGAATGTAATAAAAGTAATAAAACACAAATGTAAAAAATTTTACAATTTATTTAAAAATTACATTAAAATTAGAACATTTATTTAAAAATTTCATGAAAATTAGAACATATCACAATAAGAAAATACAGTACATAGGTATAGAATTATACAAGTACAGTACATAAATTGTTAGCACCTATGTTAATTAAAATAATCACGAATAGTGGTTTGTTTTTTAGCAGTTTTGTGAATGATAAAATTTTGGAGATCTTTCTGGGTTTCTTTTAATTCCAGAGTGCTTAGATCATTGGTTTCTAAAACTTTTTTTATTTCATCTAACATGTTTAAGGCTTGTAATGGGGTTGTCGTACAAGTCTCTTCAACTTCATGATCGTGTTCTTCGTTTTCAGAGATTTCAGAACCTTCTGAGAAACATTCTAAGTTTCTATCACATTGAATAAAATCTTCATTCAAACTGGTGATAACCTCCTCAACAGTTTCAACTTCACATTCATGACTTATTGCAGTTTGGAGAGTAGGAAAACATTTATTGAAGCAGTTTTTAATGCTGGTTGGGGCTACATTAGCCCAAGCACCTTTAAGCATAAAAAGGGCATCTAAAACCATCACGGACTTTACTCCACTTTCCATAGTATCATCTTGCCCAGAATCCAGTCGTGCCACTAGCTCTTTCATCAGCTTTTTGTGATAGTGCGCTTTGAGGCAACGAATGATTCCAGCATCCATCGGCTGGATTAGAGATGTCGTATTAACTGGTAGGTACAGGATTTCTACGTTTGTTGTCACATTCACTTTTGGGTGTGCGGACATTGATGGAGCAACAGCAAAATTTTTCTTTTGTTGCGTCTCATTTTCTCATCCAATTTCATCAGCCAATCAGTGAATAAAATCTGTCATCCAGGCATTCGAATTTGCCTCGTATTGAACGGGAAGACTGTTATTCTTGTTTTTAAAACATCTGGGATTTTTACTTTTTCCGATCACTAGCAGGGGTAATTTTTCAGTTCCTGTCATGTTTGCAGCTACCAGAACAGTTAATCTTTCCTTTTCCTTCTTACTACCACTGACTTCTTCACCCTTTTGGGCTAATGTGCCATCTGGGGTAGCTCTGTAATACAAGCCCATTTCATCGGCGTTAAAAATTGAATCCTTTGAATAGCGTTCTAAGAGTTCAGGTAAAACATTTTTCTGCCAATCGTTTGCAGCACTTGAATCGGCATCCGCTTTTTCTCCGTGTTCACGCTTGAAAACAATGTTGATCTTTTTTGAAATTTTTGAAGCCAGCCTTGAGAAAAAGCGATGTCATCAAAACCCCCATAAAGTTCTTCTGCTAGTGACTTAGCTTTCTCGATCAAAATTGCTCCGGAAATTTCAGCTTTCTTCTCTCTCATGACAACAAACCACTCATAAAGCTCGTGCTCCAAATCTGGTAGAACACCTTCTCTCTTCCTCTTACGAAGCAAATTTCCATTTTGTATTCGAAACTGGTTTAACTCGTCCTCATTCTTCATCCATCGGGTTATAAGGCACTGGTTAATTTTAAATTTTTGAGCCACATAGGCTCTCTTTTCACCATTGTTTACAGCCTTGATGGCATCAAGTTTAAACTCGAGAAAAATTGTTCCGTTTAGAAGCCATTAATAATATCTAACGAACGATGATTGAGTACACAAAACTGATCCAGAGAGGCTAAATTCTAACCTAGAATCGGAAAATAAATTAACGATGTGTAGCGACACAACTCAAACGGGACACTGCAGTAAACTAATTCAAAGCAAAAACTAACTGTTGTGTTCAAATGCCATCTAGCGGCTGAATCTGAAACTTATAATTGCTTATGCACACGTGTGTCGCACGCATGTGGATTTTTCCAAATTTTTTTATCTACGCACACTTGCTTATATGGGATGTTTGCTTATATCTAATTTTTACTTAGTAAATTTCTTTGGGATCGGGAAATTTCTTGCTTATACTGAATAATTTGCTTATATTGAATTTGCTTATAATGAAGTTATACTATATATATATACACTGGGTATCAAATTATTAGCCACTTTGCGCTCATCCATTGAATTCGTCAAGGTCACTCACCGTCACTGAATGTCACGACACTGAATGATGGCGACACCTATCTGCGCATACATTATTAAAATCATTTCGTTCTGCGCAAACGTAAACAAACGGCGGCCATTTGCATGAATTAGCAATGACTTTGGTGTCTCTAATTATTAGCCAGGTGCCAAATAAGTGTGTGATTATGGGTCGCAAAGGTGATTTAACCTCTGATGAGAAGTCCACCATCGTCTCTGAGCTGGCAAAGGGGAAGACAACCCTGGAAATATCAAAAATCCTGGGAAGATATCACCGCACAGTGAAGAGATTCGTCGAGGCTCCTGGTGCTGTCCGTTCGAGGGCTGACAAAGGTGTGTCGAGGACAGTTTCTCGACGTACCTTGTCTCGTATCAAGCGTGAAACTGTGATAAACCGTTGCCTGACCAGTGATGAACTTTTCAAACGTTGTGGCGAGGAAAAAGTGTCGAAAGCTACCAGATGTCACATCCTGAAGAAGGTAGCCAAGCACGTCAAGCCTGTTACAAGGCCTCCTCTGAAGGTAGTTCATAAGCAGAATCGACTGAAATGGGCAGAGGACTACATGAAAATTGATTTTTCAAAAGTCCTCTTCACTGACGAATGCCGTGCTACCCTCGACGGACCAGATGGATGGAGCAAGGGTTGGGTAACAATTGGAGGGAACCGTCCTCATCGTTTGAGATGCCAGCAAGGGGGAGGTGGCATCATGTTTTGGGCAGGCATTGTTGGAGGTATGATGGTTGGGCCATGGAGAGTTCCAGACGGCGTTAAGATGACTGCCAATGCCTACGTTGCCTTCTTAAAGGAAAACCTTCTACCGTGGTTCAAGAAGCAGAGGGTCACATTCAAGAGAACGCTGGTGTTTATGCAGGACAATGCACCCTCACACTTGGCTAAGAAAACTACGGAATATCTGCAGCAATTAGGCTTCTCTGGCTCTCGATTAATGAAGTGGCCAGCGTGTTCCCCCGATCTCAACCTGATTGAAAACTTGTGGAGTCTCCTGAAGAGGCGAGTTTATCGAGATGGACGGCAGTTTTCGAGTAAGGATGCACTCTGGGAGGCTGTTGTGGATGCTGCTCGTACCATTTCATCAGATGAGATCCTCACCTTGACGAATTCAATGGATGAGCGCCTCAGGAAAGTTCTTTCAAGTGGAGGATCGTACATCCATTATTAACAACCTTATGAGGTCATTTTGATATTATTATGTTCATTATTTCCATATTTATGATGATTTCTTTCTTTGTACATCGAATATCCAATTAAAAAACACTTTAATGTTTGTTTAAATGTGTTTTCATTATACCTGGCTATTAATGTGAGACACTGTATTTCAGCTTAAATTATTTAAATTGTTGCCATATCCATACTTATGAACATAACTCCATAAAATTTACATAGACAACCTTGATACACATGAGCAATATATATTCAGGATCGTACAAGGTTTGATTGCGCGGTTTCTCAGAAATTTCAAAATTTGCAAAGTGGCTAATAATTTGATACTCAGTGTATATATATATATATATATATATATATATATATATATATATATATATATATATATATATATATATCACAATGTGATCAAAAAGTATCGATAATTTTATTGCTACGGACAAATGAATGCAAATAAGAAAATTGTTTACATATGCAGGTCTTCCTGCCCTCTGGCATCTACAGTCTGAAGCAAAATCTGCTACCATGAGTCAGTAGTTGGTTGGAGCGCTTAAAAGGAGGGTGTGTTTTGGCAGTACATATAAATCCCTGAAATGGAACAGAAATGTCCAACAGATTCAATTTCTGGTACGAGCAAATGTTCTTCCATTTTTAAACTTTTTGTGCCATTTGTAAGCATTAGGTACACTGAGAGCATCATTTCCAAAAGCTGTTTTAATAATTACGTTCTTCTCTTAACACAGGTTATTCCATTTCAGAGATTTATACGTGCTGCAAAAAAACACTCCTTTTAAGCACTCCAACCAACTACTGACTCATGGTAGCAGATTTTGCTTCAGACTGCAGATGCCAGAGGGCAGGAAGACTCGCATATGTAAATGGTTATTTCTTATTTCCATTCATTTATCCATAGCAATAAAGTTATCAATACTCTTTGATCACTCCTCATCTATATATATATATATATATATATATATATATATATATATATATATATATATATATATATATATACAGGGGTGTACATAAAGTCAGGATCTATTTTTGTGAAGCACTTGGAAATTATATGGAATTCAATCATAAAATGATAAAGTGGTAACATTTATTAAATAATTAAGAGTAGGATTCGATGTGACTCCCATCAGTATCCCTGCACAGCTCAAATCATTCCGCAGCATTTCTAAACACATTCTGGAGCATTTGCGGGATTATGTTATCTGCAGCAGTTCATATATGTGTACGGAAGTTTTCAAGACTCGTAATCTTAGTCTGATAGACATGCGATTTGATAAAGCCCCATGCAAAGAAATCTAAAGGGGTTAAATCTGGTGATCTCGCTGGCCAAGGTCTGTTGCTTCCGCGTCCAATCCAGCAATTTGGAAAACGTCCATTTAGATAATCCTGAACAATTTTGGCATAGTGACAAGGAGCACCATCGTGTTGATAGATGACGGTACTAACAATCCTATCCCCAATCAGCTGAGGTTCAAGGAATTGCTGCAACATGTCCAGATAAATAAGCCCCGTAACTGTAGCTTCAGCAAAGAAAAAAGGACCATAAACCTTAGATTTTGTTAAACCCATCCAGACATTAACTTTAGGCGAGTCTCTTTCCCAATTTTGGACGAAATCATTCAGTCTTTCATCTGCCCAAATTCGACAGTTATGGCGATTTACTTTTCCATGTGTATGGAAAGTGGCTTCATCACTAAAGAGAATGTTGTCCATTAAATTATCACTCCAGATTTGTTCTACGAGATCAGCACACACAGCACTTCATCGAGGGAAATCTTCCTCATGTAAATCATGTAAACCTGCAAATGATAGCTTTTCTTCTGCAAATTAACTTTCAGAATTTTGTGCACAGATGACATCGGGAGGCCGAGTCTGTGTGATGCAGCACGAACGGACGTACGTGGCTCCTCAGTGATAATTCCGCGTACTGTATTCACGGTAAGATCTGACATACACAGTCATCCTGATCTTGCTTCATCATTTACAGATCCCGTTCATTTAAATTTGTTCACCAATTTTCGTATTGTCTTGTCTATTGGCCCCAGCTTATGAAATCTCCTTCTAAACTTCTCTGGTCACTGTATTTCTTTCCCTCGATTTGCCAAATTACTATTGCCACACACACTTCTGTATTCATTCTAAGGGCTTCTGAAAAGAAAAATAGAAAATAATAATTATTTCACAAAAATAGATCCTGACTTTATGTACACCCTGTGTGTGTGTGTGTGTGTGTGTGTGTGTGTGTGTGTGTGTGTGTATACATATACATATATATATACATATACATATATACTGCAAACACTGTATTGATAAGAGATAAATATAGAGAGCTTCAACTTACTAAGAGCGGATAGAATGATGAAACGTAAAGGTGGCTGTGCTATATATGTACAGGAAGGCCATATGACAGAGACGATAATAAGTAAATCAAACAGCTATGTGGAACTCCTAGCCATGAAAATAGAAAAACTAAACGTGATAGCAATAGTCATCTATAGACCTCCAAGCACCCCAACCAAAAAATTCTCAGGGGCCATTGATGACATCAGAAGGCTAATAAAGGACATAAACCCCCAATCCCCCAATATAATGATCTGCAGAGACTAACTTCCCACTTATAAAATATAAAAAGCTGGATAGGAATATATATATTCATCAGGACAAGGGGGGTAGTGAAGGCCAGGAGCAAGCAAAAATGTTGATGGCTCTCACAAATGAGTTTATGCTGACACAGGAGATAACAGAAAATACCAGAAAAAATAACTGCCTGGATCTGGTATTCATGAATAACACGAACTTGAGTGCTGATATAAAAATAACCCCAACCATTATCTCAGACCACAACTTAATCAAGATATCAACAAATATGACGACAGCGTTAAAAGACAATGCACATATTGAGGAAAGAAGTAAATTCAGAGCCTTTAGCTTAAACTCCAAGACTATAAATTGGGAAGCAATCAGATCGCACATGGCCCAAATAGAATGGAGAACAATTTTCGAGAATAAAACAACTGAAGAAATGCTAACAACCTTGGAAGAAAAAATGCTGAGAATTTTAGAAAAATATGCTCCAAAATCATAGCCAAAAGGAAAGAGGAGCTGGCTAGAGAGGCAAAAGAGAAGATTATTCCGCAAAAGAGAGAGAGTAGAGGCGAAGTTAGGCAACTGCGGAGATAATGATAGTAAAGCAATAAAAGAAAAACTGGAGGGTATCAATAGGGAAATAAAAGCCCTGATTAAGGACCATACAGAGAGGGAAGACGAAAAGGTGGTATAAGCAATAAAGGAAAATCCAAAATACTGGTACTTCTATAGCTATGCAAAAAGGAAAACAAATCTTGGGCCGCTAATGGGCCCTTAAGGACAAGAAATAATGAACTAACTGATGATCCAAAAGAAATATCTGATACATTGAGAGTTCAATATGAATCAGTTTTCAGTACCCCAAAAAGTGACAAAGCGATACCTGACATAAATGCATTCTTTGAAGAGGAATTGCAAGGAGTATATATAACAGACTTTAATATTACCCCAGAAGATGTAGAGAGAGCTCTAGGACAAATGAAACCACATTCAGCTGCAGGTCCAGACAATTGAAAGGCATTATTGATTAAAAACTGTAAAAATGAAATAGCTACACCTTTATACTGGATATGGAGAAGATCCCTGGACACTGGGGAAATACCGAGCATCTTGAAAAGAGCAAACATTGTCCCTCTATATCAGTGGTTCTCAACGGGGGCAGTACCGCCCCCAGGGGGCGTTCACTGGGTGTCAGGGGGCGTTAGAAGCGGCGTTAGTCAGCTAATGGGGGGTGTTCATGTGTTTCAATGAATTTCATCTCCACAGTTCTGGAATCTACATTAAATTTGAATGTTTGAATGAAATTAAGTGGCTGAAACAAGGTTACTAGAACCTTTTAATTTAGCAAAATTGCAAAAGCACTTGCCAAAAAATATGGAATCCACTCAGCTGATGTAATTTCTCAAGCGCCATCTACTGGGAGAATTGTCACTATGTCAAGTTCAACATTCTCTCAATAGATGGCTCTTGAGTAATTATGTCATTTATTGTGAATTATTGGAAGTGAGTAGACGCCATTTTTTCGGTAAGTGTTTTTGTAATTTTACTAAAGCCATCTTCTATTAGTCAACTGACATTTAAATAGTTGTCTAGTATATAGTCTAGTATAGTTGTTAGTAACATCCTTGCTAGGAAAAACATTTAAATACATTAATACAGCAAACATGATTCCATTTTGTTAAAGATATAGCAAAATATTCAGCTCGCAGAAGTATAATTTAGGCTAGTTTACCATAAAACTTATTTTATGCATACAAATAAAAACATTTCTTACGCTAATGGCTAACTTAACCAAAAATAAAATTTCTGAATGTTTTTACAGTTTTCGCGATGTCACAAGGCAAGAAAAAGTGTTGTCAGTATAATGTTGAATATCTCAGCTATGGCTTCGTACCTTCTCCTACGAATCAACGGCTTCCTATGTGTTTACTGTGTGAGCAAGTATTCTCTAACGAGGCCATGAAACCCTCACGCCTGAAGGAGCACATAATTAAAATCCATCCTGATAAAACTGACAAAGACCTTGCATTCTTTAAAGACCTCAAAGAAAGACATGCCAGAAGCACAATCAGTAGCATATTCAAAAAGAACGTAAACCAAACTGAGAAGGGCTTAGTTGCCTCATATAATATATCTCTCCTTATTGCCAAATGTGGAATGCCATTCACAGTTGGAGAAAAGCTGATTCTTCCTGCTATTAAAGAAGCTATTTGCACTGCTATGGAATGTGACCCTTTGCAGGTTCTAAAATCCATCCCCCTCAGCAATGACACTGTGTCAAGGAGAATCAATGAAATGGCATTGGATAGTGAGGAGCAGTTGTGTGCCATTCTGCGAGAAAATCCGTTCACTCTTCAGGCTGACGAGACAACTGTCTCAGATAATAACGTTTTGCTGATGACCTATGTTCGTTATCTGTCATCTGGTGAAATTTCCGAAGAGGTTTTGTTCTCCAAGTATTTGGAAACTGACACTAAAGGGCAGACCATATTTAATGCAGTTGAAGAATACTTGAGTTGCAATTCTATTCCAGCTGCCAACATCATTGCATGTGCCACCGATGGGGCTCCATCCATGGTTGGATGGTACCATGGTTTCACTACTCTATTGAAAAAGTGGGCTCCACACATTTTGACAGTCCATTGCGTGCTGCACCGTCATAATCTAGTGGCGAAAAAAATCAGCCCTCCTCTCCACGAGTCACTGAGTGTGGCAGTTAAGGCCATCAACAAGATAAAGGCCAATGCACTGAATGACCGAGTGTTCAGACAACTCTGTGGGGACAATGATGAAATTTTTGAGCATCTGCTACTTCATACCGAGGTGCGCTGGCTCTTGAAAGGCAATTGTCTTTCCCGTTTGTGAGAGTTGTTCAGCACAGTTTTAGAGTTTTTTGAGGATACTGATGCAACTCTCAAGGAACAAGTGTTGTTAAGTCAATGCGATATTTTCTACCTGGCAGACATCTTTGAAAAAATGAATGAGATCAGCATTAAATTACAAGGAAATGAAGTGACGCTGATTCACTGCAAATCTGTAATTTGCAGCTTCATCGCCAAGCTGAACATATACCAGGAAGGCATTGGACGGCGTCAGCTGGCTCATTTTCCCAAATTGATGAAGGTAATTGATTTTACTAAATACTTACTTTTTAATAAATTTCAGAAATTTTTATTTAAAAACTACTTGTTTTTTAATGTGCTTTTATTGAATTTATTCACAGGTGTCCGAGAAACTGACTGATGAACATCTACTCCATTACATCAACCACTTAAAGATGATGAAGGCTGACATGGAAATCCGATTCAGCGATCTTCAAAAGCTTGATGTCCCTGACTGGGTGGTACAGCCCTTCAAATCAGATGTTACGAAATTTGAAGTTGAGATCCAGGAGCAGCTTGATGATGTACAAAATGACGATGAGGCCCAGGTAACCTTCCGCACCTCTGGCTGGCGTGGTATGTGGGCAACACATTGGCAACGTTATCCAGTTCTTTGGAAAAGAACTCGTCTTCTTCTCTTGGGCATTCCCTACCTCATATTTAGTGGAACAGGGTTTCAGCCATGTCCTTTACATGCAGTCCAAATATCGTAACAGGCTTAATATAACAGCTTCAGGTGCACTGAGGTTGAACCTGACTTCTATCCAACCTTCAGTGAAGATATTGGCTGGAAAACACCAAGCGCAAGGCTCTCACTGGTATTTTTGTATTATTTTTGTGTGGCACATTGTTTTTATTTTACGTTACTACATTTTTGTTTGTTTGAATAAAATTCTTTCATGTTATGTTAAGCTGTTGTTTCATTTCCAGGGAAGATTTGCATGACCGTATTCAACATTCCAAGACTTAAGAATTGAATTTTCCTGGTGGGGGGGGCATTGAGAGGTCTAATAATTGGTAAAGGGGCATTGGTATAGAAAAGGTTGAGAACCACTGCTCTATATAAAGGAGGGGACAGATCTCAAGCAAAGAACTATAGACCAGTGTCATTGACATCCCACCTCACCAAAGTATTTGAAAGAATAGTTAGAGAGAAAATTTATGATTTCCTGGAGACATTGGAAAAATTCAACGAAAATCAGCATAGATTCCGATTGGGTAGATCATGCCTATCACAACTAATAGAACACTACAACAATATCGTAGATGCATTGGAAGGCAATGACAACTACAATGTTATATACACAGATTTTGCTAAAGCTTTTGACAAATGTGACCATGGTATAATAGCATATAAAATGAAATATATGGGAATAACAGGCAAAGTGGGAAAATGGATCTACAACTTCCTCAGAGAATGTCTGCAGATTGTCAAAATTCAAGGTACAGTGGAACCTCGACTTACGAATTTAATTCGTTCCGAGACCCTGTTCGCACCTCGAATTGGTCGTAAATCGGATCCATTTTTTCCATTGAAATTAATGTAAATTTAATTAATCCATTCCAGCGCCCCAGATAATTGTACTTTTAATGCTTTGTAAGAGTTTATAAAGAGAAAATATAAGAGAAAAAAATTATGCTAAATTTAATAAGCTGTATAATTTTACTGTACCTTTGTGGAGGATAATCGCTGGCATGAGTGGATGGTGATGAGGAAAGGAAGGGGGAGGGAAGTTACTGTTTGGAAGGAGAGTCCCCTTCCATAAGAACACTGGGCACCTCTCCTTCAGGGGTTTTGTCTCTTTTCTGTCTCTTGCCAGCTGGTTCGCTGGTTCGCTGCACTAAAAATCTATCCAGAGAGATTTGTTTCTTCCTTCGTTGAAGAATCTTTCTGAAGTGGGACATTGCATTGTCATTCAGAATGTTTACTGCCCTGTTTGCCACAACTTTGTTAGGGTGATGCTTTTCAATAAAACCTTGCACTTCACTCCACTTAGCGCAGATGTCTTTAATCATAGCACTCGTAACTTCCTCCCTAGCTCCCTCTGACGACTGCTCCTCCACCAATGCCATCCGCTGCTCACTCTGAAGTTCCACAAGCTCTTCTGTGGTGAGCTCTTCACTGTGGTCCAGCACTAGCTCCTCCACATCATCACCGTCGACCTGCAAGCCCATGCTCTTGCCCATGGACACAATATCATCAACTAATTTAACCGATGTCACAGCCTCAAAGCCCTGAAAATCTCTTTCTTGTACACAATCTGGCCAGAGTTTCCTCCAGGCTGAGTTCAAGGTCTGGTAACTGACTTCGTTCCAGGCTTTATCAATCATGTTAATGCAGTGGAGGATATTAAAATGGTTTTTCCAGTAGTCTCTCAGAGGCAATCGAAGCGCCGGGCGTATGTTCGTATGTCTATTTGGTCGTAAATAGAGGCGTTCGTAAGTCGAGGTTCCACTGTATATCATCAGAATCTGAAGTACACAGCTCAGTACCACGAGGGACAGTACTGGCCCCAATCCTGTTCATTATCATGCTAACAGACATAGACAGCGGAGTACACAGCAACAGTATAGTAACATCTTTTGCAGATGATACAAAGATCAGCAGAAAAATCAGCGATGTACATGATGTGGAGGCCTTGCAGAGGGACATGAACAAAATATACAAATGGTCAGAAGACAATAACATGTCATTCAACACCAAGAAATTTCAGCTCTTGATATATGGTAGAACAGAAGAACTTAGACTGCATATTATGCTCCAGATAGGAAATTCAGAGAAGCATGAAAGCGATCGATCTTGGGATAATAATGACTGAAGATGCTAAATTCAAAACACAAAATCAGGTAGCGATAAATAAAGCAGAGAGTCACTGGACAGGTACTAAGAATGTTCAAGAGAAGGGACAGGACAGTAATGATTCCCCTGCTAAAAACACTGATTATACCAAAACTTGAATACTGCTCAGTGTTGTTAGCAATGAAGTATGTACTTTAGGTTTTTAGTTATTAGCAATCAGGTGGTGTAATGGTTGTTCCCGATATTTCCATAATGGTCGTAGCCCTCTGAATTTTCTGTAAAAATATGCAAATAAAGCAATCAAATTGTGATGTGACTTACTTGTATCAGTAAGATTCCTTGATATATGTATATTCTTATAAATAATTTAAATGTTTTGTAATATGAATGCACTTTGGGCCAGTTTATCACTTTTCATCATTACTCATAAAATTATCAAAAATTTTGCATTTTCTAACCACTAATTTAAGCAAACATAAACTACAGGCTATAAAACTAGTTTGAATTATTAGACTGTTCCACTTGGGAACTCAACTTCAGGGAATGAATGCATCACACGAGTGGAAATGTTCAGTTGTGGAAGCTGTTTTTCAATGCCTTCATAATCCACAACATCGATGTCTGGATTACTTGGGAAGGTGAAATTTGACTCAGAGGATTTCTTCATGCAACTAATGCAGTAGTTACCAGTTGCAGCAGTCAGATCGATCTCCTCGATGATAGCAACATAGAACTTTTTCGTATTTCTTTTGGTGGTGTACCTGACAAGGACATACTCCCCAACCTGTGTCATATAAATGAAAATTAATAATAAAAATTAACCAAAATAAATAAATAAAAAACTAAAAGACCATATAATATGAAAATTCCGCTTAAAATGAAAATGAAATTAGCTTAAAATCACAGTTTTGCATACCTGTGGGCTTTAGACATTTGTTGGGGATGAGGAGACAATTATATATATAGGTATACCATAAAGTGGGGTAATTGTGCCCACATAACTGAAGAACTAAACAAATACTTCTCATCAGTATTCACAAATGAAAATTTAAATAATATTCCTGATCTTATACTACCAGGACAAGATAGAGAAATAAATGAATTAAGGGTAACAAAACTAGATATCCTAAAAGCAATAGATAAATTAAAAATGGAAAAATCTCTAGGGCCAGATGAAATGCATCCAATAGTCATAAAAGCTGCCGAAAAGAATATAGCACAGGCACTAGAAATTATTTTTAATAAATCATTGATATGTACTGAAATTCCAGAGGATTGGAAGAAAGCAAATGTGGCTGCAATCTTTAAAAAAGGAACTTGGCAAAAAACTACAGACCCATCAGCCTCACCCCCATTATTTGCAAATTACTTGAAAGTATCGTTAGAGGTAAAGTTAATGAGTTCCTTGAAGAGTGCAACCTTATAAATGATAGCCAGCATGGCTTTCGAAATGGAAGGTCCTGTCTAACCAACTTGATTGAATTTTATGATGGAGTCCTACTGCATTTGGACAATAAAGAGCCAGTAGATATAGTATACTTAGATTTGGAAAGGCATTTGATACTGTTCCTCATGCAAGATTGTTGGTAAAAGTTAGAGCCCATGGTATAAGAGGTCATATAGCTGACTGGATAGAAGAATGGCTGAGAAACAGAAAACAGAGTTCATCTATATGGAAATAAGTCTACTTGGAGACCCGTATTGAGCGGAGTCCAACAGGGGACTACATAAATGATCTACAGAAAGGCCTATCATGTAAAACCTCAAAATTTGCTGATGATACAAAATTAGGCTATAATGTTAAGTCAGTAGCAGGAGCAATGACAATACAAAAAGACTTAGACAGAGTAACAGCCTGGGCAGATAAGTGGGAGATGAGATTTAATGTTGATAAGTGCAAGGTTATGTATATATTGGGCCAAAAAAATCCAGAATTTGAATACAATATGAATGGAATTTGGATTAAAAATGATGATAAAGAGAAAGACTTAGGTGTCACTGTGACTAATGAACTTAAACCCTCAAATCACTATGGAAATCAGAAATAAAGCAAATGCTAGACTTAATCTCATGCACACACACATTGAATACAAATCACCCAATATTATAAAGCAACTATACATTTCATATGTAAGACCCCTCCTTGAATACTGTATTCAATTTAATAGTCCCTATTTGATACAAGATATTGAAAAACTGGAAAAAGTACAGAAACAAGCAACAAGAATGATCGCATCTCCAAAACAATTGACATATAAGGAAAGACTGGCGTATCTAAACAATAGTAAACATGTTCTCATTAAAAAGGTGGTGGTTAAGGGGTGATATGATAATGGTGTATAAAATGATAAAAGGGTTGGATAAGATAGATTTTGATTCTCTTTTCATTAAACATCACAATAACCAGACTAGAGGTCATAGTATGAAATTATTTAAGCCAAGATGTACAAGAAATTTAAGAAAACAGTTTTACAAATAGAGTAATTAAGTTTTGGAACAGTCTGACAGAAGAAGTGGTGACTTCAGATACAATTGATTCTTTCAAAAGAAGGTTGGATAGTTTGATGTCTGCAAGGGACATCTGGTGATAGTGTTTAAGCCCATTTTTATTGCATGAATGGTACTAGTGTGTTTCATATATACAGGGTGTCCGAGAATTATCTGTACAATTTTTGGCTGTTATTAAAAGTCAACCATGAAGTGTAGAAATTCCAGTGTTGTCCCATTTTACAGAGAATCTCATTAAGTTTTTTCTGATACCACATTTTGACAAGATTTTTAGAAATGTACGCGGGTGACAGACATTGATGATTTAAAAGCAAGAATCACAGCTGCTATTGAGCGAATTGATGTGGATATGCTGCAGCGTACATGGCAACATTTGGAGTATCGATTGGATGTTTTGCGAATCACTAATGGTGCATATATTGAATGTTTGTAACAACGTTACTTTAATAAAAGAAACTTTTGAAAATACAGATTCTAAATAATCTTGTTTAAGAATTTTACGTGTGTTATCAAGAATTTTATTAAAAGATGAAATTGTACAGATAATGTTCAGACACACTGGAATTTCTAAAAAACTTGTCAAAACGTGGTATCAGAAAAAACTTAATGAGATTCTCTGTAAAATGGGACAACACTGGAATTTCTACACTTCATGGTTGACTTTTAATGACAGCCAAAAATTGTACAGATAATTCTCAGACACCCTGTATTATGTGCATTTATGTGATAAATCCCACAGCTCAACACAAGTGTTATGGATTATAGGGAGGCATCATCTTGGGTTACGGTGTAGTAGGGACCACTGATTATCAAATCATGGTAGTTGTGTGTATTAACCTTCATTCTTTCTCTCCCATACAGGTTTGAATGCCATAACCCCCATAAAATCTAGACCCATAGAATCTAACGTCAGAATTGTGGCTTAATGTTATAAAAAGATAAAACAAAACACAAAAAGGGGTTTTTGTTTAAGAAGTCCTAAACCATGTGCTTAACTTATTTTGACTTCAGTTTTTGATTTTTTTGACCAATGTGAGAAAAATGTCATGCACGGTATGGGTCCTGAAATGGGTAGGCTTGCCAAATCTGAACAGGCCAAACAAAGTGCACAGTGCGACTGGGTATACGTGTAATGTCGGTTGCTGAAGCTAGAAGTTAAGAAAGACAGAAATTAAATGACATTCATCTATGCGTTTGACTTCTTGAACTCGAACAATCATCCCAGAACCTTCTGAAAGTTTAAGTGGTGGTACCTGCACATCAGTTAAGGCCAGGTATCAATAACACCTTGCCCTCCTTTCCATTTAGCCTAGTCAGGGTTATTTAGGGTATAATTATTGTATGAACAAAAACAACTAAAAGAAGGACATTTAAGTTTCAAGATAAGGAATCAGGAAGCAACTCATCATTGTTTCTTGATTCATCTTGATTGTAACCCAAAGGAGCCTCTCTTGACCATTGTAATGCGAAGATAGATCACTTGCTTTGCCTAAGTCCAGTTGTCTGTGACCATGTGTTAACATATATATGAAATGTGCTCTTGCGATTGACACTGCGTGTACATTTGTAAAAGATATACCTTATTGCTTGTCTGCCCACTTACCCTAATGTCTTGCTTCACCCTGCCTAACCCCCGCTTCTCTAACTTTTTCCTCCCTTTCATGTGTTGTATAGAATGTAACCTCCCCTTTCCCATCAATAAAAATTGTTCATGGTTTTTCCTCTAGTGTGTTTTTCCAACCCGTTGAGGTTACAGTTTGATTGGCTACGGCATTGTCATCGGGAATGTGGTGAGCATTTTTGTTTCCTTTTTCGTGGAATATTGGGAGGTCCTGAGGTTGGGTCAGTCCGGTGGGCATTGGGACACTTAACTAATCGCATTGTTTCTCTGTTCTGAGGATAACGAGATCACGCCTGGAGGGTCGCGTCGGGATCAACGAGACTCCGGGAAAGTTTACCGCATCAGGGATTCTTAGAAGCCCGTCCTCCCTCAGCCAACGAGCCGCCTTGGGTGTTTGGTTTTGAAGTAAGTCTTCTCCCCGTACCGTAGTAGAAAATAATTGCATGAAATAAAAATGTTGTCGGGTGGTTCACATTGACTCGGAACTTCATTGGTTTATTGGATAACCCCACCGCAACATTTTTGGTGCCCAGACCCGGGAACGGGAGGCACCCAACGTTGACGGCTTCGGCTTAGCACGGACGAAAAAAAAAAAAAAAAATGTCAGATTTAGTTGAGCTCAAGACCCAGGTTGCCCAACTTGTTGACCTGGTCAAGGAGCAGAAACAACAAGCTCTAGAATCAGAGCAGAACTGGACGCAGCGGTTGGTGGACCTTGAAACGGTCTGGAAAGGAAAGTATGACCGGTTGTCCAAAGAAAATGACGATCTTGTGGCCCGAAGTGAATACTGGCAAGAACGATGGACCAACTGGAGAGAAAACAAGCAGCCAGAGAGGAACAATCTGACGATCTTGTGGCCCGAAGTGAATACTGGCAAGGACGAGTGAACCAACTGGAGAGAAAACAAGCAGCCAGAGAGGAACAAGAACTTCAGAGTGCCCGTCAGGAATATGAAGACCTGTACCAGATAACGACATGGAGCAGAAGGTGGAGGTCAGAAAAGAGCCGTCCAAGGATCCTCGAACAAGGAAACATTCAGACGTCAGTTTCAACAGACCTCATAACCGCAGTTCCGAATCGTCTCATAATGAGGAGTCAAGCTCATCAGACGAAATCAACGTCAAGAAGGAGGAAACGCGGCCTAGATACCCATCATCCAGAAAATATCATCATAGGGTCCCGCAGCTAACACCATGAACGCTCCCGAATTGGATGACTTCAATGTCAACAGTGGCGCTCCTTCCCTGAATATCTTGAAGCGTTTGAGCGCCACTGTGCCTCAAAATATAATTGTGAAAGACGAGATTGGACAGGAACGTTAGGAAAGCACTTGACAGGAAAACTTCAAGACTTGTACCATGCTTATGGGGGTTGTGGTATCGAATATGACCACATGAAGGAAATACTGTTAACATGGCATAAGAGAATCAAGAAGACCGTGACCACTGGAAAGGTTGCCGAATTCAAGAATGCCAAAATGAAGTCAGGGGAATCTCCCGATGTATATGCGGCCGATTGGAGACATTGGCACGAAGGGCATTCCCTCAGAAAGACATCGAGACCAGCAAGGAGTTAAGGAGGAAGTACCTCGAGACTGTCCCCTCAGCCCTGTCACAACACCTAGCGAGGATAATAACGGAAAACAAGACTCTGCACCAGAAGAAGGTCTACTGGTCCAACATTTTGGATTTTGTGGCCTTACAAGGAACTGAAAGTTCTGGATCCGACCACCTGAACCAATAGAAGTTTGCAAATGCAGGTCCCTGTTCAGGTTTCCGAAAATCTTGACACTTCCAGACAGGGATTTGTTCCTCAGAGCCAGCCACGACTAGGTAGGAATAGAGGCACGGTCGTCCACGAAGCAATGGAAATGGGACAAGCGTTTTCTCACGGAGGCAAGGAGGGTCAAGAGAAAACCAGCGAGGACAGGATCGCTCACGAAATCACGACCAAATCAGGAAAGCAGTTACGGCCAGGATCCTCCCCACCCTAGAGAACAACGACAACCCGAACTCATGGCCAGAGGGAATCCAGCAACGGAGCAACAGATGAAGAGTGTCAGTGGTGTACCAGAAAAGGACATAACGAGGCCAATTGCCGAAGGAAGAATGGTGCCTGTTTGTTGTGTGGCGCGTTGGACCATTTTGTCCGTGAGTGCTCCAGAAATTCCCAGAGAACACCAACCCCTGACCCTACTGCCCAATATCATTGTTCCCGTTGTCAGGGCCTCACCCTGGTATGTATTGTCCCGTGAGAAGTCAATATCAATCGACATCAGGAAATCAAAATATGGAAGATCATGACGGCCAACCATCCCAGTCGGAAAACTAAGCATGTCCAACGAGGACAGGGACTCGTTGGAAAGGATTGTCACAATCCCTGATAATGATGACCACCCAGAGCTAGATGCACCCCAGAGTTTGCCCCCCGAGCAAACTTTCCTGAAGACCACTGGTGTGTGACTCACGGGCGATTTGAGAAGTCATGCTCTAGAGAAACCAGGGGAGCTTGGCCAACGCCAACGACCCCTTTTGGAGCTTCTGAACGATTTTCCACGAACAAGCGGCACCAGTTGTGGAACCTGATCTACCTACCCTTGATTTTCGAGGAGTTAAGTTTGCAGAGCTGGAGCCAGCAAATGTACTCACACTGGATGTGTGATTAATAACACGATCATAAACAGTCTTATCGACACAGGGGCTCAAGTTAGTTTAATATCGGGAGGGCTGGTTGAGCAGTTGGGGTTGGTTCTGGATACCCAAGACAGGATACCTATTCGTGGGATAGGTAAAGACCTTGCATGCCACACTCTGGGGTCAATAAATATTGCACTTTCTCTACATAACATCGTCATGAAGCCTTGTACATTTCTGGTAATCCCGCATTTGGACACAAATTATCCACTTTTCCTCGGTCTAGATTTTCTAAGAAAGAATGGCTTGCAAGTAAATTTGTCCGTCGAAGAATATCTGGAACTTGTGAGGATGGATCTAAATGGGATGTGTATTTGGGTTCAGGGGACAGAGTGTACGAAGCTTAGATACCAAGCTAAATGTTGGGCAGCTGAAAGTGTGCAAAGAAATGATTGTGGACCTGTTCGAGTGCCAGTAGAGTGGGAGGAGAGAGAAAGTGAATTGAATGGTCCTTGCGCATGTTCACAAGGGGCAAGCATGTGGTTTTATGATGGTAGTGCAGTGAATGCTCATTTAGGGATAAGGTAATCGGAGTGCCAGGTATCATGAATGTTGAGCAACCGTCAGTTTTATTGTATACAAGGGGGAAGTCATTGGGAAAGATTAAAAAGGGAGACCTAATAGGATACATGTACACAATCGTTATACCTGAACATGAAAGTAATGTGCTCCAGTGTAGAACTGCGACGCAGGGAGATGTAGGCCCGAGTCAAGTGTCTCCAACTCTTCAAGATTGGACTCCAGAGCGTATACAGTCAGGAATAAGCCTGGATGGTTAACCCCAGACCAGAAGGAAAGTGTTCATCGCCTGTTGGAATCCCGAAAGGAAGTATTGAGTCGTGGAGATCCGATGTTGGTGCAGCAAGAATGACCCCACACCGCATCGAACTCTACGATGAAACCCCAATTTTTCAACGTCCAAGGAGATTCCCAGAACCTATCACACAGGTAATTGAAGATCAGTGTCAAGAACTTCATGAACTGGGTATTATTGAACCTACTACTTCACCATGGAGTGCTCCGGTAGTCCCGATTAGAAAGCCGGATGGTTCCATCCGGTTATGCGTTGACTATCGCAAGTTGAATAAAATTACCAAGCCAGATAGGTTCCCGATGGCCAACCTTACAGATTCGGTATATAGTCTCCATGGAGTAAGGTACTTCACGACCCTAGACCTTGTCCGCGGCTACTATCAAATGCCCATTGAAGAGGATAGTCGTGACTATACCGCATTCTCAACACCTCATGGCCATTGGCGGTTCAGAAAACTCAGTTTCGGCTTGAGGAATGCTCCATCAGCTTTTCAACGTGAAATGCAGGAAGTCCTGAAGAGTTTTTCCAGAAAGAACGTGCTGTTTATATTGATGACATCTTGATTATGGAAAAGACTTTGCAGCTCACCTGAAGTTAGTAGGCAGTGTTTTGAAAGTCCTGGAAGATCATGGGATTAAGATCAAGCCTCCAAAGTGCAGATGGTTCAAGTCAAAAGTACCCTTCTTAGGACACACAGTTAGCTCTAGTGGATTATCAAAGTCTCCAGAATATATGGAAAAGGTTAGTAACTTCCCGAAACCTACCACCATTCGTGAATTGAGGGAATTTCTTGGACTCATCAACTTCCAACGAAAATTCCTACCGCAATGTTCCCCTCTCGCAAAACCCTTGTCAGAGCTCACTGGTAAATCCGCTTCGACTAATCTTCAATGGACATCTGAAATGGAGTCTTCTTTTGATGCACTCAAGACTGAGATGCAGAGGGAGATAGAGCTTGCATTTCCAGATTATCGGAAACTGCCGAAAAGATAAACCTATGGGTGGATGCCTCGCTATCGGCGCCGGAGCATGCTTAACTCAAGTTCAAGATGGGAGGGTTAGGATTATCGCACATGCCTCCATGACCTTCTCGAAACCCCAACGTAAATATTCCGTGACTGAACGCGAACTAGCCGCAATGCGATGGGGTGTGAAAACTTTTCGCGCCTTCTTATATGGCATCCCTTTTGTCTTGAATACGGACCATCAGGCTTTATTTTACCTCCACAACATGAAACTGGTAAACGATAGAATTGCTCGGACGCTAGAAGACCTGGCCGAGTTTGATTTTGAACTCCATTACATACCAGGAAAAGAAAATCAAGCTGCTGACACTTTATCACCATTTCCAGACACCCCAGGAAGATGGGAAGAAGTGACACCCACTGATTTTCCAAAGGGATTAATGGTGCTTTTTAAACCAGAGAGGGGGGTGACTCATTAATCGAATGTCTCTTGCATGTCTGACTCAAGTTTTGGAAAAGGAATGTCCGGACAGTGTCACCTCGCTCAGGAAGCAGCTCGTGGGTGAACTGATGACGAAACCCTCACGATATAAGATCCAATTGAATGCAAAGAAAAAGCAAAGTCTTCGGTTGATGACATTGGCTGGTCAGCCAATAACTCTTGAAGTTTTGCTGGTTTGCAGTCATTTATATAATCTTTCCTGCATTTCGGTTCAACTCATCCCCTCGTGTTTCAAGTCCCCGCAGGAGTGGGTGATGATAGCAGAGAAAGGGTACACCTTCAGTGCCTGGGTGGGATACACTTTAACTTGTTGCAGGAAACAAACACATTCCACGCTAATAACATGTCGCTTATAAACACCATTAATTCTTATGACGCCACTGACTCAGATCCGGATCCAGTGAACCCAATTATGGATAGCCATGAAAACTCTGATCCTCAGGGGCAGGAGGTTAACCTGCATTTTCTTGAGTATCAAGTGGATATCGTATGTGCTCATTCATCTCGATCTAGAGCAATTGTTCCTCTTGAATGTAATGGCCAGACTTTTTGTGCTCTCGTGGATTCTGGAGCTGAGATTAGTTTGGTGTCTGAGACTACCTGGAAAACCATATTAGGTGAGCCCCACAAACATCTTTAAATGGGAGACCCAAAATGGGTGCACACACACATTTCTACATTACTGTACAGTCTTTACAGCCACACCTACACTTTTCCTCCTAAGTATATATATTGTAATGTATATGGTTGTAAATTGTGACTTGGTCCGCAATTGATATGGACCGTGACTTATTTTTGGTTGGCAAGGTACTGGATTCTTTGGATCCGATATATTTGCATGTCAGTTATAAATAGATATAGAGTGTAACATATTTGTGGATAGTAGCCTATTATGACTTTGATCCTCTGGATCCAGAGATTCTATCTCTAGTTTTAAATTGATAATTAATTAGTTTTGTAAAAATTGGTTGTTGCCAATGTACAGGCAGTTTTTACATAGTGGAGCGACCTCAATGGGCCAAAGTGGCCCCTAGTGTGCCCACTATAAAAATTTCTTGTTCTTATGTGGATGGTCGCAAAGATGCAACAATGGTGATAGTTGAAATGAATGGCAAATATTAGAAGAAGAACTGAGCTAGAAGAGCGCAATATAATTGTAGGAGAACCTGGTAACATTTAAAATTTTTATATTTAGTTTGCTTGCTGATTCAGACCCACAAATCAGCAACATCACAGTTAACAAGGTATATACTTTTCATCAGAGGGAATGAATCAGTTGAAACAGTGATAGACAATGACTTTGAAGGTGGTGACCTGATAATAGGGTCACTGATGGGGACACTGAAGTCCCAGAGTTACAGCCTGACTCGAGTGTTGAGAGAGAGATGGTAGTGTCGAGAGATTCATGGTGCCTAAAATTGATAACGAAGCTTCAGGTATCTCAAAATGAAAAACTAATTTATCTGACATTCATGAGCCCCCTATCATAACATCTCTAACCAATGAAGAACTCAAACATTAGAAAGGAAGCACTGAAATTCAACCAGCCTTGTCATAATCAGGCTGTAGAGAGGCACATTAAACTTGTAACAGATGCTTCCTCAACTGTGGTAAGATTTGAACATCATGATGGCATTATTGAACAAAAGATAAAATCAAGAAAACTAATGAAAGTGTTCAATACAAAAATACAATATTCTGAAGCTGTTTAGATTATTTTTTATTACTTTGTTTAATGAGTGCGATTTTAGAATTTAGATTAATCTGAAGTTGATAAATTTGTAATATTTTCAGTAGAAAATTGTACATATTTACCTCAAATTGTCTATGCAATTTGCAAAAAAAAATCTGAAAATTGTAAATTTTTGGCTAAAAATAATATAAATATGGATTTTTTGATGCATTATTGAGCCTGTATCCCTCTGCAAATGTTTTAATCTGCTTCAGAGGTAAAAATACACCATAAACAGTTTTTAAATTGTCTTTCTATCATGTCCAGAACCCGAGATAAGTCACTGGGTTCAAATTTTGGTCATATGCACATACAATTTGTATAAATTGGCCAGTAGCAATCATAGTTTTGTATGCAACCACCCAAAATCAGTTTTAAAGTTTAATCCTAGACAAAAGACAACTATCTAGACCCCCTCAATTTTTATTTTTTCACTCCATCCTTGTGGGTATAACTGTGCAGCTGTCATCAAGAAATGATGAAGCCTTGTATTCTCATTGTGGGATTTGCACAAGAGAAATCTGACTATGTATTTTGGGTAGTTGACCTTCCTTATTGCAGACTTCAGTTAAGATTCAGTAGAACACATCCACCAAATTCAATACTGATATTTATACAGCAAGATAGAGCAAAAAGAAAAAAAAAAACAAGAATACTTTATTCTATACTAATTTTGACAGAAATTCCTATTTATTGATAGGGTATTTACTTTCAAAATTATTAAATTCTGGCTCCTTTATTCACTCATTGGAATAATGCACAACATTTAAAAAAAAAAAAAAAAGTTGATCTAACCAGGCCTTCAATGTTATTCTGATGTCCATCATTGAAGGCCCAGTTTGGTCAACTGTATACCCCTGACAATTGGTTAGGTTAAGTTGTGTTATTTTTGTTAGTTTTAATGAAAACAACATGACTTAACCTAACCAATTGTCAAGGGCATACAGTTGACCTAACTGGCCATTCATTGGTGGATACTGAAATAACATTGAAGGCCCAGTTAGGTCAACTGTATGCCCTAACTGGGCTGAAACCTATAAATCCAAAAAGTTAGAAAAATAAAATGTTTTTAGAGATGGTGTGCATTATTCCAATACACCCACTCATGGGCGTTCTTATTTTACTTCTTTTCATCTTTCACCCCTCTCCTATTCTCTCCGACTATCTATCTGACTTGTCGGCAGTGGCCGGCGGATGATGATGGTGAGACACTTTTCCTCTTTTTCTGAATGAATGTTAACCCATGAGTGATAGGTGTTGCTCTTACTTAACCCCTTATTCTCTTCTCTTAACCCGCTACTCTTTCCTTTCTCTCGGGCTAACCTTAGAGTGGATCTTAGGGTCTTTGTTAGCCTTAGCTTCTGTAGATCTGTAGATCCTATGTGTATGTAGTCATATTATCATCATTAACCAATCAGCAGCTGCCCCATTGTCACGTGACACCCTGTACATTTCAAAATTATTAAATTTTGGTGCCATTATTCACTAATCAAACCATCTCCTCCCATGTGTATGTAGTCATGTTATTAGCCAATCAGCAGCTGCCCTATTGTCACATGACACCCCTACATATGTCCAGCACTGAAATTTTAATTAAACAGTTGCTTCAGAATGGCTGTGTAGTGCATGCTGTAAGTCCAAGTGGGGCATTATTAAACAAATTTTGAGGGATGATAGCGCTGCTATCACTATATTTCAAGCTCACAGCATGCTCATGACCTCTCTTACGTGTCCTTCCTCAGTGCATGACTCCAGATTTGAAAAAATTTACTGGAGCACAGCTCTGAATTTACTTTTTTTTCCCTTACACCACTAGATAGGTTAATGATAGTAAACTCTTGAATTGACGACATACCAATTACAAATTGTTTTAGCTAAACATAATAATACAATAATGTACAGTTTATAACTCACCTTAAGTTTATTTATTCATTGCAGCAGCAGCAGTGGACGATGTTAGACCTTGCATGTAGGCATTTGTTATGAATTTACCGCCATGTATGCTTGGCCACTGATCAATGGCTTTCTGTGTGATCATTACAGCAGATCTAGTGCCTGGAGCTGGACCCTCCTTCACAATTCTGCACAGCTTAGTCAAATGAGATGGCTTAATGGATCCTTTGTGTTCAACAATGTAACCAAGAATGGAGAATGTCCCTTCAGCTGGTGCTTCACTCCAGGCAGTTGATCCATCTTTATCAAAATGCTTTAATCTCTCTCTGATTCCTTTCCACAGCTGTTCTATATATTCTGTCAGCCAATTTATCACTGAGTCTTTTGTAAAACTACTTTCAGATCTGGTTCTGGATGGTCTAGCAACTTCAGCAACCTGGTAGTAATCAGAATGTTTCTTGATGTATTTGTAAACTTCATTTAGGATGTAATCCTCAGCTGTTAGTTCCTTTTGCTGCCCTGTGGTATCGTGCTTAAATTCAGAAACTACATCATTTGCATTTCCTCCATTAGCTAATTTGGAAATTGTTTCCATCACTCTTAACATAACAGTTTTCCCTCCTTTATAAAATATATTTTCTACAAATTCTGCACTAACTATGGTTTTTTGAGCTACTTGCAACATAATCTTTGTTACATAGGAAATCAATACATAGAACTTGGCACTAATTTCTTTCTCTTGTGGATGATCAAAAAAAAAACAATTTTCCACAAATCTGTCAAATTGATCAAATTCGTAATTAACCATGCGAGTATCAGATTTGAGTTTTGGTCTCTTAAAACCAATGATATTGTCAAGAACCATATTGGTATAGTCAAGGCCTGATCTCAGATTTGAAGAGTGATTCTGAATAAAGTCTAAAAGCTCACTTAGTTTACAAATTTTCTTCAATGCATCAACGTGGGCTCTGTTCACAAGATGCATTAAGTCCCATCAAAATTTGAAATTTTCTCCAAACAACTTTTTCATTTCGTTTTTAAATGGCTCGTTGTCCTTACAAAAAGCCCCATCTCCAACCATTCCAGATACCTTGGATTTAATTGCTTCTTCAGATAGTTTCAAGTGATTAGGAGACTTCAACACATCAAAAATTTCATTGGCCAAATAAACTCCTGATTTGCTGCGTACTAAATTTATCCCAGCAAGTTTTACAGTCTTATCTTCTTCACTCATAACTAATACAACTAGCATGCTTAATCCCAAAATTGTTCCAATGTCAGCTGTTATTGTTACTGAAGTTTGTTCTAAGAACCACTTTACAGTTTGTTCTTTAAGTTGATTATCTAATAGCTCACAAATTGTCTCGCACGCATGTGTGCTATGATTCAAATTTCCAACCTCACAACCTGACCTACGTAATACAGCTAGAAGTACTGGATATAGAGCCCATGCAGTGTTTGTTTTCATTATGTAGTATAAGATGTTGCCACATAAGTCTTCTATGCGTTTACTAGTGTTCCGAGAAGATGTTTTCATCACTTCATAAACAGCAGCTCTTTGATGATGCTGAAGTTTAATTAAATGTCTCTTCAGGTGGGTTTTCAGATTTCTAAACCATCTCTCTTGATTTTCTCCTTGTTTGCATACATAGGTTAAATCTTTAACATTGAAGTAACCTTTTATGTTAGAATTTGTCTGAAGCACATGCTTTGGGGTCTGTGCAAGCTATGCAATATAATGAAACATTTTATCATCAGAAGCATCATCAATATCTTCTTGATTATCATCATCTTCATCCTCAACAGCTATATCTACATCAGGCATATTAGTGTCACTATTTGCAATGTTTTCCATTATATCACTTGGTACTGAAAATGAATCATCAGCATGCCCTAGATCCTTCTTTTCCACCAATTTGAATGTAGATTTGATCAAATCATTGTTCAGGATTTCTTGTATTGATTTACACTTGCTTAAATGGGCTATGGAAATGTCAAATTTGTTGCTTTTGCTTATTAGATTTGGATGCAACACTTGAACTTGAAGGCATATTTTGACTCTTCTCTTATTAACCACAACAGCTTGGTGAGTTTCTTTTGTTAGGCGCAAAATTGCATTCAATGTCTTCTGGATTTGGGAATTTTCAAATTCCTCTAAAGCAGTTTTGTTAGTCTGATGCGCAGATTCCTCACTTACCTTTTGTTTCTTAGGTGGAGGAGAAGCACTTTCTTCAGTCTGTGAAACATCTAGTGAAAAAGTTTCATTTTCTAGATGTAGCAGATTAGATGAAGTGGTTTCATTTTTCTGAGGTCTAGCACTAGCACATTTTGTGAACAAACTAAATGACTGCTTTGCCGTATCTCTTTGCTGCACTTCATCCTGGTATTTCTTTACTGCAATATCTAAGCTGTGGGCCCAAACTCTGGGACCTCTTGTATTGTAACAAATATTTTTTTTAGAATTAAAATGTTCCTCCCAGTTTTGCTTCTTTGAATATTTGTTCTTGCATTGACCACAAAAGTAACCCCTTTTAACACCCTCACTTTTCTCTCCAACTTCATCAATATTAGGATCCATTATTGATTATTGACTACCTGAAAAAATACAAAATAAGTAAAAGTTAGTAAATATAGTATGGTAAAAGTGAGTAAAAGTAAGTAAGTAAAAGTAAGTGCTTTAAACTTAGTAAAAGTAAGGAAGAGTAAGTAAAAGTAGGTAAGTTAAAGTAAGTTTAAACTTAACTAAACTTTTCAATTCTAGTCATGGTGGATTACTTAAAACCGCACAAGTAATTATCTGGCCAATTTATCAAACCTGGCCGAGATCAATGGAACATAGTCCAATCCTGATAATTTTATATTAAAAAAATATATGTTTTAATAAAATTTTAATTATCAAAACATTGAAGCTTAACAAAAAATAAAAATAATTGTTAAATATGGAATTACCAACTAAACTTAAAATAACTAAATTTGTAATTTAAAAAAATTGGTTTGTACAAGAACGTATACGCAAAAAAATTGCATAACGTCTAGCGGATGAACAAAACCCAAATCCAAATTTACTTTTTCTCATGGTCAAATTTACTGGAGCAATGCTCCCAAGATCCCAGGAATCTGGAGTCATGCCTCAGTGTGGTAATGAACTGAACTTTACCATGAAGCTAGTGATGGGACGATTAATCGAAATTGGAATCGAGAATCGGAAGAATCGAGCATTTTTCAGGAATCGGAATTGAGAGAATTATACCATGATTTCCGATTCTTAAAAGGATTCTTTAATTTCTAATTGAACCAGTTTTGCAATGTAAACTTTAAAATTTAAATGAAAGAGGATAACAAATTTTATTTTTATTGTATTGTAGCTATACATTAAAACATGTATATCCATGATGTGTAATCAAGAAGATTAAAATAAATTGTTACAACTTACAGTTGATTTTTATTTTTAAACCAATCTATTATAATTTATATTACCATATTCATAATGTAAATAGTTAATCTTACCAGAGTAAAATATGACAATTTCCAGAAAAACAAGTATAGAATTATATTTAAAAATATTGAGAATTGGAATCGAGACTTTTTTAGTGGTATCGGAATCGGAATAGTTAAAAATTTTGGTATCGTCCCATCACTACATGAAGCCTCCCATAATTAATGTAAGTGCACTGATAATATTTCTAACTACTTGCCTTTCTAGGTCCCAAATTCATTATGGGGTACCCATGCCCAGTTAGGTCAACTGTATAACCCTTGACAATTGGTTAGGCTAAGTTGTGTTATTTTTGTTAGTTTTAACTGTATACTCTTGATGATTGGTTAAGTTACATTACTTTTGCCATGAATATTACTGATGAAAATAGGTTTTTCTGGTGTTTCATGCCATTTCAATTGATTCTGGCCTTTTTCACCCACAATTTCTATTATCTTCAAAGCATGGGGGGGGGGGGGGGGGGGGGGGGGGGGGGGGGGGGGGGGGGGGGGGGGGGGGGGGGGGGGGGTCTCCATAATGGTGCATTTGCACCAAAAATAGAGGGTAAATTTGCAGTTTCTGCCCCAATTCATTTTGAATATGAAACCTATGTTTTTCCTATATTTTTTGATGCAATTCATTCAAATTTGGCATCCATTTCCATCGCAAATTACTCATTTCTGAGATCCCCCCCCCTATCAAAAGCCAAAAATGAGTGATTGCGATGGAAATGGATGTTAAATTTGAGTGAATCACATCAAAAAACATAGGAAAAACATAAGTTTCATAACCCAACCCAGCTCAATCCAATCTAACCTGATTAATAAATAATAGTAGTTTCCAAGGTTCTATGTGAGTGCCTCCAAAAACATCCCTGTGTAATCACTCTTGCAGAAATTGCACCATCTGCATTTCTTCGTTTTAGGAATCACATGCAACCTCCCACAGCACCACTGATGTCTGTCTTCACAATAGGTAGCTACACGGAGAATTACACTGGGAGAAAGAAATGGAAGAAAGCAGAACACTGTGAGAAGGAAAGAAACTAAGCAAATCAATGTTATTCTTAAAAAATTTATGAATCATTTCAAACAGAGTAAGAGCACAACCTTCACACACTGTAGCCATGGCTAGACAGACAATATGGCAGACCTAAAATTATTATATTTATTATTCATTTGCAACGGAAGTGGTATTAGAAAAAGTTGTCCAAACTGAAGAGATACAGCTAAACAACACATCAAAATTGCCGAGAACCAATTCTGGCTAAAACTGCAATAATACCAAATGAAGTTCAGATTCAATTGAAATAGCATGAAATATACCAGAAAAACCTTTTTTGTCACTAGTTTAGATGGATGTATTCTACCAAATCTTTACCCAGACTTTTATCAAATGACAAGGAAAAGGGACCCAGAAACAGTTGCTAAGGAAACGTACCTATTTCATAAGGTTATCATGGAAACAACTTGCCTACCAGGAGCCCTCATCAACATTCACTGTCAATTTAAATTACATTAAGAGTAAGATTTATTTGTTCATATGAACATTTTAGGCAATGTTCATTTGCAATAAAAATGAATATGATATTTGAACTTATGGTAATTGTATACAATATCCCCCTCACCTCAGTTTCTAATATAAATTATTGCAATGCGTAGAAAATAATAAATAAAACCTTTCTTTTAAGTAAAATTTGTTTTTGGTCAATCATATTTATGGAGATATTATTTAATTAACGATATCCATTTGATATGACATTTTTCTGATTATGCTATTTTTTCACTACTCTGCGACTTAATTAGTTGGTCAGTTTCTGCTCTGGCTATTTTTTTTCTAATTGGATTCAGTTTTGGTAATACCTCAGTTTGGTCGTGTTTATGATAGAATTATGACATGCTATTCGTGTGGTTTCGACTTTGAGAACTTGATTCATCATGTGCCCTAGATGAAGACTAAAAAAGTACATAACTTAATATATTGTTATATTATCATTTGTATAATTTAGGTCTCGGGGTTATGGGGGCATATGAAACAAAACCCAGATTTAATTAGCTAATTTGACCTATATTTCCTAATTTTGCCACGAGATATCTCCCCATAAAACTGGAGAGGACACAGAGTGGCAAAATTTTAACCAAGGAAAGAACTAAACACTGGGTCAATGGCCTGTAATAGCTACTTATCAACATCTACATATTTTTTTTTTTCTGAAAAAATAATTATTATATTTCCTTGATTATCATGTTTCCCCGAGATTTCAAGGTATCCTGAATACAAATTTATATGTTAAATTGTCATACAATGTCTCCTATCAAAAACGAAAGGAGCATTAAAACAAATGGTTCTTTTGCATTATCCTCCCAATACTAATTTGTTTATATAATGTTAGTTTGGTACTTTATTTCCCTTCCATTATAAAAAAAAATAGTATTGGTATTAGATTAGGTTTGGTTATTACGATAATAATAAAAACAGCCTGCCGCAGGCATTAGCCGTAGTTAGCCAGCTTCAAGTTAGGTTAGGTTAAGAATATTTATTCATATAACTAATGATGTAATTTCAGAATATTAAAAAAATTAGTGTTGGGATGATAATGCAAAAGTACCAAACAAATATTAACCATTATTTTTATTATGCTATGTTAAAGAAAAAAAAAAATACTAAAAATTACAGGAGAATACCTAACCTCACTTATAATTATTTACAATTAAAATGAAGGTCATGTTTGAACAAAGCACCCCAAAATACATTAAAGGAAGCTATTTTCATGCACAAAAACAAAAAAATATCCACCATCATGTTTTCAATGCTTAGTAATAATGTCATCTAGTGACTTCCAGTCTAAGCCTAAGTTCAATTACTAACAACCTATAATATAAATGCCTAACTTACCTTTAACTGCTCTTCCGAGTCTGACATTTTGTTTCTGCAGCCTCAGCTCATAAGATACACGTCTCAGATTATAGGTTAGCCTTAAACTAAAAGCTAGGCTACAGCCTATTTGGCTAGGTTGCTATGGCAAGTAAGGACCTAACTTGCTTCAGTCCTTACCTTAGTTTAGGCCAGTCTTAAGCCTTACCAAAACTGAACAAGTCTTAAACCAAACTTAAAAAGCTGGTTAAGCTTAAAATAGACCCCTTTGCTCAAATCACTTGGAGCTAAATTAGGCCAAGTTCTTTAAGTTCTGTATATAATTGAGAGCTTAACTTAAACTAGTCCTAAGCCTTTTTCAGTTAGTAGCTATATACTGAGGCAATTTAGGTTTGGACCATTCAGAAAACTTTATATCAAGTAATAGTTTGTGAAGTACAGTTTGTTTGTGTTTTCATGTAGAGTTTTGACATAGAGCCTGGGCTACATATTGGCTTTAATGATTACTTGCCGCCCTAGGCCTATTCGGGCCTAAGTTAGGCTATATCTAGACTAGGCCTGTAGCCTAAGCCAGACCATTCATTTAAAAAATATCCATCATTCACTGAATATTTAAATTGCGCAATAAAAATTGTGAAGTTTAGGCCTAGTTCTTTTCTTTTAACTTAGTATGCAGTTTTACAATCTGCATACATATAAAATTAAGACTATGTTAGTTTTGCAATTGAACCAAACTTTCAATCTTGATTAATATGGTCAGAAAAGAACAGCCGCTAATCGCAAAACAGCAATGGTGGGTTTAAGTTCAAACTTTCCAAATCATTATTAGAAGAAGATAAAGAGAATCATTTAAAATTATTACTATAAAAAAAATCTAAGAAGTATTATTGTTTACAGACATAAAATGGGTATATAAAATTAAAATTAAAAAGTTTATTGGCATTCTAACAGTCCACTTAAAAAATAGTAAAAATAAAAAGTAAAAACAAAAAAAAGACTAAAAATATGAGTACTATGAACAAAAAAACAAACGAACATAAGAAATTTTTATAGTGGGCACACTAGGGGCCACTTCGGCCCATCAAGGTGGCTCCACTACGTAAAAACTGCCTGTACATTGTCAACAACTAATTTTTACAAAACTAACTAATTATCAATTTAAAACTAATTAATTATCAATTTAAAACTAAAAATAAAATTTCTGGATCCAGAAGATCAAAGTCATAATAGGCTACTATCCACAAATATGTTACACTCTCTCTATTTATAACTGACATGCAAATATATCAGATCCAAAGAATCCAGTCAATTTCATTACGGTACCCATCAATACCAGTACCTTGCCAACCACAAATAAGTCATGGTCCATATCAATTGCGGACCAATCACAATTTACAACCATATACATTACAATATATGTACTCAGGAGGAAAAGTGTAGGTGTGGCTGTAAAGACTGTACAGTAATGTAGAAATGTGTGTGCACCAATTTTGGGTCTCCCATTTAAAGGTGTTTGTGGGGTAAGTGAAGATCATGAGTTTTCAATACCTCACAGTACTATGGGGGGCACCGCTCAGCAGAGGAATCTCTTTAAATGGGGTGTGTAAGGACAGAGAGTATCCCGTAACCCAAGATGCTACCTCCCTATATCCCACAACACTTGTGTTGAGCTGTGGGATCTATCACCTAACTGCAAATAATATATATGAAATAAACTAGTACCATTCATGCAATAAAAATGGGCTTAAACACTATCACCAGATGTCCCTTGCAGACATCAAACTAACCAACCTTCTTTTGAAAGAATCAAATATATATGAAGTCACCACTTCTTCTGTCAGACTGTTCCAAAACTTAATTACTCTGTTTGTAAAACTATGTTTTCTTAAATTTGATCTACATCTTCGCTTAAATAATTTCATACTATGACCTCTAGTCTGGTTATTGTGATCTTTAATGAAAAGAGAATCAAAATCTACCTTATCCAACCCTTTTATCATTTTATACACCTCTATCATATCACCCTTAACCTCCTTTTTAATGAGAACATGTTTACTATTGTTTAGATACGCCAGTCTTTCCTTATATGTCAATTGTTTTAGAGATGCGATCATTCTTGTTGCTCGTTTGTGTACTTTTTCCAGTTTTCAATATCTTGTATCAAATAGGGACTATTAAATTGAATACAGTATTCGAGGAGAGGTCTCACATATGAAATGTATAGTTGCTTTATAATATTGGGTGATTTGTATTCAATGTGTCTCTGCGTGAGATTGAGTCTAGCATTTGCTTTATTTCTGATTTCGATACAGTGATTTGAAGGTTTAAGTTCATTAGTCACAGTGACACCCAAGTCTCTCTCTTTATCATCATTTTTAATCCAAATTCCATTCATATTGTATCCAAATGCTGGATTTTTTGGCCCAATATGCATAACCTTGCACTTATCAACATTAAATCTCATCTCCCACTTATCTGTCCAGGCTGTTACTCTAAGTCTTTTTGTATTGTCATTGCTCCTGCTACTAACTTAACATTATAGCCTAATTTTGTATCATCAGCAAATTTTGAGATTTTATATGATAGGCTCTTCTCTAGATCATTTATATAGACAACAAAAAGCAGAAGTCCAAGCACAGACCCCTGTGGGACTCCGCTCAATACGGGTCTCCAAGTAGACTTATTTCCATTTAGATGAACTTTGTTTTCTGTTTCTCAGCCATTCTTCTATCCAGTCAGCTATATGACCTCTTATACCATGGGCTCTAACTTTCACCAACAATCTTGCATGAGGAACAGTATCAAATGCCTTTGCAAAATCTAAGTATACTATATCTACTGGTTCTTTATTGTCCAAATGCAATAGGGGACCATCATAAAATGCAATCAAATTGGTTAGACAGGACCTTCCATTTCGAAAGTCATGCTGGCTATCATTTATAAGGTTGCACTCTTCAAGGAACTCAGTAACTTTACCTCTAATGATACTTTCGAGTAATTTACAAATAATGGAGGGGAGGCTGATGGGTCTGTAGTTTTTGCAAAGTTTCTATTTCCTTTTTAAAAGATTGGAGCCACATTTGCTTTCTTCCAATCCTCTGGAATTTCAGTACATATCAATGATTTATTAAAAATAATTTCTAGTGCCTATGCTATATTCTTTTTGGCAGCTTTTATGACTATTGGATGCAGGGCCGGATTAACCATTAAGCAAAATAAGCCCGTGCTTAGGGCATCAAGGGAAGGGGGGCACCACAGAAATTTTCCATTGTCGGATTTACCATGGATTTATTATACTATTATAATCGCGGCTTATAGCCTATAAGCTGTTGAAAACTGAATTATATATATTCATATATAGTATTTATTTTTTTTCATTGTTTGAATTTGTAGTGAACAACAACATTTTATTTTATGGTTTATTTTTGTTTATATTTTGAATTACATATATATGGGGCACCAAAATCTTTTAAGTGCTTAGGGCCTCCAAAGGTCTTAATCCGGCCCTGATTGGATGCATTTCATCTGGCCCTGGAGATTTTTCCATTTTTAATTTATATATTGCTTTTAGGATATCTAGTTTTGTTACCCTTAATTCATTTATTTCTCTATCTTGTCCTGGTAGAATAAGATCAGAAATATTATTTAAATTTTTATTTGTGAATACTGATGACAAGTATTTGTTTAGTTCTTCAGTTATTTCAAGATCATCATCTTAGTTTTATCATCTATATGGAAGGGGCCAATTTTCTTTTTCACTCTACTTTTCAAATTGAAGTGACTGAAAAACTTCTTAGGATTGTTTTTTGAATTCTTGGCTAGGCTGTTTTCCAGGTCTCGTTTGCTATCTCTGATTGCTTTCTTGCAAATGCTTCTTTTACTTTTATATATTTCGGAGTCTGTGCCATTTTTAGTTCTTTTGAATTTATGAAATGCTTTTGTTTTTTCTCCGATTGCTCTTTTTACATTGCAGTTTACCCAAGGTTGTTTTTTATTTTTCCAGTTCTGATTTTACACTGTGGGATATGCTTCCTTTGTATGTTCATTATTATACTTTTAAATTTTTCCCACATATTAGTTACTGTCTGTTCAGGCTGTAGAATATCTGCCCAATTTATTAGACACAGATCATTTACTAGTCCATTTATATTTCCTCTTTTAAAATCTGGGATTTCTTCATTGTTTTCACTAGGTCTTGAATTACAATCAACATTAAACCGAAGGATACAATGATCACCTGAACCTAGTGTTTCTGAAACTGAGATATCCTGGAAGGTATCTGGATTATTTATTAGAATTAAATCTAGAATGGCATCGGCCCTGGTTGGCTTCTTTACTAACTGGGTTAAACCATTCTCAATTATACAGTCTAAGAATCTCTCATTACTTTCTGGTGTTTGTAATATTTCCCAGTCTATATGCCTATAATTGAAATCTCCAACAATAATAATATTGCTTGTCATTGCTTTATTTATTTCATCAATAAGTTTATTTTCTACATACTTATTTTCTTCTCTACTTTTGGGGATTCCTCCAACTGAACATCTCTCAGGTGGTCTATAGATATCCCCTATCCTGATTTTCCTGGCATTTTTATGCCCAATATCTATCTATACAGATTCAACTATTTCCTCTTTAATGGAGTAACTTCAACTGGATTCAGATTTGTCTTGGCATAAATAAATACTCCGCCACCCTCTGAATATTTACGTTCATAATAAAAAAGTTCATAGCCATCAATTTCATAAGTAATGGTATTATCTCTTTCACTAAATGGACTATTTGGTATCGTATTGAATTTTGTCCAAGTTTCAGTGACAATCATAACATCAGGATTGTCAATACCTATGCATGCCTTGAATTCATTTATTTTATCTCGGATACTTCTTGCATTTACATAGAAAAATGACAAAGAACCCTTGGAATATTTTGCTTGTAATTTCAGACTCAACAGGTACAAACATAATAAGAGATGAAGAGATAGTTGTCTGGAGCACTGACTAAGAAGACCAGTGAATCACTGTGTATAATGAACATACAATTGCCTACGCCAATGCTTCCAGATTTGAGATTTAAAAAATATATCGTAAACCAGTCCACTAACCATGGATTCTATTATCTTATTGACTGACTCACCAAGCCTAGTGATAAATCTAAATGCAAAATTGCGAATGACACTGGCACAGTTAGGCACCTTACTGACTACAAACAGCATACTGACACTAGAAGGAGCACCTTTTAAAAATTTTGGAGTCCTAAATAAACTCCTAAAAATATTATTATATGCAGCATATAATTTCCTCAAATTATACATCCTGTACTTCCATCACAAATGAGCTGTAACATTAGAGTACAAAAAGTTTTGAACAAAATCAACTTTACATCTAATGTACACACATGAAATTTTCTAACCGACTTCTAACTTCTGACAGCACCATACCACTCAATTGAAGTTCAGGAAATTTTATATACTCGTAGGCCTTGGTCCTCATAATCATAACATGAATTTTATCTAGGCTGACCATATTTCCTTGAGACAAAAACGGGACATTGGGATGGCAAAAAAGGGACGGGGGTTATGTAATATTCTGTATTCATGAAAAAGTAAGTACATAAACCGGGACAAAATTGACATTTTTATTAAAACGACGGGACGGCCAGGAAATATAAAACAAACGGTACTGTCCCGTTCAAAACGGTACGTATGGTCAGCCTAATTTTATCGGGATTATATTTTATGTCGTTATCCTTCCCATACCTTTCACACACCTTCAAAAGTGTGCTGAGCCCTTTTACAGATGGAGAAATAAAAACTAGATCATCTGCATACATCAGATGATTAACAATCATTGTATCAATATAGCAGCCTATTTTACAAGTGTTCAGCACAACAAATAGATTATCCATATAAACATTGAATAAGTGAATAAGTAGGGGGATAGTATCCCTCTCTGCCTGACACCAGTGGTCACAGAGAATGGCTCTGAATTAACCCCACCCCATCTTACAATCACTGTCTGGTGATTATACCAGAATATTAATATACGGACCAAGTAGCCAGTTACATTACGATTTACAAGTTTCATAAATAATTTGTCATGATTAACACGATCAAATGCTTTAGAACCATCCAGGAAACACAAAAATACATTAGCATCTAGAGTTTGGTATTTACAGACCATTTCCTTCAAGGCATACACACACATATCAGTACTGTTTCTTTTTGAAACCAAATTGGTTATCACTTCTATACATAATACAGGTAACATTCAAGTCTATTAATGAGTATATATTCGAACACCTTAGACATAATTGTTATTTTTTATTTTATTGGGTTCAGAATCCCAGCTGAGCCGTGAACGGCCAAGCTCTGAAGGGCCAGTTTAACCTACAGCCCAAGTTAAGTTGGACTTAAAACTTACAGACTTGGGGGTCTTCTTAGGTCCTACCTCAGGGTTGCTGACTCGATGTCGGCCTACCTTAGGCCTCAGGTGCATAAAATTAAGATAAAAAACAAAAGGGGCACTATTTATGGTCTTCTTTCTAAACCTTGCAACAACACAACCTGCACCATTGCACGATGCAACAATCTTGTATCTAAACAACCAAACTGAATTGCAAGAGAGCTCTCTATAAGACCACGCCCTGTAAGTGCCGCATTCAACAAACGAGTAACAAGGACGCGCAGTGACCCCCCCCCCCCAAAATGATGCCACAAGAGTGCCGAAACAATGATGCCACAAGATCCCAAAAATGCTAGCTCTAAATTAAGTGAATTTTTCACTAACCTTACAATTATGAGATGGATATATATATACACCTTAATATATACAGTGTTCGGCATCATAGGAGAAATTCATATTTTTCTATTTCTACAAACCATAATTCATATTTTTCTCTTTCTACAGGCCATAATGTCTGTGAGCAAGGAAGAACGAATCCAGATAATTCTACTCATAGGAAATAGGAGTCAAAGAGAGGCCGCTGCTGAATTTAACAGACTGCATCCAGACCACGAGCCAATAACACAGAGTTGTGTTAGCAGACTTGTTGCAAAGTTTAGGAAACAGGATCCATAGAAGATAAATCACGCAGTGGACCTTCAAGGAGGTCCACTGATGATGATACAGCGACTGCTATCCTGGCTCATTTTAACAGAAGTCCCAGTAAGTCTCTTCGGCGATTGTCCGCCGAGACAGGAGTGTCGAAAAGTAGTATCCATCGCATTCTTCAGGCTCACAAATGGCAGCCATATAAAATTCAGATCCTACAGAAATTAAGCGATGATGATCACGACCGGCGGATGGAATTTTGTGAATGGGCTACGGAACAATATGCTCGGGATGCCAATTTCCCGTCCACCATTCTGTTCAGTGACAAGGCTATTTTTTATGGAAATGGTGAGGTAAATCGACAGAACACCCACTACTGGTCTCAAAACAACTCTCACTGGTATACCTCTCGAAAGGAACAAGGTGCATCTCGGGTGATGGTATGGTGTGGCATTTGGAAGGATCGCATCATAGGCCCCCTCTTTTTCGATGAACATGTCACTGGAGGCACCTACCTACGTATGCTCAAGGAAGAAGCATTTTCCTGTGTCTTGAACGAAGAAGGAAATTTCCCAACATGGTTCCAGCAAGACAGCGCTCCTGCACATTACAGCACCCAAGTAAGGGAATACCTGTACCAACAATTCCCTGGTCATTGGATGGGACGTCGAGGGCCTGTGGAATGGCCAACTAGAAGCCCGGATCTCACGCCACTAGATTTTTATCTCTGGGGCCACTTGAAAGCGCTGGTATACGCAGACAAAATTAGGTGTGTTGAACATTTGCGGCAGCGCATTATTGGGGCATGTAACACCATTACTCCTGACATCATTCACCGTGTGCTTGCTGACTGGGTATCACGTCTGAATTTGTGTACTGAAAACAATGGTGGACATATTGAGCACGTTCTGTAAATAAAAGCTTTTCTTTTGTGTGATAGCGTGGGGTAGACACCCCAGTTAGGTTACTTAGGTTCTAGCAAACAATCAAAAGCACTTATCGGTGCGTTGAATTAGATATTCCTTTGAAAGCCTACCATTAGATTTCTGTGTCCCACAAACGGCCTACCTAACTCTTTCTTACATTACCAACTTAGAAGCTATAGACATTACCCCTAACTATACTTAAGTACGGACAACTTTCTACCCCATTTGTCACCTTAGAAACACCACCTAATTATACTCAGCACCAATGATTAGGTCAGATAGGAAAAAAAACCTCTCTAGGCTAGCCCAAAACAATACGAACAGCCGCGTTGGTTCGTTTATGACTTGCTCTTCCATTCAGCTTAGATTTAGTGATATTTCCCCTTTAGTGACTTTTAGACTATATACATATATATACATACACGTCACCTAGATACCTAGATACACGCCACTAGATTTTTATCTCTGGGGCCACTTGAAAGCGCTGGTATACGCAGACAAAATTAAGTGTGTTGAACATTTGCGGCAGCGCATTATTGGGGCATGTAACACCATTACTCCTGACATCATTCACCGTGTGCTTGCTGACTGGGTATCACGTCTTAATTTGTGTACTGAAAACAATGGTGGACATATTGAGCACGTTCTGTAAATAAAAGCTTTTGTTTTGCCTTTTTTTATTATTTTTCCTATGATGCCGGACTTATGGGACACCCTGTACAAGCAATGCCGCATCAATCAGCTTAGTCATCATATCGCCTTGGGACAACAATGGCTCTTCCTCTTCTAGATTTTCTAACACTCCCCACCGAAGAGGCATTGTTGTCATTACCTTCTGCAAATTTAGCCAAGCCTTCTCCATGAGACTGTAACTCAAATGTTTCATCTTGACTATCCGTGTTTTTGCTGATTTCTAAAGCATAGAGTTTTTGTATAGGTCTCTTTAATTTTCCTCCTGAAGTCTTTACCAGTGCAGACCTAACTAAATTGTCTTTGCCAACAAACAACTCTTCAATTATGCCAAGCTTCCAGCGTTGCCTTGGTCTTTCATCCCCAATCATTACCACTTCTCCCACCTTGATACAATTTGCATTGGAGCCCTTTACATTGCTGATGGGTAATAATTGAATTCTGGCAAGTATTCTATCTGCCACCTCTTCCATAACTGATCATGTAGCTCCTCAGGGTACTTGAACCTTCTGGTTAACTCTTCTTGAGTGCTCAGGATAGGCTGTAAGTCTTCTGGCAAACTGGGGCTTGATGTTAATCGTTTACCACAAAGAAAATGATTTGGTGTCAATGGCTGTTATAAACAAAGGTGATAGGCTTAGTGTTCACCATTCCTTTTACTTCACACAAGACAGTGCAGAAATCTTTTTTGCTCAAATGAACATTAGCTAAAAGTTTCTTTAATGGACACTTTACACTTCTGAGGTGACGTGTGTGTATGTATATATATATACTTATGTCGTTTCTATTCATTTATATACTGCGCGGTCATTGCAGTTATTTGCGCATATTCACGATTTGCGAGGGTGCTCTCTGAGGGCATTGGTTTCTGCCCTATTTGGGAGAATTTCGATTTGTGATTGAGTGAGGTCCGTAGCATAATGGTAGAGCGTCCGACCGGCAATTGGAAGGCCCTGGGTTCGATTCCCAGGCGGTTCGCCTCATTTTTCATTATTTCGTTATCTCTCCTCCTCGTGTGCAGAAACGTTCCTTAATACTTATGTCGTTTCTATTCATTTATATACTGCGCGGTCATTGCAGTTATTTGCATATATATATAGTATATAGTCTAAAAGTCACTAAAGGGAAAATATCACTAAATCTAAGCTGAATGGCAAGAGCAAGTCATAAACGAACCAACGCGGCTGTTCGTATTGTTTTGGGTTAGCCTAGAGATGTTTTTTCCTATCTGACCTAATCATTGGTGCTGAGTGTAATTAGGTGGTGTTTCTAAGGTGACAAATGGGGTAGAAAGTCGTCCGTCCTTAAGTATAGTTAGGGGTAATGTCTATAGCTTCTAAGTTGGTAATGTAAGAGAGAGTTAGGTAGGCCGTTTGTGGGACACAGAAATCTAATGGTAGGCTTTCAAAGGAATATCTAATTCAACGCACCGGTAAGTGCTTTTGATTGTTTGCTAGAACCTAAGTAACCTAACTGGGGTGTTTACCCCACGCTATCACATTTGGCGACGAGGATTAGGATTCAATTAAGCTCATGGGATTCAATTAAGCTCATGGGATTCGATTAAGCTCATGGGATTCGATTAAGCTCATGGGATTCGATTAAGCTCATGGGATTCGATTAAGCTCATTGGATTGAGTTTGGCTCATTTGATTAAATTTTGTTCACTGGGTTAAATTTGGCTCATTGGTTTAATTTGGCTTATTGGGTTCAAGTGGTTGTTTGGAAAATTGGATGTAGCCTAGTGGGTCGTCCGATTTGATTTGTTTGTGTGGGTAAGCTACCGTACTATAGCGTAGGTCCCGCCGGCCTAACTCTAAAACTAATTCCTACTCAGCCCTAACTCTAAAACTAATTCCTACTCAGCCCTAACTCTAAAACTAATTCCTACTCAGCCCTAACTCTAAAACTAATTCCTACTCAGCCCTAACTCTAAAACTAATTCCTACTCAGCCCTAACTCTAAAACTAATTCCTACTCAGCCCTAACTGGGGAGTAACTAGATCAAATTTAAACCTAATCTAACCTACTTCACGTGATTTGGCCAAATTCGGTTTTGCTCTAGCATGTCGGTGATTGGCCATATAAGCCGCTACGAAGACTCTGGGGAGGACTTCGAAGCTTATGCCACTAGGGTGAGGTTGTTTTTCCGAGGCAAATTCCATTCCTGATGCTAAGAAAGTACCTACCTTTTTAACTATAATAGGCCCTAAAACGTTTGGTTTAGTTATGGACCTAGTTTCTCCAAAAGCACCGGAAACCTGCACCTATAATGAATTGGTACAGGCCCTAACCGATCACTACAAACCCCGAGTAGTTCTCATCTATGAACGTTTCAAATTTTATTCAAGGCATCAGACGGGAAATGAAAGCATTGCAAAGTTTGTTGCAGGAATAAAAAGCCATAGCCGTACGTGTAAATTTGGGGACAAATTAGATGAAATGCTAAGAGATAGGTTTGTAATGGGTCTCAAAGAGGAGTCTACCCAGAGAGCCCTATTAGTCATACAGGACCTAACTTTTAGTCAGGCTGTAGAAATAGCTACGGCTAGAGAAGCAGCTGCTAAAGATGTTAGAGCTTTTGGAATCACAGTAGTAAAGCCCAACACGTAAATAGCTTTAAATCTTCTAGGCCTGGCAGACCTAATGAGCCTACTAGACAGGCAAATAAAAGGTATGAGGCGAATACGACTAAGCCTACTAATTCTACTAAGCCTTCCCAGCCATGTACAGGGTGTGGAAAACACCATTGGAAGAAGGATTTCCCTTTTAAAGAAGCAGTTTGCCGAAACTGTAGTAAAATAGGCCACATAGCTAAAGTGTGTTTTTCAAAGAAAACGAAGGGTGAAAATTCTAATTTTAACATTTCTAGTGTAAATCCTCAAAAGGGAAATACTTCGAACATTGGAGTGGAGTACCTATTTTATGAGCAGCAAAGTGGGAAAAATACAGGCCCATATATTGTAGAGGTAGGCCTAAATGGAATCACAGTGCCTCTAGAATTAGATACAGGTGATTCCCGGACGGTCATGTCCAAGGCAGTTTTTTATAAGATTTTCAAAAACACACCTAAACTACATGCATCTAAAACTATTTTGAAGAAGTATGGGGACATACAAGTACTTATTTGTGGAGAAGCATACGTCACAGTTACACTCAACCAGAAAACTTTGTCTCATCCCTTAACCCTTTTAGTGGTGGATGAGCAAGGGCCTACTCTACTAGACCGTGATTGGATTGACGCTTTGAAAATACCGATTGACAAAATCTTGCCAAAGGGTCAGGCAGATGTGCATACACTCTCATATCCATCTGACATAGACTCATTGTTAAGGGAGTTTTCTTCTGTTTTTGGGCCTGAAGTAGGCAACCTAAAAGGCCATCAGGTCTGCATAGAAGTAGATCCTAATGTAACTCCGAAATTTTGTAAGGCTCGTTCAATTGCGCATGCACTGCGGGAGAAGGTAGATTTAGAAATTGACAGGCTGCTAAAAGATAAAATTATTGAACCAGTAACACACGCTAAGTGGGCTGCCCGAGTAGTTCCTGTACTAAAACCGGACAAGTCCGTGCGGTTTTGTGGGGATTACCGTTTAACAGCAAATAGAGCCGTCCTTCTAGATTGCTATCCTATACCCAAGCCTGATGAATTATTTAGCTCTCTTGCTGGGGGTAAATATTTCACAAAACTCGATATGTCCCGAACCTATGCTCAACTAAGTTTAGACGAAGACTCTAAAGAATTAACTATCATAAATACGCACCGAGGCCTATATAAGTACAATAGGCTAAGCTATGGAATAGCATCGGCTCTGGGTATTTTTCAGAGGACAATGGACCAAGTTCTAGGTCACATTCCAGGGGTACTTTGCTTTCTAGGTGATGTCCTCATTTCAGGTTCGTATAAAAGAGAACACCTAACTAGATTAACCACGGTTCTAAAAAGACTCCGGGATGCCGGACTTAAGGTAAAGAGAGAAAAGTGTTCATGGGTCACTAACGAGGTTTCATATTTAGGGTTCCGCATAGATGCCTCAGGCATTCATCCAACGATGGATAAACTAGAAGCAATAAAAAATGCACCACCTCCACAAAACATCACACAGTTACAAGCTTATTTAGGTCTCCTAAACTTTTATAGGAAATTTTTGCCTAATGCATCGACTTTCCTTGAACCCCTAAATAAGCTGTTACGATCTGGGGAACAGTAGACATCGGAGAAAACTCAAAAGGAAGCATTTGAGGCTTCCAAGGACGTACTACTAAAGTCCACTCTCCTAGTGCATTATGATCCTAAACTTCCTCTCGTAGTTTCAGCAGACAGCAGTTCTTATGGAATTGGGGCAGTGTTATCTCACCACATTGATGGTGTAGATAGGCCTATCTGTTTTGCTTCTAGAATACTAACTGAGACTGAAAGACGATATGCACAAGTGGAACGTGAAGCATTAGCCTTAGTATTTGCAGTAAAAAAATGTCATTTCTATCTATGGGGTCATGAATTTAAACTAATTACTGACCATAAGCCTCTCTTAGGTTTATTTTCACCTAATAAAAATATTCCAGTTATGGCCTCAGGTAGGATTCAACGATGGGCACTGATTCTGCAAGCCTATAAATTTGACTTAGTACATCGGTCAGGTAAACTTCTAGGTACGGCTGATGCGCTAAGTAGGTTGCCCTTAGAAAATCCAAATGATTGTGTACCTATACCTACAGAATGGGTTCACTTGGTGGAGTTTTTGGAATCCACTCCAGTATCTGCGGTACAAATAGAGCAGTGGACAAAATCAGACCCTATTCTGTCTAGGGTCATCCATTTCTGCTCAGTTGGTTGGCCTACTAAGGTTGAGTGTGAATTACAGCCTTTTTATCAACGTCAGTCTGGCCTCTCCATTCAAAATGGCCGTCTCTTATGGGGCCACAGAGTGATTATTCCAAATAAAGGCAGGTCGAATTTAGTGAAGGAACTTCACGCTGAACACATGGGTGCAACAAAAATGAAAGAGCTGGCGAGAGCTTATTTCTGGTGGCCTGGTTTAGATGGAGAACTCGAATCATTGGTTCGTTCCTGTCAAAGCTGCCGAGAGAACAGAGATCTCCCAAGGAAAAGTCCACTTCATCCTTGGGAATGGCCTACTATACCGTGGCATAGGATCCATGTTGACTATGCAGGTCCTATAAATAATAGTTATTTCCTAGTCATTGTGGACGCCTACTCTAAGTGGGAGGAAATTCTTCCAACCACTTCCACGATTTCGGGTGTTACTATTCGCTTACTCCGTTCAGTTTTCGCTCGATGGGGTTTACCCATAGTCCTGGTTTCCGACAATGATGCTTGTTTTACCAGTGAGGAATTTCGTTCCTTCGTCCACCTAAATGGCATTAGACATGTCCGGTCTAGTGTTTTCCACCCGTCTACTAACGGTCTCGCGGAAAACATGGTCCGTACTTTCAAGTCGGCCTTGCGTCATTCTCGTGGGGAGGAAATGCAAGTACTGTTGGATAAATTTTTGTTTAAATATCGAATAACACTTCACACCACGACGGGGGTGTCTCCCTCTAAACTTATGATTGGCCGGGTAATTCGTTCAGTTTTCGATTTGTTACGTCCAAACGAAACGTTACAACAACGAGTTTTACGCCATCAGGAAAAACAGAAGCTGTACCATGACACTAAAAAAGGGAGAGTTATAGAGGCGCAACCTAATGATCCAGTTATGATTCACAACTATTGGGCTGGACCAAAATGGGTTCCTGCAACTGTCCAGGAGAGAACGGGCCCTGTTTCCTTCAAGTGCCAACTAGAAGATGGTCGTTCTATTAAACGCCATCAGGACCAGATATGGGAACGTGAATTGCAGAAGGATCAGAGTCTTCCGGAAGAGAGAACCGATCCTCCGGAAAATGGTTCAACTCGCCCGCCTATACAGGTTGCACCTAATCCTACTACATCAACCCCGTTCCAAAGGTCGTCTAGGGTCCCTCATCCCCCTGACAGACTAAACTTGTCGGGGAGGAGTGAGGTGTCGTGTATGTATATATATATATATGTATATAGTCAAAGTCACTAAAGGGGAAATATCACTAAATCTAAGCTGAATGGCAAGAGCAAGTCATAAACGAACCAACGCGGCTGTTCGTATTGTTTTGGGCAAGCCTAGAGATGTTTTTTCCTATCTGACCTAATCATTGGTGCTGAGTGTAATTAGGTGGTGTTTCTAAGGTGACAAATGGGGTAGAAAGTTGTCCGTACTTAAGTATAGTTAGGGGTAATGTCTATAGCTTCTAAGTTGGTAATGTAAGAGAGAGTTAGGTAGGCCGTTTGTGGGACACAGAAATCTAATGGTAGGCTTCCAAAGGAATATCTAATTCAACGCACCGGTAAGTGCTTTTGATTGTTTGCTAGAACCTAAGTAACCTAACTGGGGTGTCTACCCGACGCTATCACAACTTCTCACTAGCCTTTCCCAAAATCCTCCCCACCATGGTGCTCTCTCAACAATGAACTCCCACTGTACCTCATGTTGTGAAAAGTAGGATTGGAGTCCCTCCTCTTTTAGCAAGGACCAAACTTCTTGGAGTTCCTTTGCAGCCTTTTTGAAGGTTTTTCCATTATCTGATGCGATTTTAATTGGGAAACCCCTTCTGTTCACAAACCTTTTAAAGGCCAAAAGAAATACATCACTACTTAAGTTGCTTACCAAATTCAAATGGATTACTCTGGTGGTAGCACATGTGAAAAGACATATATAACCTTTCTTAGACTCCCCTTGCTCATACACACAGACTGGACCTGCGAAGTCTACTCACTCCCACTACATCAAATGGGGCAGTATAGACACACCGTTCTCTTGGAAGTGGAGACACCTTTTCATAATAAGGCTTTGCACTCCAACGCTTGCAAACCACACATTTATGCAAGACCCTTTTTACTACTTGTCTAATTTTGGGAATCCAAAACTGTTGTTTGATCTCTATTATCACTTCTTTAACTCCACCATGTAACAACTTATGATGAGTATCCAGGATCAAAAGTTCCACAAAGTGCCCCCTAGAAGGTAGCAAAATTGGATGTCTTTTCTCCTCTGGAAGCCCAGAAAACTGTAGTCTACCTCCTACTCTCAGTAAGTCCTGATCCAAAAACACATCCAAACCCTTGAGAGCAGAATGTGTTGGCAGAACCTGTAATGGACTGCTGGTGAGCAATTCCCTCTCTTCACCAAATTTTTTCTTCTGCACATATACCACCCAGTAATGCCTGGCTTGCTGAATCTCCTTACTGTTCAGCATTCCTTCTCTTGTTGTTTCTCCCTTAATGTTGTTTGTAAATCTATATACCCATGCTGTCACTCTCAACAACCTTTTCAGACTGCTAATGTCCTTGTTATTTTTTATTTTATTATGTTCAGAGTCCCAGCTGAGCCGTGAACGGCCAAGCTATGAAGGGCCAGTTTAATCTACAGCCCAAGTTAAGCTAGACTAAAAACTTACGGTGCTAGAAAATCTAGAAGAGGAAGAACCATTGTTGTCCCAAGTCGATATGATGACTAAGCTGATTGATGCAGCATTGCTTGTATATATTAAGTTTAGGTGTATATATATCCATCTCATAATTGTAAGGTTAGTGAAAAATTCACTTAATTTAGAGCTCGCATTTTTGGGCTCTTGTGGCATCATTTTTTGGGGCGCTGCGTGTCTTTTCTACTCGTTTGTGGAATGTCGTACTTACAGGGTGTGGTCTTATAGAGAGCTCTCTTGCAATTCAGTTTGGTTGTTTAAATACAAGATTGTTCCATCGTGCAATAGTGCAGGTTGTGTTGTTGTTGCCAGGTTTAGAAAAGACCATAAATAGTGCCCCTTTTGTTTTTTATCTTAAATTCATGCAACTGAGGCCTAAGGTAGGCCCACATCAAGTCAGCAACCATGAGGTAGGACCTAATAGGACCTCCAAATCAGTAAGTTTTTTATTCTAGCTTAACTTGGGCTGTAGGTTGAACTGGCCCTTCAGAGCTTGGCCGTTCACGGCTCAGCTGGGATTTTCAACCCAATAAAAAAAAAAACAATAACATGGTCCTTCGAACCGGATTCTAGCTCAAGACTGAGTCAGTGACTATTTTTCAGCAAAGTTCTGATTGTGCAAATTGTAGCCCAAGTTAGGCCTAGACGGGTTGAGCATAATTGAGTTAAGGTCCCAGGGTAGAAAGTTTGGTCGCCCAATTGCAAAACTTGGCCATTCGTCTGTCGTTGTCTTGGGCCTACATTTTTACCGGTTTTGCTAATTTTGGTTTATTATTCGTAGGCGAAGGTTAAAGGCCGGTGCGCCAGTTACTTGGGTGAAAATTTAGTATTCCATACTGGTGGTTGGTCAGTACCCCAACCAAGCAATTCAGTTTCTTTGAAAAAAGCAAAATTTGCGTTTGATCAGTTTAGTTAAGTATTTTTGCCAATTCAGCTTATTTGGCATTGAGCACAATTGTTGTTTCCACTGAAGATGAGTGCAGCTGAATTGAACAAGTATAAAAAAGGGAGAAGCGCCAACAAAGGTCTAATTACAAAGGTCATTGCCACTATAGATTCTGCCATAGAGCAAGAGGATTTAAGCTTAGTGACTGCGCAGCTTTCCATATTAGAAACTAAAAAGGTTGCTCTAAGTGAAGTAAATGTTAAAATTGAGGCTCTTATAGAAGAGGATGAAATAGAAAATAACATAATTTACTTTGAAGAGATTATTGATGATATAATTAAAGTATGCCACAGAGCAAAAGAGTTTAGCAGCTCAGTACAGTTAGAGACCAGGTCTAATAATGAAACACAACCCTCAACAAATGGTGTTTGTGAAGTTAAGGTTAACAGATCTGCAGTTCAATTACAGAGGCTTGTACTCAAAACATTTTCTGGGAGTAATCAGGAATGGCAAGGATGGGCAGACAGTTTTCAATCAGCAGTTCATTCTAGTCAAGTGTTAAGTGCGGTGGAGAGTAATTATTTGCAGTCCCTCTTGAAAGGGGAGGCAGCAAAGACAATAGCAGGATTAACATTAACAGAGGCTAATTATAATGTGGCTTGGGATATATTAAAGAAACGGTTTGGTAAGCCAGAGATCTTAATTAAAAGCCACCTCCGTGAACTTTTAGCTATACCTCCTGTTAATAATCCCAATAGTGTCAAGGAGTTACGGTGTAAGAGTCCGGTTTTTTTATTTAGACCTTTACAAGTTTACGTAGATAGTTAACTAAATGCCAGGGTCACCAGCGCCCAAGTGCTAGATTGGCATCCGGCACTGCGGCGCAAAGTTAATTTTAATAAAAGAAGGGAAGGACTGATTATTAAATCAATATGAATTTTTATATTTTATTGACAACAATTAATGAGTATATGCAAAGGGGATTTTTACCCGTAACAACTTTGATGGACTTATAATGGCGAGATTAAATAATGGCCCGTTTGGCTAATATATAACAGTCTGCAAATAATACTGATTATAATAATAAATAATACAGTAATAATAATAGTATAGTAATAATAATAATAATAACAAAGATAATAACTAAAAGATAATAATAACAAAGATAATATCAATAATAACTAAAAGATAATAATAACAAAGATAATATCAATAATAACTAAAAGATAATAATAACAAAGATAATAGCCACAATGACAACCTTGTCTGCAAAGAGATAGACAAGAATACTGTAAGTGATATTTCAGAGAAAAAGAATAATAAAAATGGCAATAATTAATAATTAAAATACATATAGGTTATATAGGCCCCAGTAACCTGTGGATGATAAATTACAGTTAATTCTGGTTATGGGATTGTGTTAAGTTGAATGGGAAGACTAAAGGAAATATGTAGGCTACAAATGATTAGTAGGCCATCTGCTAAGAAAATAACGTGAAACATAATAGGCTTATAAAGTAAAATATACTATGAAATTTAATAGGCAGGCCTTTGCCTCTTCAACATATTGAGCTGAGGTTAATCTAAAACAAAGACTATGGTAGGCCTCAGTTAGGCTAGTTACAATTTGGCTTTAGCCTAGACCTAACTTAGCCTAAGTAATTTATTATATGAATCTTACATTACTATTTGTAGTATGAATCTTAGTACTAATTGCAAATGGTATAAGGCGTTAGTATCTGCAGTATGCGGTATTGCATACAGATATGAAATAGTAAAGAATAATTATAATAAATACAAAACATACCAAAAAGGAACTTTGCTTGCTGGCGGGGTGATTTCGAATAATGTTTTTTTTTTGGCGTCCTTTGTGTTGTCGTTGCACACAAGTTTGTTTTTACTTAATAATTTTACCAACCAGCCAATATAATCCTTAAAAGCCCATTCATGTCTAGTCACACCACACTGAATTCTTAAGCATTAAATTTGATCACTGGACATATTTAACTTGTATTTATTTATTTATTTATTTATATTTAAATATTTCACTCATGCCAATTTGTGGCAGTTTTCACTAATAAAGAATACTCTTGTGGTGCAAGGCACTACAAGTACTGCCCCCAAAAACATGGTTGTCAGGGGTAAAAAAAAACACTTAAATGTCAAAACGCACTGGCTTACGAATGACTCTTCCAGAACGAGTCGTCGTTTGCTTTTGGATGGCAATATCCTGCAGCACTGGTTCTGAAGGCATGGATGGTGCTACAGGTGCAGTAGGGACATTGGGGGAAGGGGATTCTTGGTGCCTGTGCGATGGAGCCACTGGCTGGTTCAAAGACAGTTGGTTGCGATAATGAAGGAGAATTGGAAGAGGGATGATAGATTGTTGTACCCTCGGATGAGGTGGTGGTACATAGGATTTAGGAAGGGTAGATTGCTGTACCTGTATATGAGATGAAGGTACAGAAGATTGAGGAGGGATAGGTTGCTGTACCTGTATTTGAGGTGGAGGTACAGAAGTTTGAGGAGGGATAGATTGCTGTACCTGTATTTGAGGTGGAGGTACAGAAGATTGAGGGAGGATAGGATCTTTTGTTGGAGAAAAATCAAGGTATGCTGGTTTCAAGCGGTCCACAGAAACAGTTTCACGCTTGCCCACCTTGTCAATGATGAAAGTTTTGGGTTTACGGTCTAGCACAAGGAAGGGACCATCATAGGGGCAGTGAAGAGGGTAGCGGTGAGCATCATGTCTCAAGAAAACATGTGTGCAAGTTTGTAAATCAGGGGAAACGAAGGTAGTTTGTGAAGTGGAAGTTCTAGGTGCTGTGGGACGAATTTGCTTCATAACAGAGCGTAATGTCTTAACATACGAAGCAGGATCACATGCGGGGTTAATGGGTGTAGGTGTGAAAAATTCTCCGGGTAACCGGAGTGTGGTACCGTAAACTAATTCTGCTGCAGAGCATGCAAGATCAGTCTTCAGAGCAGTACGAATTCCGAGTAGGATTAGGGGTAGCCTGTCCACCCATGTAGTAGATGGATCAGTGGCTCGCAAGGAACTTTTAAGTTGACGATGGAAGCGTTCTATCACCCCATTGGATTGCGGGTGATAGCTTGTTGTTCTGATGCGCTCAGTCCCAAGAAGGAGCATGAGTTCCTTCCATAAGGCCGATTCAAACTGGGCACCTCTGTCTGTGCAAATGGTTGCAGGTATTCCAAAACGGGAAACCCAACATGAAACAAAGGCGTGAGCTACTGCAGAAGCAGTACAAGAAGTCAAAGGAACAGCTTCTGGCCATCTTGTGAACCTATCAATGACAGTGAGAAGATAGGTATAACCTCGAGAAGAATAGAGGGGGCCGACTATGTCTAGGTGTATGGCCTCAAAACGAGCCTTTGGCAAAGGAAAGGTACCAATTTCTGACTTTGTGTGTCGGTGAACTTTGGCACGCTGACATTGAAGGCAAGATCGAGTCCAATTGCGGATATCTTTGTGCATACTTGGCCATACAAACCTAGCTGCAATTAATTTTTGGGTGGCCTTAATTCCCGGGTGAGAAAGGGAATGGAGTTTAGCAAAAACAGCTCTTCGCAGCCCTTGTGGGACCAACGGTCGAATATGCGCAGTCGAGACGTCACATAAAATTAGTAAGTCTGACTTGGGTTCAACTGGTAAAGAGCGGACTTGCAATGAAGTGGGTGAATTAATAAGAGTTTGGAGGTCTGTATCCGTGGACTGAGCCTTAGCCATCTCTGAAAGGTTGATGTGAGAGTGTCCAGGGTCAGAAATTGCTGAGATGCGAGACAGCGCATCCGGCACAACATTCAAAGAACCTGAAATGTGTCGAATGTCTGAAGTAAATTGAAGAATAAAATCAAGGTATCTTCGCTCATTAGGAGCATGAGAGTCTGATTGAGAATGGAGAGCAAATATTAACGGACGATGATCCGTAAAAATGCTAAAGTCACGTCCTTCCAGGAATGACCTGAAATGACGGATGGAGAGGTATATCGCCAGCAACTCTCGACCGAAAGTGCTGTACCTCATTTGTGAAGGTGAGAGCTTGCGTGAAAAGAATGCGAGAGGTTCCCAAACGCCTGAAACAAGCTGCTGGAGCACTCCTGACACGGCAACGTCAGAGGCATCAGTGGCTAAGTTCAGAGGAGCGTCTGGTTGAGGGTGAACAAGGCATGTAGCTCGTGCTATAGCCTCTTTTGCTTGTGAAAAAGCGTTGGTAGCTTCGGGGTTCCACAGAACTGCAGTGGATCTGCCCCTTTTTGATTGGCGAAGAAGAGAGGTTATGGGTGCAAGAATGTTTGCACACTGAGGAATGAAGCGATGGTAGAAGTTTACCATCCCTAAAAAGCGGCGAAGTTGCTTTTGAGTTTGCGGTTGTGGGAAAGACCTTATGACAGATACTTTATTTTCGAGAGGAGAAATGCCCTTCGAAGTAACTTTGTGTCCTAAGAAGGTGAGTTCATCTACAGCAAAGACACATTTTTCAGGGTTTAGCAATACACCATATTCTGCCAACCGAGAAAAAACTAAGCGTAAATGTTGAATATGTTCTGAGGGAGAAGAACTTGCGATGAGAATGTCATCGACATATGTGAAAGTGAAGGAGAGACCTCTCAACACTTCATCAATGAAGCGTTGAAAAGTTTGGGCTGCATTACGCAGTCCGTATGGCATTTTTGCCATTTCAAATAACCCAAAAGGGGTTGTTATAGCAGTTTTATGTATGTCATCAGGGTGTACAGGAATTTGATGAAAGGCTCGCACCAAGTCAAGGCGTGAAAATACTGTGGTGCCATGGAGAGCAGAAGTAAAATCGTGTAAGTGAGGAAGGGGATAGCGATCTGGAATCGTGTTGTCATTCAAAGCACGATAATCTCCACATGGACGCCAGTCTCCAGGTGTAGGTTTTGGGACCATGTGTAAAGCAGAGGCATACGGGCTACTTGAAGGCCGTATAATACCAAGTTCGAGCATGTGTTCAAACTCTCGTCTCACAATTGCAAGACGATCTGGAGCTAAGCGACGTGGGCGGGTGAAAACAGGTGAGCCTACCGTATCAATACGGTGGACAACAGAGTGTTTAATAGGGGTATCCTTAGAACAGGGTTGAGTAAGGGAAGAAAATTCATTTAGGAGCTGCTCTATAGCAGGTGAGCACTGTGGCAGAGAACTTGCCAATAAAGAAGAGGGGTGCACGGTAGGAGAACCAATTACTGAAAGATATGTGACATTATCAATTAATTGTGCTCTACGAACATCGACTAATAAATCATTAGCAGAAAGAAAATCAGAGCCTAACATTGGAGTATATACATCCGCGACAAGAAATATCCAGCGGAAAACACGTCTAAGTCCAAGAGAAACTGAAATAGAACGATGTCCATAAGTGTGAATAGATGAAGAATTAGCTGCACGTAAAATGAAAGGAGAAGGTCCGTTTGCACGGTCTGCGGCTGTTGCAGGAATAACACTGTATTGAGATCCAGTGTCAATAAGGAATGCATAGCCTGAAAGTGGATCATGCAAGGTGAATGTTGGACCAGGTGGTGCAGTAGTTTGTGAATCATTAAATTTTTGTGGAAGAAGGTTAGTATGGAAAACTGATGAGTGGGTAGTTGGGAGGTAACGAAAATGGTTCACTGAGTAGGTAGGTAGTTAATCTAACAATCATTAAATTCCTTTTATGTCAATAACTGGGTGGATGAAACCAATTGGTTGCTCACCAGAGTTATTCTCCACACTAGTATTTATATACTGTGTGGGAGGAGCGTGCTCGGTAGTGGAGATACATTACCGCTCAACCAACCGAGGAATAAACCAAGACAACGCTGGTACGAGAAGCCCCGCGAAGAGGAGAACAAAGAGAGAACGAAAACGAAGAACGGGGCGAGAGGACGTACCAGAAAAGTGCGCTCTCGAAAACATAACCGGAGAAGGGAGACACTCCGATAACAAAAAGTAAGTGACTAATTGAGTTTTTACACCAGTAAGTTAATCTCATTAAATTAAGCTGGGTCAGACAAGTTAGGCCTACATTGTGGCCTAAGACCCAGCATCAACTCATAGCTTAACAAAGGTGAAGGTAGATTGCCCTAACCTAATTCTTGTGAGGAATCCTACTGTGGACCTCAATTTATCTGCCCGCTCTGGACCATTTCCGGAATCTCTAGGCTGACCCCTCTAGGCTAGACTTGATCTACTCTATAGTTAGACTGGAGATATAAGGGGTGGGTTAATTGTGGACCAATTCAGACAGAGCATTTTTCGCATTGGTGGTCCGTGTGTGGGGAATTTACAAACCTTAAGCTTACTTAACAAAAATTGCAGAATTAGGCTAGTCTAGCCTAAGCCTAACCTGAGCAAGCCTAATTAGGTCTACAACCTAGGGCCTAACTAGGAAACATTTACATTAAAGGAGTCTCATTCTCTTATAAGCTTAGACCTGAGTGACACACAAGTACTTGGGGGGGATTAAACCAAATTTGAACTTGACTGTTTTGTCTGTGCTCTCTCTTCTCTGGTAATTTCTTCTTGTCCTCTATTTCATTACGATCCCCAGTTAAACAATTTTGACTTAGACATGGACAGTGCAGAATTGAAAAAGTTAAAAAAGAAAAGGGGGGCAAAGTTGGGAGCTGTTACAAAGGCTGTGAACACTTTTAACAATATTACACAACCAGGTAAGAAAAATATAGAGAGTGTAATTATTAAATTAGAAATTAAAAAGGAGGAAATAATAGCCATTAATGAGAGTATTTCAGAGTTAGTTGAATCCGAAATGGCTGAAGAACAATTGATAGACCTTTACGCTGATGATGATGATCAGGTAAGCTCAATTGAACAGCAAATAAGGGAACTACGGTCTCGGTTGACTGACTTAACACCAAAAAAACCTAATTCTGATTTTAATCAAAGTAGGGCTAACCTTCAACAAAATTTAAGTGGCATGCAAAATCCTGAGTCACAAGAATTGAGGGCTCAGTTACCCATTTTGCAAATACCAACATTTGAAGGGGACACGGTACAATTCCCATCTTTCATTGACAAATTTGAGAATTTAATAGGTAATAAACCTTATATTTCAACTGTTGAAAAGTTTAGTTACTTAACTAGTTCTCTTAAAGGCCCAGCCCATAACCTGATAGCCTATTTACCAGCCGTAGGGGATTCATATGAAGTAGCTATTGATCTTTTAAAACGTAATTACGTTAATAAAGATGTGATTATATATGAATTATCTCAACAAATTTTTGAATTTTGCACCCATAAAAGATAACCATAGTGATATGGAAAATTTTTATACAAAATTAGAAGCTATTATAGGACAACTGGTTAGCAATGAGATAGATATTAAAACTTCATCTTGGCTTATACAAAGCATAGTACTTAGGTGCCTTCCTTCGAGGGTTAAAGATAATTTAATTCTAAAGACGGGAGAAAATTATCCTAATTTAACACAAATAAGACAACACTTCCCCAATATCCTAACTAATTACAACTTGAGAGATTTTCCAACACATAAGACCCAGACTATGGATAAACCAAAGACTGTTCCCAGAGACCAACTAGCTACAGCCAAACAGACAAAACTTGATACTGTAGAATCAAATGTGAACAACTACAAAACACGAACACCTACATTACAGAACTTTAATGTAACTGCTGCCTCAACTTACACACCATATTGCAAATTTTGTGCAAGTAATGAACACAGTAGTACTGGGTGTGACAAATATTCAGATTTTAACCAAAGGGCTAAAAGATGTGAACAGTTGAACCTGTGTAAAAAGTGTACTGGCCAGGGACATTATAAGAAAGACTGTAAATCTAGGTTAAGATTCAAGTGTAAGTTTTGTAAAAGTTTACGACATGTCTCATCAATGTGTGATTCACCAAAGTGTCCAAATAATAGTACTCAAACTCAAAAGATACCCCCCAAACAAAGGTAATCAAGAAAATGCCACTTTCATGGGACATTCTGCTTGTTCAAACAATGTAACAAGAAACACTGAGATTCTTTTACCAACTATTACTTTGGACTTAGTGAATAGTGAGGGTAGTACCACTCCAGTGAGATGTCTTATAGACTGTTGTTCTCAACAAACATTTGTTTCAAAAAATTTAGTTAATAAATTGGGTTTGACACCAAACCCGAATGAACAAAACTTCAATATTGCGTCCTTTGTTAAGGATAACTCGGACAAAAATAGCTATAAGACAATTGACCTGGAACTACATTTAGAAAGTAAATTCAAGAAAATTGAAGCAGTTATTATTTCTAAAGTAGGACAAAACAAACTGGTTATACCCAAACTAGAACAAACCATAAATCATTTGAAAAAACACTACAAAATAGCTGATAGACATATCACTAACAACACAATAGCTAACATTGAAATGCTAATAGGGGCAGATTATATTAATCTTATTCATAAGGGCATAGTAGAGATAGGTAATGGTATAGCTATTCAGACTCCATCAGGGATAGCCCCTTTGGGTGACCTATCAGACTACAACCTAGACCTAAACCAAAACAGTGCATGACCAACAAATACTATGTGCCTCAACTCAGTCCTACATAACACCTGTAAGAATAGCAACACTTTGAATAATATTATCTCAACTGAGAACATTAATTCATCATTATCAAATGAAACTTTGGATGAGGCAATTCAAACTTTATGGTTACTAGAATCTGTGGGTATACATGACACACATCAAACTTCAGAAGATCAGTTAATGGTAGAAAGATTTGAAGACACCATTCAGTGTAAAGACAATAGTTATTTTATTGAGTTACCTTGGAAAATAAATTGTCCAACTTTAAGAGATAATCTCAAAGTAGCTAAAGGACATTTATATAAGTAATGAAAAACTCAAACAAGAAAATAATGTAAAAACATATAATAATGTCTTCAAAGAACAGCTACAGAAAGGCTTCATTGAAGAAGTAACAGATAACCCTTTTAAAAAAGATGGTTGTCATTATTTAACCCACAGGGGGGTTTATCGACAAGATGCCCCAACAACAAAACTTAGAGTAGTATATAATTGTAGCCTCAAAGACAGTGATAAACACAGCTTGAATGATTGCTTGATTGAGGGTCCTAATCTCATTTCTGACCTTGTGAAGATCTTACTGAGGTTCAGGTTAGACAAATATGCTGTACAAAGTGACATTTCGAAGGCATTTTTGAGAATAAATCTTAAAAATGAATATGATAAGAACCAACTTAGGTTCTTATGGTTCAAGGATCCATTTGATTTGAATAAAGGGTTCATAACCTATAGATTTAATGTTGTGTTGTTTGGAGCCAATTGCTCACCTAGCCTATTAGCATTGACAATTAAACATCATTTAAACCAGTTTAATAACTCTCTAACATTGAACTTCCTTAAGGAACATTTTTACGTAGACAATCTAATAGGCTCAACGACAACAAAATCTAAATTATCTGAAGTCTATGAACACTCTCAAAACATTATGCAACAAGGTAACTTTGAACTTAGAGAGTGGATTTCAAATAATGAGGATTTAAACAAAAAGATTTAAAAGATAATAATGGTCTTACTGAGCCATCAGACAGAGTTAAAACTTTAGGTATGAACTGGTATTTGGATGCAACTTCTAACAGTCATGATTCAATCTGTACTAAAGGTTTTAAACTTGATGAGGAAGCAAATACTAAAAGACAAATATTATCAGAGGCTTCCAAAATTTTTGATCCTATGGGTCTATTCTTGCCTTCAACAATAAAATCAAAGATTCTCCTCCAAGAAATTTGGAGGACAAATGTTGGTGGGATGATCCAATAACAAATGAAAATCAAAAATCTTGGAAGAAGTTAGCTACTGATTTAACAAAAGTGCAGAACATTAAAATTCAAAGGTGCTGTGGGTTTAGGGATAAGCCCCAGAGGCTTCATGTGTTTGCTGATGCAAGCACACAAGCTTATGGGTGCTGTGCGTATCTTGTAAGCCCTACAGAAAGTCATCTAATTTATGCAAAAGGGAAAGTTGCACCTCTCAAACCTACCCGAACCATACCTCAATTGGAACTATTGGCTGCTACATTAGCCATTAAAACCATTTCATTGCTTAAGGATGCTTACTATGATGTGTTCATAACTAATATCCACGTCTGGCTTGACAGTCAGATTTGTCTTGCCTGGATACGGAATGATAGCATTAATAGTAAGAATATCTTTGTAAGAAATAGGCTAAAAGAAATAGCTGACGCTAATGAAAGCCTACAAGTAAACTTTCACTATGTTCCAACTAAACAGAATCCAGCAGACTTTCTGACCAGAGGTTTATCCTACAAGTTGTTGAAGTCAAACAAAACTTGGTTTATGGGACCTAAGTGGCTCTGTAATACAGACCAATGGCCTGTGGAACAAGTTAACTTGACATTAAATTTAATCTTTTCAAATGAAAAGGTTGAACCAATCACTAATTATGAAAAGTATTCTGATTTCAACAAACTTGTTAGGGTGACAGCCTACTGTTTGAGGTTTGCTCACAACTGTTTAGCTACAATTAACAAACAGCTAAATAAAAACAATCATAATTATACAGAAGTTGCAACCCAATATTGGATAGGCCAGGCCCAACAAAAAGAGTACAATAAAGAGTTAGAATTCTTAACAAATGGGAAACAAACAAAAGAACCTGTACCATCAGTAGTTGTGGATCTAAACTTGTTCAGAGATGAGGAAGGCCTTCTAAGGTGTAAAGGGAGATTAGACAAATCAAAACTGTCATACAAAAGCAAAAATCCAATCCTTTTACCTAGATTTAGCTATTTGACAACATTAATCATCAGAAAAATACACAATGATGTATATCATATGGGGGTACCACAGACACTAACTACATTAAGAAAAACTTATTGGATACCCAAGGGAAGGATCACTGTTAAAACAGTCCTGAGTGAGTGTGTCACATGTAGGCGTATTCATGCTAGGCCCTATAGGAAACCAAATCCTCCTGCTTTGCCAGAGGAGAGAGTTACTCTCAACAGACCCTTTGAGACTGTAGGCATTGACTATACAGGAGCATTGACTGTAGGGGTGGGTGACACGGAACAAAAAATGTACATTGTACTGTTTACATGTGCAGCCTCACGAGCTGTTTATTTGGATGTTGTGGAGGACCTAACAGCAGAATCTTTTGTTGCTGTCTTTAAGAGATTCTGTGCACGACATTCAGTACCCAAGACAGTTTGGACTGACAATGCTACATATTTCAAAGCTGGTGAACAAGTCATCCACGACTTGTTAAGCAATGAAATCACACAATTATATATACAAAATCAAAACATAAAGTGGAAGTATATTCCAGTTGCCTCTCCTTGGTATGGTTCTATCTGGGAGAGGAATATACAAACAGTAAAGAATTGCTTGAAGAAAGCAATTGGCAAAAAACAGATACACTTATTTGGGTTACTCACTCTCCTGGCTGAGATTGAGAACATCATTAACAATAGGCCACTCACTTATGTGAGTGACAACATTAATGACCCAGAACCATTAACTCCAAATCATTTGATTCGGGGAGAACAAGTTAGTCTCCTGCCGGACTACAATATAGACTCTTCAGAAGACCCAAACTGGACTCAACGACATGATGAGCTCCAGACTAAGTTACAACATTTAACTAGAGTTAAAGCTCATTTCATTAAACAGTGGAAAAATGAGTACTTGATGGGTCTAAGGGAGAGACATAAACAAATGACTAAGAAGGATTGGTCTGACACAATTAAGGTAGGGGACCTTGTTCTCATACATGACAGTACTCCAAGACAAAACTGGCCTCTGGCTAGAGTTTCAGAACTCAGACCAGGGGCAGATGGGGTAACAAGAGTGGTCAAATTAAGGACTTCAACGGGTGACACAACAAGAGACATTTCTCTTTTGTACCCTTTAGAGTCTGGACCCAAAACAATGGACTTTGGAGAACCTTCTCCACTGACAGTAACAACTGGAGACACTGAACTTCCAGTAACTATTCCTTTGACAGTAGGAGTGGTAACGCATCCTACTACAACATTGACAGACACAAGACCTCAGCGACAAACAGCATTAAAAGCGCGACTATTTTTACAACAAAAAATAGATGCTGGGGAATTGTAATTTTATCTTCTAACTTTCATTTTTCTTTTCTTATGGTAAAGACCATAGACAGTTTCATCCTATGGATGTATATTTTATCTTCTAATTAAATGCTACACCTTCTCCATGAGAAGGTGAGGATAGGCACTGTTAATCAGATTAACAGGCATTTACAGTTAAATAGTTAGCTAGTCTACACTCAGACAAAAATTGGTGACATTGACACCAAAATTTTTATCTCCCGGGGCCCCCAGTATATGGAAAACTGATGAGTGGGTAGTTGGGAGGTAACGAAAATGGTTCACTGAGTAGGTAGGTAGTTAATCTAACAATCATTAAATTCCTTTTATGTCAATAACTGGGTGGATGAAACCAATTGGTTGCTCACCAGAGTTATTCTCCACACTAGTATTTATATACTGTGTGGGAGGAGCGTGCTCGGTAGTGGAGATACATTACCGCTCAACCAACCGAGGAATAAACCAAGACAACGCTGGTACGAGAAGCCCCGCGAAGAGGAGAACAAAGAGAGAACGAAAACGAAAACGAAGACGGGGCGAGAGGACGTACCAGAAAAGTGCGCTCTCGAAAACATAACCGGAGAAGGGAGACACTCCGATAACAAAAAGTAAGTGACTAATTGAGTTTTTACACCAGTAAGTTAATCTCATTAAATTAAGCTGGGTCAGACAAGTTAGGCCTACATTGTGGCCTAAGACCCAGCATCAACTCATAGCTTAACAAAGGTGAAGGTAGATTGCCCTAACCTAATTCTTGTGAGGAATCCTACTGTGGACCTCAATTTATCTGCCCGCTCTGGACCATTTCCGGAATCTCTAGGCTGACCCCTCTAGGCTAGACTTGATCTACTCTATAGTTAGACTGGAGATATAAGGGGTGGGTTAATTGTGGACCAATTCAGACAGAGCATTTTTCGCAGTTAGTATTGCTGTGGGAAGGAGTTTGTGTTGTATTTGGAGAATTAGTTGGGGGTATTAAATTAGCTGTGGTTGAATAAGTAGGTTGTGATTCTTTAACTTTACTTGCGTACGTAGGTGTTGGTTTGACAGTGTTAAATGAGGTAGTTGTAGGGTTAGTTGAAGTAAGGATAGGAGGAGAGGCTTGAGAGGCTGTAGCGTCAGACGCCTGTGACACCAGCCTGGTTAGTTTAAAGGAGGGTTAGGAGTCCATGGGCAAGGTCTGAGACAGCGCGTTGCACGATCTTTAAACTTTTCATGATACCAGCAAGGAGGGGTATGAACAGTAGACTGTGGTAAGGAAATAGGTTGAGAATGGGGCTGAGTAGTGGGGATTGAGGATTGAGGATGAGGTAAGGCTAATAGATTTGGATTAGGAGCAACCAACTGACCTGTTTGCGGTGGCTGTGGTTGTAGGAGAACGAGGCGTTGTCCAGGTTCATATTGGGAGGCTCTAATTGGACCAGAGGGTCGTCCTTGTCTTGAAGAACTTCTCTCTCGTTCCCTGTTGTTAGCTAGCTCTATTCGGAGAGCTTTAAATTCATCTTTAAGTGTTCGTAAAATTTCATTGGATACTTTAAGACCTTGTGCAGCCGGACTCAGATTGTCGTCCTGCGTGGCACAGATTTGGGGGTGATGGGTGTGGTTATCTACTTGGCCAAGGTGGATTTCAATCATCATCTTATCAGCTGTTTTAGCCAGTGTGAGGAGGTCTGTATCATCTGGCATACAACGGAGCATTGGCCGTAGGGCAGTAGGGAGACCATTGAGGAAGCGGCGTCGCATTAAGGGTGAGTTTTTATCGTCTTCATTGGTCTGTCCAGCCAGGTCTTGCAGATGTCTCAGGAAGGCTGTTGGCGCTTGATCCCCAAGAACTTGGTCCTTGAGTAGAGCATTGAGTCGCTCTTCTTCTGATTGGCCGAGTCTCCTGACTAACTCGCTGAGGAGGCTCTCAAAAGCTTGGTCAAACGGAGGCAATAGAGTTAGTCACCAATTGTAAGAGTCCGGTTTTATTTATTTAGACCTTTACAAGTTTACGTAGATAGTTAACTAAATGCCAGGGTCACCAGCGCCCAAGTGCTAGATTGGCATCCGGCACTGCGGCGCAAAGTTAATTTTAATAAAAGAAGGGAAGGACTGATTATTAAATCAATATGAATTTTTATATTTTATTGACAACAATTAATGAGTATATGCAAAGGGGATTTTTACCCGTAACAACTTTGATGGACTTATAATGGTGAGATTAAATAATGGCCCGTTTGGCTAATATATAACAGTCTGCAAATAATACTGATTATAATAATGAATAATAATACAGTAATAATAATAGTATAGTAATAATAATAATAATAAAGATAATATCAATAATAACTAAAAGATAATAATAACAAAGATAATATCTTTGTTATTATTATCTTTTAGTTATTATCTTTGTTATTATTATCTTTTAGTTATTATTGCTATTATTGCTATTAGTATTATTGCTATTATTATTATTAGTATTATTGCATATTCCTTATTATAATCAGTATTATTTGCAGACTGTTATATATATTACCCAAATGGGCCATTATTTAATCTCACCATTATAAGTCCATCAAAGTTGTTACGGGTAAAAATCCCCCTTTGCATATACTTATTAATTGTTGTTAATAAAATATAAAAATTCATATTGATTTAATAATCAGTCCTTCCCTTCATTTATTAAAATTAACTTTGCGCCGCAGTGCCGGATGCCAATCTAGTACTTGGGCGCTGGTGACCCTGACATTTAGTTAACTATCTACGTAAACTTGTAAAGGTCTAAATAAATAAAACTGGACTCTTACAATTGGTCACCAATTGTAAGAGTCCGGTTTTTTTATTTAGACCTTTACAAGTTTACGTAGATAGTTAACTAAATGCCAGGGTCACCAGCGCCCAAGTGCTAGATTGGCATCCGGCACTGCGGCGCAAAGTTAATTTTAATAAAAGAAGGGAAGGACTGATTATTAAATCAATATGAATTTTTATATTTTATTGACAACAATTAATGAGTATATGCAAAGGGGATTTTTACCCGTAACAACTTTGATGGACTTATAATGGCGAGATTAAATAATGGCCCGTTTGGCTAATATATAACAGTCTGCAAATAATACTGATTATAATAATAAATAATACAGTAATAATAATAGTATAGTAATAATAATAATAATAACAAAGATAATAACTAAAAGATAATAATAACAAAGATAATATCAATAATAACTAAAAGATAATAATAACAAAGATAATATCAATAATAACTAAAAGATAATAATAACAAAGATAATAGCCACAATGACAACCTTGTCTGCAAAGAGATAGACAAGAATACTGTAAGTGATATTTCAGAGAAAAAGAATAATAAAAATGGCAATAATTAATAATTAAAATACATATAGGTTATATAGGCCCCAGTAACCTGTGGATGATAAATTACAGTTAATTCTGGTTATGGGATTGTGTTAAGTTGAATGGGAAGACTAAAGGAAATATGTAGGCTACAAATGATTAGTAGGCCATCTGCTAAGAAAATAACGTGAAACATAATAGGCTTATAAAGTAAAATATACTATGAAATTTAATAGGCAGGCCTTTGCCTCTTCAACATATTGAGCTGAGGTTAATCTAAAACAAAGACTATGGTAGGCCTCAGTTAGGCTAGTTACAATTTGGCTTTAGCCTAGACCTAACTTAGCCTAAGTAATTTATTATATGAATCTTACATTACTATTTGTAGTATGAATCTTAGTACTAATTGCAAATGGTATAAGGCGTTAGTATCTGCAGTATGCGGTATTGCATACAGATATGAAATAGTAAAGAATAATTATAATAAATACAAAACATACCAAAAAGGAACTTTGCTTGCTGGCGGGGTGATTTCGAATAATGTTTTTTTTTTGGCGTCCTTTGTGTTGTCGTTGCACACAAGTTTGTTTTTACTTAATAATTTTACCAACCAGCCAATATAATCCTTAAAAGCCCATTCATGTCTAGTCACACCACACTGAATTCTTAAGCATTAAATTTGATCACTGGACATATTTAACTTGTATTTATTTATTTATTTATTTATATTTAAATATTTCACTCATGCCAATTTGTGGCAGTTTTCACTAATAAAGAATACTCTTGTGGTGCAAGGCACTACAACGGCAGTTATATGATGAATTTGAAGTTAGAACTAGGTCCCTGGACAACTTGGGTGTAGGAATGGAAAGGTATGGTATAATGTTGGTCACTATACTGGAGTCTAAATTGCCTAGCTCAATTTTGCTTGAATTAAGTAGGGGGACACTCTACAGAACATGTGTACATCCCCCTTCAGCAGATGTTAAGTCTTTTAGGCACAGAATTAGCAAGATGAGAAGGAATTGAGTTTGCACAGTGGGATGTTAAACAAGGGGACAAAGGCAGGCACAGCACCAAGGTTTCTACAAAAAGGAATAGCCCAGGTACAGTGTCAGCTATACATAGGCTGACCATACGTACAGTTTTGAACGGGACAGTACCGTTTGTTTTATATTTCCTGGCCGTCCCGTCGTTTTAATAAAAATGTCAATTTTGTCCCGGTTTATGTACTTACTTTTTCATGAATACAGAATATTACATAACCTCGTCCCTTTTTTGCCATCCCAATGTCCCGTTTTTGTCTCAAGGAAATATGGTCAGCCTAGCTATACATGCATCCTCTGAGAATAAATTAAAGGGAATCAAGGAATGCATATTTTGTGAAGGCAACCACAAGTTATATAAATGTGAGGTGGCTGAGGCTTTACCTTTTGGGGAGAGAAAGGGCAGGGTAACTAAGTCCACAGCATGTTTTAAATGTTTTTTGAAAGGTCACAGAGCAAGGTTTTGTAAGTTTAAAATTTTGTGCAAAAAATGTCATGGCAGGCATCAGCCATTATTTTGTGAAAACACTCCTAGTAGGCCTACCCCAGAAGTAGAGACATCAGTGGCACATGCTACTACTATGAAAGGGAGTAAAAGTAAAGGGGGATTATGCAAACAACTGCAGCCTTATTAATTGGGAATAATGGAGAAGCTACTGTAAGAGTGTTGTTTGATAGTGGTAGCCAGTGTAGCTTTATTAAAACCAGAATTTCCAGAAAATTGAAGTTTAAAGAACTTAAGAGGGAAAATTTAAGAATTTCTGGGTTTGGGGGTTCCGTTCAAAACCGAACCAAAGTTAAGAAGGTAGAAGTTCTGGTTAAGGGGTTGTTACCACAAAGTCCCACTTTCAAGGTCCAAGCTGTAGAGATTGAGGAACTTTGTGCTCCAGTCACTACTTGTTTAGATATGGCATGTGTCCAAGAATTGCAAGTTAAAGGAATTAATTTGGGCAATAATAAGTTTGAAGGAACAGAAGATATTAGTCTTTTGATTGGAGCTGACTATTATTGGGACTTCATCACTGGTAATATTGTCCGCACATCTTGAGGCCCGGTAGCTATTGAAAGTAAGCTAGGCTGGATGCTACATGGTAACTGTTGCAAAGAAATGGAGGTTAAAGCTCTTTTTGTTAAGATTGAGGAGAACAGCCATGGTTTGGAAAGGCATTTGAAAGCGTTTTGGGAACTTGAATCCATTGGCATAAAGGACAAACAAGCAAGTACAGTGAACAGTGATGTTTTAGAGCAATTTGAAAAAGGGATTGGGTTAGAGATGGTTGCTATGAAATTGGCCTCCCTTGGAAGGATTCTTGCAAACCCGGTTCAAACCTTCAGCTAGCTAATCGGAGGTTGGAGACTTCAGTGTACAGGCTGAGAAAAAATGAGTTGTTAATTGAATACAATGAGGCCATTCTAAACTATGTAAGGGAGGGCTATGCTGAAAGGGTGCAAGGTGAGCTGGTGAGCCAGGTGGCACATTATCTGCCACACCATGCAGTGGTACGGCGAGACAAAACTACCACCAAACTGAGGGTAGTTTTTGATGGCTCAGTCAAGGACAATGGTGGTGTGTCCTTGAATGACTGTTTGGATGCTGGGCCAAATTTAAATGCAGATTTATTTTTCTTGTTACTGAGATTCAGGTTTGGTAGAGTAGCATTGACTGCAGATGTGAAGCAAGCCTTTTTGCGGATAAAGTTAAAACCAGAGGACAGAGATGCAGTAAGGTATCTGTGGGTGGATACGAAAGACTTGTTGGAAAATGAACCTAAGGTTCAAGCATATAGAATGAAGTCAGTGTTGTTTGGCCTCAGCTCTAGTCCATTTCTGTTGGCAGCTACTATGCAATACAATTTTAAAAAATATTCTGAAGTCTATCCTAACACTATTGAACACATAAGGAAAAATTTTTATGTTGATGATATGCTGTGCTCCGTGGATAATACAGAAATGGCTAAACAGATATTCATGGAGGTTAGAGCTATAATGAGGGAGGCTGGCATGGAGCTTAGAAAATGGCAGACCAATCATTCTCAATTACAAGAGTTTATGAGTCAGTCCTGTGTAGTACCTGATGCAGCAGAAAGTATTGAGGATTCTGGTATTAAGGAGTTGTGGGCAATAGACGCAAAAGTGCTAGGCATTGTTTTGGCAGCAAGGAGAGGATTTGTTTACCTTCAATGGGAAATCTTTAGTAGAGCTGGCTGAGAATGAGACAAGGTGGACAAAACGTACAGCTCTTAGTTTGGCTTCAAAGGTCTTTGATCCTCTGGGATTCCTGGCTCCATTTGTGATAAAGTAAAAAATTTGGTTTCAGAGCCTCTGGGAAATTGGACTTGGTTGGGACCAAGAGTTACCTGATCATATGGTGGTAAGGTGGAAATATAATATTGGTTCAAAGAATTGGCACATCTTGGAGACATTGAAATCCCAAGATGGTACTTCGGAGAGTTGAACAATAGTCCAGACAAATTGGAGCTGCACATCTTTTGTGATGCAAGTGAGGAAGCCTATGCAACTTGTATTTATATAAGAGGCACATTCAAAGAGGAAGTAAGTTGCAGGTTGGTTGCTGCAAAGAGCAGAGTAGCACCTTTGAAAAGGCTTTCTGTTCCACGGTTGGAGTTGATGGGTACAGTTATTGCTAGTCGGCTTGCAGTTACAGTGCAAAAGTCTTTGGCCCTCTATGAAATTCCAAGCTATTATTGGACAGACTCCACTATAGTTTGGCACTGGTTAAGAAGCCAGGCAAGGAAATGGAAACCATTTGTTGCCAATAGGGTGGAGGAAATTCAAGCGCACACAGATCCTAAGCAATGGAAGCATTGTCCAGGCACCCAAAACCCCGCTGATTTACCAACACGAGGAATTCCAGTGAAAGATCTTGCACAGTCAAGTTTGTGGTGGAATGGGCCAGAGTGGTTAAAACTTGGAAGTGAAAACTGGCCTTCTAATCATCCTATTGTAGGAGAATGCCAGGCTGAAGAAGCATGGGTGAGTGAGGTGAGAAAATGCACTGTGAAAAGTTGTCAAGTTATGCAGCAGGACCCCATATTGAGGCTTGAGGACATTAGCAGTCTGAGAAGGTTGTTAAGTGACAGCATGGGTATATAGATTTACCAACAATATTAAAGGAGAAACAAGAAGGGAAGGAATTCTGAACAGTAAGGAGATTCAGCAAGCCAGGAAATACTGGGTGGTATATGTGCAGAAGGAAAAATTTGGTGAAGAGAGGGAATTGCTCACCAGCCGTCCATTACAGGTTCTACCAACACATTCTGCTCTCAAGGGTTTGGATGTGTTTTTGGATCAGGATTTATTGAGAGTAGGAGGTAGACTACAGTTTTCTGGGCTTGCAGAGGAGAAAAGACATCCAATTTTGCTACCTTCTGGGGGGCACTTTGTGGAACTTTTGATCCTGGATGCTCATCATAAGTTGTTACATGGTGGAGTTAAAGAAGTGATAATAGAGATCAGACAACAGTTTTGGATTCCCAAAATTAGACAAGTAGTAAAAAAGGTCTTGCATAAATGTGTGGTTTGCAAGCGTTGGAGTGCAAAGCCTTATTATGAAAAGGTGGCTCCACTTCCCAGAGAACGGTATGTCTATACTGCCCCATTTGATGTAGTGGGAGTAGACTTCGAAGGTCCAGTCTGTGTGTATGAGCAAGGGGAGTCTAACAAAGGTTATATATGTTTTTTCACATGTGCTACCACCAGAGCAATCCATTTGGAGTTGGTAAGCAACTTTAGTGATATATTTCTTTTGGCCTTTTAAAGGTTTGTGAACAGAAGGGGTTTACCAAATAAAATCATATCGGATAATACAAAAACCTTGAAAAAGGTTGCAAAGGAACTCCAAGAAGTTTGGTCCTTGCTAAAAGAGGAGGGATTCCAATCCTACTTTTCACACCAAGGGGTACAGTGGGAGTTTATTGTTGAGAGAGCACCATGGTGGGGAGGATTTTGGGAAAGGCTAGTGAGAAGTGTAAAGTGTCCATTAAAGAAACTTTTAGCTAATGCTCATTTGAGCAAAGAAGAATTCTGCACTGTTTTAGGTGAAGTAGAAGCAATGGTGAACAGTAGGCCTATCACTTTTGTTTATAACAGTATGCAGGATGCAGAGCCATTGACACCAAATCATTTTCTTTGTGGTGAACGATTAACATCAAGCCCCAGTGTGCCAGAAGACTTGCAGCCTATCCAGAGCACTCAAGGAGAGTTAACCAGGAGGTTCAGGTACCTTCCAGAGCTACAAGATCAGTTATGGAAGAGGTGGCAGATGGAATACTTGCCAGAATTCAATTATTATCCATCAGGCAATGTAAAGGGCTCCAATGCAAATTGTATCAAGGTGGGAGAAGTGGTAATGATTGGGGATGAAAGACCAAGGCAATGCTGGAAGCTTGGCATAATTGAAGAGTTGTTTGTTGGCAAAGACAATTTAGTTAGGTCTGCACTGTGGCATCATTTTTTGGGGCGCTGCGCTTCTTTTCTACTCGTTTGTAGAATGCCGTACTTACAGGGTGTGGTCTTATAGAGAGCTCTCTTGCAATTCAGTTTGATTGTTTAGATACAAGATTGTTGCATCGTGCAATAGTGCAGGTTGTGTTGTTGTTGCAAGGTTTAGAAAGAAGACCATAAATAGTGCCCCTTTTGTTTTTTATCTTAAATTCATCCAACTGAGGCCTAACGTAGGCCCACATCGAGTCAGCAACCCTGAGGTAGGACCTAATAGGACCGCTACCCCTGTAAATTCAGAGCACTACCTATACATTTTTTAGAAGTAAATTACAGTGAAAGAAAGTTTCTTTTTATCTTCTCCTTCGAGACAACCCAAGACTATCGAAAGAGAAGAATTAACAGGTCTGTCAACCTTATAGCGAGAGAAAAAAAATTAGAATGTTATAGAACAAACTATCGCGAGAAATATCCGTTGCTGCCTTCCAACCAGAACCCTCGTCGACTCCGAACCGACCCACGGCCATAGACGGAGCAAAGTAAATTGTAAAGCAAACAAACGTAAAGTATATAAATTGTAAAGCAAGCAAACGTAAAGTAAATTGCACACAGTAAACCGAGCAAAAAGCCGGACATTGAAAACATCTAACGGTTTAACATCTTAATAATATCTGAAGAATCCAAACTGCGAGCCAAATCACTTTCAATCGAGATGAGTGCTAGTGCAGATCGACAGATCTACAGAAGCTAAGGCTAACAAGACCCTAAGCGCCACTCTAAGGTTAGCCCGAGAGAAAGGAAAGAGTAGGGGGTTAAGAGAAGAGAATAAGGGGTTAAGTAAGTAGCAACACCTATCATTCGTGGGTTAATATTCATTCAGAAAAAGAGAAAGAAAGATTCACCATCATCATCCGCCGGCCACTGCCGACAAGTCAGAAAAATAGTCGAAGAGAATAGGAGGGGTGAAAGATGAAAAGTAGTAAAATAAGACGCTTGCAAACCATGCAAACACAGTCATAACTCACTGTCATACCATGCAAACTACATACATGCAAGTAAGGAGAGGATAAGAAAAAGAAAAAAAAAAAAGTAGGTAAAGTTAAACAAAAAGTGGTTTAGTTTACTCTACGAGCTACATCAACGTTCGTGTTAGTCTAATTTTTTTTTTTATTGCTGGCATCACACGCTGGCATGTCACAAGCCGGCATTAATCGTCAAAAGACTCGTCCTCGATCACCACCACCAGAGCTCCTGTTACTAATTGTTTTTTTTATTTTAAACAACGTTAACATTTTTAAAATCCATATCTAGACGGTTCTTAAACATATTAACGCTAGTAGAGTTCACGACGGGCGCGGGAAGATAATTCCATTTATTAATTACTTTAAACGTAACGAAGTTTTTAGCGATATTAGCAATGAAACGTCTGCCACGCAACTTAAATCCATTATTACGAGTGTTGCTATTATCGAAAGTGAACAGTTTGTCAAAATTTACGTTATCGATGTTATTAACCAAACTTTCTACCCTGGGACCTTAACTCAATTATGCTCAACCCGTCCAGGCCTAACTTGGGCTACAATGGTCGCCCAATTGCGAAACTTGGCTGCTAGTCTGTCGTTGTTTTGAGTCTACATTTTTACCGGTTTGGTTAATTTTGGTTTTATTGTTCGTAGGCGAAGGTTGCAGACTTAAGTGCGCCAGTTACTTGGGTGAAATTTGGTATTCCATACTGGTGGTTGGTCAGTACCCAAACCAAACAATTCAGTTTATTTGAAAAAAAGAATTTTGAGTTTGATCAGTTTGGTTAAGTATTTTCGCCAATTCAGCTTATTTGGCATTGAGTCCCATTGTTGTTTGCATTGAAGATGAGTGCAGCTGAATTGAACAAGTTTAGAAAAAGGAGAAGCGTCTACAAAGATCTAATTAGAAAGGTCATTGCCACTATAGATTCTGCCATAGAGCAAGAGGATTTAAGCTTAGTGACTGCGCAGCTTTCCATATTAGAAACTAAAAAGGTTGCTCTAAGCGAAGTAAATGTTAAAATTGAGGCTCTTATAGAAGAGGATGAAATAGAAAATGACATGATTTACTTTGAGGAGATTATTGATGACATAATTAAAGCGTGCCATAGAGCTAAAGAGTTTAGCAGCTCAGTACAGTTAGAGACCAGGTCGAACAATGAAACACAGCCCTCAACAAACGGTGTTTGTGAAGTTAAGGTTAACAGATCTGCAATTCAATTACAGAGGCTTGTACTCAAAACATTTTCTGGGAGTATTCAGGAATGGTAAGGATGAGCAGACAGTTTTCAGTCAACAGTTCATTCTAGTCAAGTGTTAAGTGCGGTGGAGAAGTTTAATTATTTGCAGTCCCTCTTGGAAAGGGAGGCAGCAAAGACAATAGCAGGATTAGCAAACAGAGGCTAATTATAATGTGGCTTGGGATATATTAAAGAAACGGTTTGGTAAGCCAGAGATCTTAATTAAAAGCCACCTCCGTGAACTTTTAGCTATACCTCCTGTTAATAATCCCAATAGTGTCAAGGAGTTGCGGCAGTTATATGTTGAATTTGAAGTTAGAACTAGGTCCCTGAACAACTTGGGTGTAGGAATGGAAAGGTATGGTATAATGTTGGTCACTATAGTGGAGTCTAAATTGCATAACTCAATTTTGCTTGAAATAAGTAGGGGACACTCTACAGAACGTGTGTACATCCCCTTTCAGTAGATGTTAAACCTTTTAGGCACAGAATTAACAAGACGAGAGGGAATTGAGTTTGCACAGTGGGATGTTAAACAAGGGGACAAAGGCAGGCACAGCACCAAAATTTCTACAAAAAGGAATAGCCCAGGTAGTGTCAGCTCTGCATGCATCCTCTGAGCTCTGAGAATAAATTAAAGGGAATCAAGGAATGCATATTTTGCGAAGGCAACCACAAGTCATATAAATGTGAAGTGGCTGAGGCTTTACCTGTTGAGGAGAGAAAGGACAGGGTAACTGAGGTGACGTGTGTGTGTGTGTGTGTGTGTGTGTGTGTGTGTGTGTGTCGTCTAAAAGTCACTAAAAGAAAGCTGAATGTCAACATAAAAAGATAAACAGCGGAACGCGGTCTGTTCGTTGATTTGGGCTGAACTAACAGCATGTATTTTTATATCGAGCTAAATCGTTGGTGCTAAGTTTAAATTTGGTGATGTTTCCAAAGTACTAATTTAAGCAGGAAGTTTTCTAATTATTATATCAGTTAGGGGTAATGTCTATAGCTTCTAAATTAGTAAAGTAGGACTGGTATTAGGCCGTTTGTGGGACGCTGGCAGCTATGGTAGGCCCTAAAAAAGATCTAAATCAAAGCACCTGTAGGTACCTTTATCATCTATTTAATAACCTAATACCTAACGGAACGGGTCTAATACTCCCCGACGTTATTACATTTGGCGACGAGGGTGGGATTTGGTTTATTGGCTTGATTAGGTTGTTTGGAAAATTGGATGCAGCCTAGCCTATTGTGGGTCGTTCGATTTGGTTGGCTTGTGTTGGTAAGCTACTGTACTATAGCTTAGGTCTCGCCAGCCTAACTCTAATACTAATTCCTGCTTAGCGCTAACTCTAATACTAATTCCTACTCAGCCCTAACCCTATTACAATTTCCTATTCAGCCCGAACGGGGGAAGTAACTAGGTCAAATTTAAACCCTACCTAACCTATTTCACGTTATTTGGCCTAAATCGGTTTTGTTCGAACATGTCGGTGATTGGCCATATAAGCCGCTACGAAGATTCTTGGGAGGACTGTAGTGCCTTGCACCACAAGATTATTTTTTATTAGTGAAAACTGCCACAAATTGGCATGAGTGAAATATTTAAATCTAAATAAATAAATAAATACAAGTTAAACATGTCCAGTGATCAAATTTAATTCTTAAGCATTCAGTGTGGTGTGACTAGACATGAATTGGCTTTTAAGGATTATTTTGGCTTGTTGGTAAAATTGTATAGTAAAAACAAGCTTATGTACAACAACACAAAGGACGCCGTTTACACATTATTATTATTTGAAAACACGGCGCCAGCAAGCAAAGGTTCTTCGTGGTAAGTTCCTATTTATAATGTTTATATTCTTTACTATTGCATATCTGTATGCAATACCGCATACTGCAGAGATTAACAAGCCTTATAGTGTTTGTGATTAGTACTGTAAGATTCATACTATAAATAATACTGTACAATTCATACAATAAATTACCTTAGGCTAAGTTAGGTCTATCTAGGCAAAAGCCAAATTGTAACTCTAGCCTAGCTGAGGCCTACCGTAGCCTTTGTTTTAGATTAACCTCAGCTCTATTATATTGAAGAGGCATAGGCCTGCCTATTAATTTTCTTAGTATATTTTACTTTATAATATAAGCCTATCATGTTTCATGTATTTTCTTAGCAGGTGGCCTACAAAAGCCAAATTGTAACTCTAGCCTAGCTGAGGCCTACCGTAGCCTTTGTTTTAGATTAACCTCAGCTCTATTATATTGAAGAGGCATAGGCCTGCCTATTAATTTTCTTAGTATATTTTACTTTATAATATAAGCCTATTATGTTTCATGTATTTTCTTAGCAGGTGGCCTACATACTTCCTTAGTCTTCCCATTCAACTTAACACAATCCCATAATGAGAATCAACTGTAATTTATCATCCACAGGTTACTGGGCCTATATAGCATATGTATATTAATTATTAATTTTTGCCATTTTTATTATTCTTTTTCTCTGAAATATCACTTACAGTATTCTTGTCTGTCTCTTTGCAGACAAGGTTGTCATTGTGGCTATTATTAGTGTTACATTATTTATATATTAATATTATTTGTATATTATTTGCACAATATTATTCGTATATTAATATTAATTCTATTAGTTGTTTAATATTAATTGTATATTAATATTAGTTCCATTAGTTGTTTATCAGTATTAGTTGCAGACTGTTATATATTAGCTAAATGGTGCCACTATTTAATTCTCCATTATATGTCAAAGTTGTTACGGGTAAAAATCCCCTTTGCATTTATAAATAATTGTTGCATATAATTTATTAATCGTTGTCAATAAAATACAAAATTCATATTGATGATTTTATAATCAGTCCTTCCCTTTTTTATTAAAATTAATTTTTGCGCCGCAGTGCTGGATGCCAATCTAGTATTTGGGCGCTGGTGACCCTGGCATTTAGTTAATTATCTACGTAAACTTGTAAAGGTCTATAATAATAAATCGGACTCTTACAGGACTTCGAAACTTATGCCACTAGGGTGAGGTTGTTTTTCGAGGCAAATTCCATTCCTGATGCTAAGAAAGTACCTACCTTCCTAACTATAATAGGCCCTAAAACGTTTGGCTTAGTTATGAACCTAGTTGCTCCTAAAGCACCGGAAACTTGCACCTATAGTGAATTAGTACAAGCCCGAACCAATCACTACAAACTCAGAGTAGTAATTTTATTCGAGGTATGACTGCGAATGAAAGCATTGCAGAGTTTGTTGCAGGTATAAAAGCCCATAGCCGTACTTGTAAATTTGGGGACAAATTAGACGAAATGCTAAGAGATAGGTTTGTAATGGGTCTCAAAGAGGAGTCTACCCAGAGAGCCCTATTAGCCAGGGTTGTGGAGTCTGAGTCGTGGAGTCGCACGTTTCAGGGCGGAGTCGGAGTCGGTAAAAAACTTCCGACTCCGACTCCAATTTCTGTGTCCTGTGTCACCCTTAATTTCTAAATCCTAAATACTAACATTTAGGTTATTTAGTTTTTTTGGTCAATAAACCTTATTCATTGATAGCCCCTAGATTAAGTTTTTTAATATTTTTTTTTTACATTTTCAGAATATACAATTAATATTTATTTAAATATAAAATATAAAATTTCACACTTAGTGTGGTGGTGATGAAATGTCTTATTATTATGATAATTATAGAGTGAAACACTAGAGGAGTCGGAGTCGTATATTTAAAATGTGAGGAGTCGGAGTCGGATTTTTAGATTTTTTACAATGTGTGGAGTCGGAGTCGGAAAATTTTGGACCGACTCCACAACCCTGCTATTAGCTATACAGGACCTAACTTTTAGTCAGGCTGTAGAAATAGCTGCGGCTAGGGTAGCAGCTGCTAAAGATGTTAGAGCTTTTTGGCAGTCACAGTAGTAAGAGCCATCACGTAAATAGCATTAAATCTTCTAGGCCTGGCATACCTAATGAGCCTACTAGACAAACAAACAAAAGGTATGCGGCAAATACGACTAAATTTACTAATTCAAACGCTAAACAGAAGGAAAAGTCTTCCAAGCCATGTACTGGGTGTGGAAAACATGATTGGAAGAAGGACTGTCCTTTTAAAGAAGCAGTTTGCCGAAACTGTAGTAAAATAGGCCACATAGCTAAATTTTGTTTTTCAAAGAAAACAAGGGGTGAAAATTCTAATTATAACATTTCTAGTGGTAATCCTCAAAAGGGAAATACTTCGAACATTGGAGTGGAGTACCTATTTCATGAGCAGCAAAGTGGTGATAATACATGTCCATATATTGTAGAGGTAGGCCTAAATGGAATTACAGTTCCTCTAGAACTAGATACAGGTGCTGCCCGAACTGTCATGTCTAAAACAGTTTTTGACAGCTTTCAAAAATACATCTAAACTACATGCATCTAAAACAATACTAAAAAAATATGGGGACATACAAATACCTATTTGTGGAGAAGCATCCATCACAATTACACTCAAGAAAACAGTCATCCTGTAATATTATTTGCAGGTTTATGATGACTTTATTAGAATATTATACCTAAGTAAAATAATTTGTGTTTATATTCAATTCGATTAAACTGATGATGTCTGAATTAAACTGATGAGATGTAAGATACTTTATTATATGAAGGTAATATTTTCTTTGATGTAATTAATCCTAATCTGTAGTATAAACAATTCATATAAATGTCCTATGTTTACTGTATCTATATTATTATTATAACTTGCATCATTGAGTATATATATATAATATATATATATATATATATATATTTGTGGACCATAACTATATCATTGTTATTTATATTAACATGAATGTTGTTCAATTAAGTTGATTAGAGCCTAAGGAAAGGAGAGCGTTTCATTTCAATTTAATCAACTTATTTTCAAGATCAGAGGATATGGACAAGTTTCTGAAGCCGGAAAGATTTGATGCCGAGCCCTCATCCTCAAGTTCGTCTCGTCTCTGGAGTCACTGGTTCAAGACATTTCAGAACTTTCTGGCCGCGTTACCTTCTGATCTTCAGACTCAAAAGCCAAGTTTGCTTGTAAACCATGTATCTCCTTTAGTCTATGAGTACATAGTTGATTGTACTACCTATGAAGATCCTATAAAGTTGCTCAATGAACTTTATATAAAACCGAAAAATAAAACGTTTGCTCACCTATTAGTCACCCGTCGTCAGGAGATGGGTGAGAGTTTGGACCATTACATGAATGCATTAAAGCATTTGAGTAAAAACTAACTTTCAATCGGTCTCTGCAGATCAATACAGAGATGAATATATAAGAGATGCTTTTATAAACAGTTTGAATACACCTTTCATTAGGCAACGATTGCTTGAAAACAAATCTCTCGGTTTACAGATCTCTTTTGATCAAGCTCGCAGCCTTGAGTTGGCTCAGATTCAGTCTGATACTTATATACGTTCTAATGCTCCTCTAAATTTAGTTAGTTGTGAAACTGAAACAATTACAACAGAAAAACATGAGGCTAAACAAGGTGCTAACGAAACTCTGCGAGGAGTCTTCTACTGCTGCAGCAAGGCCTCGTAGATATTTCTTTTGTGGGAGTAATGTGCATCCGCGAGCTAAATGTCCTGTAAGAGACAGTTTATGTCATAAATGTGGTATTAAAAGCCATTTTGCCAGAGTTTATCGCTCTAATTCAAAAGCTTCTGCTTCCGTTAATACTTCAGCTTCTCTATCAGGCTCTATTTCCCATTCTTTGAAAGAGGCAATTCTTACTATTTTAGCTAATGGTTTGTCTTTGAAGGCGCTAGTGGATACATGTAGTACCGAAAATTTTATCGATATATATATATTGTAAAAGAAAACAAATGGAAGGTATATCCTTGTAAAAGTCAAGTGTCAAAGACTAATACTTCTCATGTAACTAAAGTTCATAGGTTTTGTTGTGTAGATTTGACATTCAAGGATCGTACCTATAAAAATGTTAAGTTATCACTTCTGCCTAATCTATGTACTAATGTTATTCTTGGCCATGATTTTTTGTTTAGACATGAATCAGTTGAGATATCTTTCGGGGGAAGAGAACCTTCCTTAACTGTGTGTAACCTTGCAGCAGCCGAGGTGGAACCTCCGTCTTTATTTAATAATTTAAGTCCCGAATGCAAACCCATTGCTATTAAGTCACGCCGATATTGTCAGGCAGATCAGATATGAGTTTTATTTCGTCCGAAGTAGATCGCGTTCTTCAGGATGTCATTATTCGAACCCAGTTGAAGTCCTTGGCGGGCACAAGTTTTAGTGGTAGCCAGGGGCGTACCTAAAGTATTTGGCACCCGGGGCGGATCCTTCCTTTGGCACCCCCCATAAATAATTTTAAAATTTAAACATAAAAATATATTTTGTTTGCAAGTAGATTTCTAAAATCAAAAGGTATAAAGCATGAACATGCTAACAAGCATGAACTATTATGACTTGAAATACATTAACTGAACAAATTGTCTGTGATTATTATGGGGGGGGGGGGGGGGTTAAGTGCAAACACGACTCCTAAAAAAGCAGAAAACTATGAGCATTACTCACAAATAACTAGACCACTGACAAAATGAAAATTAACAGTATATCCAGTAAATAAAGAAGTAAAATAAATCACATCACGACAATGCATTTATAAACACTTAAACATCACTATGATACCACATCGTCAAAAATTATTGGACACACTAGTATAAGTACCATGATATTGTTATAAACACCAGCACTTTATGCTTTATCATAATTATTTAATGAAACATACCTCATGTATGTGGAGTCACAGTGTCAAGTGAACAAGACTTGGAATATCAGTTGCAGCCAGCTGGCTACGCTCAACAAACTGATGACTAAAACGTCAACAAACGTTCGCCTTTCGACGTAATTTTTATCAAATATTTAATTTTGTATTGCCAATAAAAATAAAAATTTATTTTATAGTGGAAATTAACATTAAGATGTAATAGTGTGAACATTTAAAATTTTTTTTTCTTACTTTGGCGAATTTTTCATTTGGTTTGAAAACTTGTACTGGTATTTCAACTCTCCCGATGGCATCCCTCTCCTGGCTGTCACCCGGAGCGGACCGCCTTCCTCGCACACCACTTAGTACGCCACTGTATATATAACTGTTTTAAATACTTATCTTAACGTAATTTCATATTGCAGCAGAAGTACAAATGACACTGCGATTTTCACCTTCACATTCACCAAAGCCGCACGGCTACATAAAATTAGGTTTGAACAATAATTGCCCTAAATTTTAGTACTGAATACTAAATTGCGCATTATAATGCGCACTGCACTCTATTATTTTGTTTTGGTAATAAAATCACTTACCTGTACTCTAAAACCGTTCAAAATTGATAAAACACTGCAACAGAAATTTCACCATTCGCTGACTGAAGCGTAATGGCGACTAACTTACTAAGCCTGAATAATGCTTGTGGAAGGGCCCGCACAACACCATCTATTATCATTTTTTTTTTAACTAAAATAATGAAACGGATGACAGTTTGCTCAAAATGGCCGCCCAAGATCATCAAGAGTGAAAGATTGACGAGATGGCCAGTTCTTAACAGTATAATGAGAATTCTTTGCTCTGCCGTCCCATTCACAAAGAAAACAATAATATATTGCATATCCAAGCTGCAAACAAAGAAGCAGTCCATTGACTTTGAGATCACCATAGATATGCCAGTTGTATCTTTTGTAATTTATTTTATTCAGGAGAAATTCCAAGTTTTCATACGACTATTTCATGTGGACAGCATGTCCAATAGAAACTGAAGGATAGATATTTCCAGTATGCAACAGAACAGCCTTTAAACTAAGTTTTGACGAGTCGATGAAAAGTCGCCATTCTAAAGATTTATGTTCGTTTCATAGGGCCATCATCAAACTATCAATGTCATTACAAAAAGAAAGATCATTAGTCATAGAAAAGAATTCTGCTATATTTTTTTGGCGTTTATAAAAACGGATATGCTGGTATCGTTTGCAAGCAAGTTCCATCATTGCATCTGAACCCTAAAAGTCCTGCTTGATTTTTCGATAAACTCAAATCTCGAACCAGATCATTAAACTCAGGTTGAATTCTCAAGTGAGACTCTTTTTCTTGAGTTTGTCGATACTCTTCATCCTTATCTGCCAATTCCATAGGCTCATTTTCAGCAAGTTCATCATCATCATTCGTCAGCCAGACTCTGGACTGAACGGACACATTTCCTGAGCTCTCTGATATTCCATCTACTTTTGCATATTGCTGAGAATTTTACTTTTGGAAAGTTTTGAATTTTATATACTTGCGTTTATATTCACGTTGTTATAGTTAAGTAATTGAATATTAGTGGTTTTTAGCGATTTGGAAGTTTTCATAGCGTTCCGGCTTAATTTAACTTAAACTTGTGACGGTTTAAACTAATTTTTAACTGCGCGATGCCGTCGCAGAAAGCGTCGTGTGTTAGGTGTAGGGTAAACCGATGGTATTCGGAATTTAAAGATTATAACGGCGGTCCTATGGCGATTACCGAGAGATCAGTTTGTTTCTTTTACGAGTTAATGGAGGAAATAGTTGACATAAAACGCAGTGTACGTGAGGTAACGGAGAGACTTGCAACGCTTGATGAGGGCAGGGGTAGGGCTACGGTTGACGGAAGCCGAACCAATACTAACGTTGAAGACGTTAGTAATTTGAAGGGTGAGGTGCGTAACATAGTTTCTAGTTTAGGTAGCTTGTCGGGAAGGTTGGATAGAGTTGAGGAAGGGGTTAAGGTTAGTCCGAGAGTAGTAGATGGGGAGGGATTTAGAGAAGTTAAGGGTGGAGCTAGGCCGCGTACGTCAGGTGATAGGAATTCCCCGCCTTTCGCCCATTTGGAAAGGGACGTGAATGAGGGGGAAGCTATTTTAATTGGGGACTCTTTAGTGCGCCACATGGACAAAGAGTTCATTGAACGGCATCCAACCAAGAGGAGGAGGGTCTGTCTCCCAGGGGCCAGGGTTGACAGAGTTAGAGACGAAGTGGATAGGATTGACGTTGCCTCCCGTCACTCGATGTTGGTGACGATGGTAGGAGGCAACGACTCGTATAGGCCCGATACGAGAGTGCCTGACCTTTTGGAGAGATATAGGGGGTTAATTAGGTCCTTGACGGCGAGGTCAGATAGGTCTTTAGTTCTAAGTATTACCCCTAGGCACGGGTTGGGTCTTAGGATTACGTCAAAAACAATATTTTAGAATAAATTAAGAGAGATTTGTGCTGAGGAAAATGTACCCTTTGTAAAGCTGTGGTCCGAATTCAGTGATCCTAGCCTTTTTATAAAAGATGGGGGGCATTTTAATGAAATAGGTAATGCTAGGCTAGGTAGGTTAATAGACGAAAACGTGCGAAAGCTGTATAGGTCGAAGCCTTCTTTAAACGTTGTGGGTACGGGGAACGCGGGCCCGACGTGAAAAATAGTTTAGAACGCCGGCACGTGGTAAAAAATAACTTAAACGTCTTTTATTGTAACGCGCGTAGTATTAGAAATAAATTAAATGAATTTAAGGCGATAATTTATTCCGGCAACTACGATATAGCTGCTATCACTGAAACGTGGTTAAATACCATGACTCGGGACTTGTTGGGGGAACTTCATATACCGGGTTTTAAACTCTCTACTAACGATAGGTTACATAGGTTTGGTGGCGGCGTTTTGCTGTACATTCGTAATTCCCTTAGGGCTATCGAGGTTAAGATAGATTTTCCGGCAGCAATTAATGCGATATGCGTTGAAGTTAGGGCGCGTAGTATTAGTTTTAATTTTGTTGTTGTTTATAGACCTCCCGTTCAACCCTTCGACACGGATAGTAGATTTTACTCGCTTCTTGGTAACTTTATTGACAATCGGAATAGTATAATTGTCGGAGACTAACTTCCCGAATGTTAATTATAAGACTTTTACTGGTAATGAGGAGGGTTTGAGATCGAGTTCATGGAGGATAATTTTTTACGACAGATAGTTACCGAACCAACGCGCGGTGACAATATTTTAGATTGGTGATGACGAACGGCGAAAATATAGTCGATAGTTTAGAAATAGGCCAGAGTTTAGGATGTAGTGATCATCAAATTCTTAGGTTTAAGTTATTGATAGAAAACACTAAGGATAATAACGTAATAGAAGTCCCTGATTTTCGTAGGGCTAATTTTGATAGTTTTGCGGATAGGATGAGAGTAATGGACTGGGATAACTTATTCATGGGTAATGACACAAATTTGCATTGGGTGGCGTTTAAAGAAAGTTTTAGGAATATTGAAAGGGAGTTTATTCTTCGTAGGCCCAAGCGCGCTAGAAATCATGGTAGGCCCAAGTGGTGGACTAGGGAAATAGGCGAGTTCATAAACGAGCGTATAGACTTAATAAGCGCAATGGCACGGCAGCTAACTTTAATAGATATATCGAGCTTAGACGTCAGGTTAAAATATCATTAGGAATGCTAAGCGTAATTTAGAGATACTTATAGCTGCGGATAGTAAACATAATCCAAAAACGTTTTTTGAATACGTTAATAATCGTAAGCCGATAAAAGATAACATAGGCCCTCTAGTGGATGTTAATGGCGCTTTGGCTTCTGACGCTCAGGCGATGGCGGGCATTTTCAATAACTTTTTTGCGACAGTTTTTACCGTAGATGATGTAAATAATGTCCCCGACGTGGACGATATCGTTCCATTTAGCAGCGAGACTATTTTGGATGAAATAACTGCTTACGAGGGTGAGATTGCGCATTATATCGATAGGCTAAAAGTTAGCAAGGCTCCAGGCCCTGACGCTTTTTATCTCAGACATTTGAAAGATTTGAAAGACGTTATCGTAGGCCCCTTAAAGAAGATCTTTAATCAGTCACTCGAAGAGGGGATTATTCAAAATTAGCTAACGTCACGCCTATTTTTGAAAAAAGGCGACCGCGCAGTAGCTAGCAATTATAGGCCCACTACCTTAACGTCAATTGTCGGTAAACTTTTGAATCCGTAGTTAGGGATCGTATCATCGATTACTGTTATTTCATTTATTTGTTTGGTTCAAAATCCCAGCTGAGCCGTGAACGGCCAAATTCTAAAGGGCCAGTTCTACCTACAGCCCAAGTTAAGCTAAAATTAAAACTTACGGATTTGAGATCCTATTAGGTCCTACCTCAGGGTTGCTGACTCGATGCGGGCCTACCTTAGACCTTAGTTACATGAATTTAATATAAAAACAAAAGGGGTACTATTTACTATTTATGGTCTTCTTTCTCAACCTTGCAACAACAACGCAACCTGGACTATTGCACGATGCAACAATCTTGTATCTAAACAACCAAACTGAATTGCAAGAGAGCTCTATCAGACCACACCCTGTACATACGACATCCCACAAACGAGTAGAAAGGACGCGCAGCGCCCCAAAATGATGCCACCAGAGTCCCAAACACTGATGCCACAAGAGCCCAAAAATGCTAGCTCTAAATTAAGTGAATTTTTCACTAACCTTACAATTATGAGATGGATATATATACACCTTAACTTAATATATACAAGCAATGCTGCATCAATCAGCTTAGTCATCATATCGCCTTGGGACAACAATGGTTCTTCCTCTTCTAGATTTTCTAACACTCCCCACCGAAGAGGCATTGTTGTCGTTACCTTCTGCAAGGTTAGCCAAGCCTTCTCCAAGACTGTAACTCAAATGTTTCATCTTGACTATCTGTGTTTTTGCTGATTTCTAAAGCATAGAGTTTATGTATAGGCCTCTTTAACTTTCCTCCTGAAGTCTTTACCAGTGCAGACCTAACTAAATTGTCTTTGCCAACAAACAACTCTTCAATTATGCCAAGCTTCCAGCATTGTCTTGGTCTTTCATCCCCAATCATTACCACTTCTCCCACCTTGATACAATTTGCATTGGAGCCCTTTACCTTGCCTGATGGGTAATAATTGAGTTCTGGCAAGTATTCCATCTGCCACCTCTTCCATAACTGATCTTGTAGCTCTTCAAGGTACCTGAACCGTCTGGTTAACTCTCCTTGAGTGCTCTGGATAGGCGGCAAGTCTTCTGGCACACTGGAGCTTGATGTTAATCGTTTACCACAAAGAAAATGATTTGGTGTCAATGGCTCTGCATCCTGCATACTGTTGTAAACAAAAGTGATAGGCCTACTGTTCACCATTGCTTCTACTTCACATAAAACAGTGCAGAATTCTTCTTTGCTCAAATGAGCATTAGCTAAAAGTTTCTTTAATGGACACTTTACACTTCTCACTAGCCTTTCCCAAAATCCTCCCACCATGGTGCTCTCTCAACAATAAACTCCCACTGTACCCCTTGGTGTGAAAAGTAGGATTGGAATCCTTCCTCTTTTAGCAAGGACCAAATTTCTTGGAGTTCCTTTGCAGCCTTTTTGAAGGTTTTTGCATTATCCGATATGATTTTATTTGGGAAACCCCTTCTGTTCACAAACCTTTTAAGGCCAAAAGAAATACATCACTACTTAAGTTGCTTACCAACTCCAAATGGATTGGTCTGGTGGTAGCACAGGTGAAAAGACATATATAACCTTTGTTAGACTCCCCTCGCTCATACACATAGACTGGCCCTGCAAAGTCTACTCCCACTACATCAAATGGGGCAGTATAGACACACCGTTCTCTTGGAAGTGGAGCCACCTTTTCATAATAAGGCTTTGCACTCCAACGCTTGCAAACCACACATTTATGCAAGACCTTTTTTACTACTTGTCTAATTTTGGGAATCCAAAATTGTTGTCTAATCTCTATTATCACTTCTCTAACTCCAGCATGTAACAGCTTATGAGTATCCAGGATCAAAAGGCCCACAAAGTGCCCCCCAGAAGGTAGCAAAATTGGATGTCTTTTCTCCTCTGGAAGCCCAGAAAACTGTAGTCTACCTCCTACTCTCAATAAATCCTGATCCAAAAACACATCCAAACCCTTGAGCGCAGAATGTGTTGGTAGAACCTGTAATGGATGGCTGGTGAGCAATTCTCTCTCTTCACCAAATTTTTCCTTCTGCATATATACCACCCAGTATTTCCTGGCTTGCTGAATCTCATTACTGTTCAGAATTCCTTCCCTTCTTGTTTCTCCCTTAATGTTGTTGGTAAATCTATATACCCATGCTGTCACTCTTAACAATCTTTTCAGACTGCTAATGTCCTCAAGCCTCAATATGGGGTCCTGCTGCATAACTTGACAACTGTTCACAGCGCATTTTCTCACCTCACTCACCCATGCTTCTTCAGCCTGGCATTCTCCTACAATAGGCTGATTAGAAGGCCAGTTTTCACTTCCAAGTTTTAGCCACTCCGGCCCATTCCACCACAAACTTGACTGTGCAAGATCTTTCACCGAAATTCCTCGTGTTGGTAAATCAGCGGGGTTTTGGGTGCCTGGACAATGCTTCCATTGCTTGGGATCTGTGTGCGCTTGAATTTCCTCCACCCTATTGGCAACAAATGGTTTCCATTTCCTTGCCTGGCTTCTTAACCAATGCCAAACTATAGTGGAGTCTGTCCAATAATAGCTTGGAATTTCAGAGAGGGCCAAAGACTTTTGCACTATAACTGCAAGCCGACTAGCAATAACTGCACCCATCAATTCCAACCTTGGAACAGAAAGCCTTTTCAAAGGTGCTACTCTGCTCTTTGCAGCAACCAACCTGCAACTTACTTCCTCTTGCAATGCGCCTCTTATATAAATACAAGTTGCATAGGCTTCCTCACTTGCATCACAAAAGATGTGCAGCTCCAAATTGTCTGGACTACTGTTCAACTCTCCAAAGTACCATCTTGGGATTTCAATGTCTCCAAGATGTGCCAATTCTTTGAACCAATATTTCCACCTTACCACCATATGATCAGGTAACTCTTGGTCCCAACCAAGTCCAATTTCCCAGAGGCTCTGAAACCAAATTTTTTACTTTATCACAAATGGAGCCAGGAATCCAAGAGGATTAAAGACCTTTGAAGCCAAACTAAGAGCTGTACGTTTTGTCCACCTGGTCTCCTTCTCAGCCAGCTCTACTAAAGATTTCCCATTGAAGGTAAACAAATCATCATCTTGCTGCCAAACAATGCCTAGCACCTTTGCGTCTATTGCCCACAACTCCTTAATACCAGAATCCTCAATACTTTCTGCTGCATCAGGTACTACACAGGACTGACTCATAAACTCTTGTAATTGCGAATGATTGGTCTGCCATTTTCTAAGCTCCATGCCAGCCTCCCTCATTATAGCTCTAGCCTCCATGAATATCTGTTTAGCCATTTCTGTATTATCCACGGAACACAGCAAATCATCAACATAAAATTTTTCCTTATGTGTTCAATAGTGTTAGGATAGACTTCAGAATATTTCTTAAAATGGTACTGCATAGTAGCTGCCAACAGAAATGGACTAGAGCTGAGGCCAAACAACACTGACTTCATTCTATATGCTTGAACCTTAGGTTCATTTTCCAACAAGTCTTTCGTATCCACCCACAGATACCTTACTGCATCTCTGTCCTCTGGTTTTAACTTTATCCGCAAAAAGGCTTGCTTCACATCTGCAGTTAATGCTACTCTACCAAACCTGAATCTCAGTAACAAGGAAAATAAATCTGCATTTAAATTTGGCCCAGCATCCAAACAGTCATTCAAGGACACACCACCTTTGTCCTTGGCTGAGCCATCAAAAACTACCCTCAGTTTGGTGGTAGTTTTGTCTCGCCGTACCACTGCATGGTGTGGCAGATAATGTGCCTCCTGGCTCACCAGCTCACCTTGCACCCTTTCAGCATAGCCCTCCCTTACATAACTTAGGATGGCCTCATCGTATTCAATTAACAACTCCTCATTTTTTCTTAGCCTGTACAATGAAGTCTCCAACCTCCGATTAGCTAGCTGAAGGTTTGAACCGGGTTTGCAAGAATCCTTCCATGGTAAGCCAACTTCATAGCAACCATCTCTAAACCCAATCCCTTTTTCAAATTGCTCTAAAACATCATTGTTCACTGTACTTGCCTGTTTGTCCTTTATGCCAATAGATTCAAGTTCCCAAAACGCTTTCAAATGCCTTTCCAGACCATGGCTGTTCTCCTCAATCTTAACAAAAAGAGCCTTAACTTCCATTTCATTGCAATAACTACCATGTAGCATCCAGCCTAGCTTACTTTCAATAGCTACCGGGCCTCGAGATGTGCGGACAATATTACCAGTGATGAAGTCCCAATAATAGTCAGCTCCAATCAAAAGACTAATATCTTCTGTTCCTTCAAACTTATTATTGCCCAAATTAATTCCTTTAACTTGCAATTCTTGGACACATGCCATATCTAAACAAGTAGTGACTGGAGCACAAAGTTCCTCAATCTCTACAGCTTGGACCTTGATAGTGGTACTTTGCGGTAACAACCCTTTAACCAGAACTTCTACCTTCTTAAATTTGGTTCGGTTTTGAACGGAACCCCCAAACCCAGAAATTCTTAAATTTTCCCTCTTAAGTTCTTTAAACTTCAATTTTCTGGAAATTCTGGTCTTAATAAAACTACACTGGCTACCACTATCAAACAACACTCTTACAGTAGCTTCTCCCTCATTCCCAATTAATAAGGCTGCAGTTGTTTGCAATAATCCCCCTTTACTTTTACTCCCTTGCATAGCAGTGGCATGTGCCACTGATGTCTCTACTTCTGGGGTAGGCCTACTAGGAGTGTGTTCACACAATAATGGCTGATGCCTACCATGACATTTTTTGCACAAAATTTTAAACTTACAAAACCTTGCTCTGTGACCTTTCAAAAAACATTTAAAACATGCTGTGGACTTAGTTACCCTGTCCTTTCTCTCCTCAAAGGGTAATGCCTCAGCAACCTCTCATTTATATGACTTGTGGTTGCCTTCGCAAAATATGCATTCCTCGATTCCCTTTAATTTATTCTCAGAGGATGCATGTAGAGCTGACACTGTACCTGGGTTATTCCTTTTTGTGGAAACTTTGGTGCTGTGCCTGCCTTTGTCCCCTTGTTTACCATCCCACTGTGCAAACTCAATTCCCTCTCGTCTTGCTAATTCTGTGCCTAAAAGACTTAACATCTGCTGAAGGGGGATGTACACATGTTCTGTAGAGTGTCCCCTACTTAATTCAAGCAAAATTGAGCTAGGCAATTTAGACTCCAGTGTAGGAACCAACATTATACCATACCTTTCCATTCCTACACCCAAGTTATCTAGGGACCTAGTTCTAATTTCAAATTCATCATATAACTGCCGTAACTCCTTGACACTATTAGGATTATTAACAGGAGGTATAGCTAAAAGTGCACGGAGGTGGCTTTTAATTAAGATCTCTGGCTTACCAAACCGTTTCTTTAATATATCCCAAGCCACATTATAATTAGCCTCTGTTAATGCTAATCCTGCTATAGTCTTTGCTGCCTCCCCTTCCAAGAGGGACTGCAAATAATTAAACTTCTCCACGGCACTTAACACTTGACTAGAATGAACTGCTGATTGAAAACTGTCTGCCCATCCTTGCCATTCCTGAATACTCCCAGAAAATGGTTTGAGTACAAGCCTCGGTCATTGAACTACAGATCTGTTAACCTTAACTTCACAAACATCATTTGTTGAGTGTTGTGTTTCATTATTAGACCTGGTCTCTAACTGTACTGAGCTGCTAAACTCTTTTGCTCGGAGGCCTACTTTAATTATATCATCAATAATCTTATGGAAAACTGATGAGTGGGTAGTTGGGAGGTAACGAAAATGGTTCACTGAGTAGGTAGGTAGTTAATCTAACAATTATTAAATTCCTTTTATGTCAATAACTGGGTGGATGAAACCAATTGGTTGCTCACCAGAGTTATTCTCCACACTAGTATTTATATACTGTGTGACGAGAGCGTGCTCGGTAATAGATATACATTACCGATCAACCAACCGAAGAAAAAACCAAGACAACGCTGGTGGAAAAAGCCCCGCGAAGGAAGACAAAGGAGAACGAAAACGAGGAACGGGGCGAGAGGACGGAACTGGAGAAGGGACAAGAACAGACAACGAAGAAAGATCCCCACCAGCAAGTACGCTCTTAACAATTAAACCAAGACGGAAGAAGGGACTCTCTAATAACTAGCAGTAAGTGACTAATTGTGTTTTTAACCCAGTTTTACGTAGACTCATTAAATTAAGCTGGGTCAGACAACTTAGGCCTACATTGTGGCCTAAGACCCAGCATCAACTCATAGCTTAACAAAGGTAAAGGTAGATTGCCCTAACCTAATTTGGTGAGGAATCCTACTGTGGACCTCAATTTATCTGCCCGCTCTGGACCATTTCCGGAATCTCTAGGCTGACCCCTCTAGGCTAGACTTGATCTACTCTATAGTTAGACTGGAGATATAAGGGGTGGGTTAATTGTGGACCAATTCATACAGAGCATTTTTGACATTGGTGGTCCGTGTGTGGGGAATTTACAAACCTTAACCTTACTTAACAAAAATTGCAGAATTAGGCTAAATGGTCTAGCCTAAGCCTAACCTAATCAAGGCTAAAGTAACAAACTTGCCTAATTAGGTCTACAACCTAGGGCCTAACTAGGAAACATTTACATTTAAGGAGTCTCATTCTCTTATAAGCTTAGACCTGAGTGACACATAAGTACTTGGGGGGGATTAAACCAAATTTAAAACTTGACTGTTTTGTCTGTGATCTCTCTTCTCTGGTAATTTCTTCTTGTCCTATATTTCATTACGATCCCGTTAAACAACATTAGTGAACAAGCATTTAAAATGCATACAACTCCAAGCATCCAATTCTTCTTTTAAGGAAGAATCACTCAACAGATTTTTTCAACAGGCACATGCATTCCTTGCAATCTGTGTGTATATACAGTATATATGTATATATACACTGTACTCTTTACATGTGCCACAAATACACTCAACCTATCTGAACATAAGCAAGGATTGCATGGGTTACTCAAAAGGGTCTTATGGCCTACTGTGGCCATAGCCCAAACACTGAACCTTGGTCTTATGGCCTACCTTGGCCATGGGCCAAGCAACTGAACCTTGGTCTTATGGCTTACTGTGGCCATGAGCCAAACAATAAAGGTCTTATGGCCTACCTTGGCCATGGGCCAAACAATAAAGGTCTTATGGCCTACCTTGGCCATGGGCCAAATAACAATTGAACCTTGGTCTTATGGCCTACCTTGGCCATGGGCCAAACAATAAAGGTCTTATGGCCTACCTTGGCCATGGGCCAAACAATAAGGGTCTTATGGCCTACCTTGGCCATGGGCCAAACAATAAGGGTCTTATGGCCTACCTTGGCCCAAACAATAAAGGTCTTATGGCCTACCTTGGCCATGGACCAAACAATAAAGGTCTTATGGCCTACCTTGGTCATGGGCCAAACAATAAAGGTCTTATGGCCTACCTTGGCCATGGGCCAAACAATAAGGGTCTTATGGCCTACCTTGGCCATGGGCCAAACAATAAGGGTCTTATGGCCTACCTTGGCCATGGGCCAAACAATAAGGGTCTTATGGCCTACCTTGGCCATGGGCCAAACAATAAGGGTCTTATGGCCTACCTTGGCCATGGGCCAAACAATAAGGGTCTTATGGCCTACCTTGGCCATGGGCCAAACAATAAGGGTCTTATGGCCTACCTTGGCCATGGGCCAAACAAAGGTCTTATGGCCTACCTTGGCCATGGGCCAAACAATAAAGGTCTTATGGCCTACCTTGGCCATGGGCCAAACAATAAAGGTCTTATGGCCTACCTTGACCATGGGCCAAACAATAAGGGTCTTATGGCCTACCTTGGCCATAGGGAAAACTATTACAAGGGTCTTATGGCCTCCCTTGGCCAGAGACCAAACAATACAAAATAAGACCCAGACTATGGATAAACCAAAGACTGTTCCCAGAGACCAACTAGCTACAGCCAAACAGACAAAACTTGATACTGTAGAATCAAATGTGACCAACTGTAAAACACGAACACCTACATTACAGAACTTTAATGTAACTGCTGCCTCAACTTACACACCACATTGCAAATTTTGTGCAAGTGATGAACATAGTAGTACTGGGTGTGACAAATATTCAGACTTTAACTCAAGAGCTAAAAGATGTGAACAGTTGAACCTATGTAAAAAGTGTACTGGCCAGGGACATTATAAGAAAGACTGTAAATCTAGGTTAAGATTCAATTGTAAGTTTTGTAAAAGTTTACGACATGTCTCATCAATGTGTGATTCACCAAAGTGTCCAAACAATAGTACTCAAACTCAAAAGATACCTCCACCAAACAAAGGTAATCAAGAAAATGCCACTTTCATGGGACATTCTGTTTGCTCAAACAACGTAACAAGAAACACTGAGATTCTTTTACCAACTATTACTTTGGACTTAGTGAATAGTGAGGGTAGCACCACTCCAGTGAGATGTCTTATAGACTGTTGTTCTCAACAAACATTTGTTTCGCAAAATGTAGTTAATAAATTGGGTTCGAAACCAAACCCGAATGAACAAAACCTCAATAGTGCATCCTTTGTTAAGGATAACTCGGACAAAAATAGCTATAAGACAATTGACCTGGAACTACATTTAGAAAATAAATTAGAGAAAATTGAAACAGTTATTATTTCTAAAGTAGGACAAAACAAACTGGTTATACCCAAACGAGAACAAACCATAAATCATTTGGGAAAACACTACAAAATAGCTGATAGACATATCACTAACAACACAGTAGCTAACATTGAAATGTTAATAGGGGCAGATTATATTAATCTTATTCATAAGGGCATAGTAGAGATAGGTGATGGTATAGCTTATCAGACTCCATCAGGGATAGCCCCTTTGGGTGACCTATCCAAATACAACCTAGACCTAAACCAAAATAGTTCATGACTAACAAATACTATGTGCCTCAACTCAGTCCTACATAACACCTGTAAGAATAGCAACACTTTGAATAATATTATCTCAACTGAGAACATTAATTCATCATTATCAAATGAAACTTTGGATGAGGCAATTCAAACTTTATGGTTGCTAGAATCTGTGGGTATACATGACACAAATCAAACTTCAGAAGATCAGTTAATGGTAGAAAGATTTGAAGACACCATTCAGTGCAAAGACAATAGTTATTTTATTGAGTTACCTTGGAAAATAAATTGTCCAACTTTAAGAGACAATCTCAAAGTAGCTAAAGGACATTTATATAAAGTAATGAAAAAACTCAAACAAAATAATAATATTCAAATATATAATGATGTCTTCAAAGAACAGCTACAGAAAGACTTCATTGAAGAAGTAACAAATAACCCTTTTAAAAAAGATGGCTGTCATTATTTAACCCACAGGGGGGTTTATCGACAAGATGCCCCAACAACAAAACTCAGAGTAGTATATAACTGTAGCCTCAAAGACAGTGATAAACACAGTTTGAATGATTGCTTGATTGAGGGTCCTAATCTCATTTCTGACCTTGTGAAGATCTTACTGAGGTTCAGGTTAGATAAATATGCCGTACAAAGTGACATTTCAAAGGCATTTTTGAGAATAAATCTTAAAAATGAATATGATAAGAACCAACTTAGGTTCTTATGGTTCAAGGATCCATTTGATTTGAATAAAGGGTTCATAACCTATAGATTTAATGTTGTGTTGTTTGGAGCCAATTGCTCACCTAGCCTATTAGCACTGACAATTGGACATCATTTGAACCAGTTTAATAACTCTTTAACATTGAACTTCATTAAGGAACATTTTTACGTAGACAATCTAATAGGCTCAACAACAACAAAATCTGAATTATCTGAAGTCTATGAACACTCTCAAAACATTATGCAACAAGGTAACTTTGAACTTAGAGAGTGGATTTCAAATGATGAGGATTTAAACAAAAAGATTTTAAAGGATAATAATGGTCTTACTGAGCCATCAGACAGAGTTAAAACTTTAGGTATGAACTGGTATTTGGATGCAACTTCTAACAGTCATGATTCAATCTGTACTAAAGGTTTTAAACTTGATGAGGAAGCAAATACTAAAAGACAAATATTATCAGAGGCTTCCAAAATTTTTGATCCTATGGGTCTATTCCTGCCTTCAACAATAAAATCAAAGATTCTCCTCCAAGAAATTTGGAGGACAAATGTTGGGTGGGATGATCCAATAACAAATGAAAATCAAAAATCTTGGAAGAAGTTAGCTGCTGATTTAACAAAAGTGCAGAACATTAAAATTCAAAGGTGCTGTGGGTTTAGGGATAAGCCCCAGAGACTTCATGTGTTTGCTGATGCAAGCACACAAGCTTATGGGTGCTGTGCGTATCTTGTAAGTCCTACAGAGTCATCTAATTTATGCAAAAGGGAAAGTTGCACCTCTCAAACCTACCCGAACCATACCTCATTGGAACTATTGGCTGCTGCATTAGCCATTAAAACCATTTCATTGCTTAAGGATGCTTACCATGATGTGAACATAACTGATATCCACATCTGGCTTGACAGTCAGATTTGTCTTGCCTGGATACGGAATGATAGCATTAATAGTAAGAATATCTTTGTAAGAAATAGGCTAAAAGAAATAGCTGAAGCTAATGAAAGCCTACAAGTAAACTTTCACTATGTTCCAACTAAACAAAATCCAGCAGACTTTCTGACCAGAGGTTTATCCTACAAGTTGTTGAAGTCAAACAAAACTTGGTTTATGGGACCTAAGTGGCTCTGTAATACAGACCAATGGCCTGTGGAACAAGTTAACTTGACATTAAATTTAATCTTTTCAAATGAAAAGGTTGAACCAATCACTAATTATGAACGTTATTCTGATTTCAGTAAACTTGTCAGGGTCACAGCCTACTGTTTGAGGTTTGCTCACAACTGTTTAACTACAATTAACAAACAGCTAAATAAAAACAATCATAATTATACAGAAGTTGCAACCAAGTACTGGATAGGCCATGCACAACAAAAAGAGTACAATAAAGAGTTAGAATTCTTGACTAATGGGAAACAAACAAAAGAACCTGCACCATCAGTAGTTGTGGATCTAAACTTGTTCAGAGATGAGGAAAGCCTTCTAAGGTGTAAAGGGAGATTAGACAAATCAAAACTGTCATACAAAAGCAAACATCCAATCCTTTTACCTAGATTTAGCTATTTGACAACATTAATCATCAGAAAAACACACAATGATGTATATCATATGGGGGTACCACAGACACTAACTACATTAAGAAAAACTTATTGGATACCCAAGGGAAGGATCACTGTTAAAACAGTCCTGAGTGAGTGTGTCACATGTAGGCGTATTCATGCTAGGCCCTATAGGAAACCAAATCCTCCTGCTTTGCCAGAGGCGAGAGTTACTCTCAACAGACCCTTTGAGACTGTAGGCATTGACTATACAGGAGCATTGACTGTAGGGGTGGTTGACACTGAACAAAAAATGTACATTGTACTGTTTACATGTGCTGCCTCACGAGCTGTTTATCTGGATGTTGTGGAGGACCTTACAGCAGAATCGTTTGTTGCTGTCTTTAAGAGATTCTGTGCACGACATTCAGTACCAAAGACAGTTTGGACTGACAATGCTACATATTTCAAGGCTGGTGAACAAGTCATCCACGACTTGTTAAGCGATGAACTCACACAATTATATATACAAAATTCAAACATAAAGTGGAAGTATATTCCGGTTGCCTCTCCTTGGTATGGTTCTATCTGGGAGAGGAATATACAAACAGTAAAGAATTGCTTGAAGAAAGCAATTGGCAAAAAACAGATACACTTATTTGAGTTGCTCACTCTCCTGGCTGAGATTGAGAACATCATCAACAATAGACCACTCACTTATGTGAGTGACAACATTAATGACCCGGAACCATTAACTCCAAATCATTTGATTCGGGGAGAACAAGTTAGTCTCCTGCCGGACTACAATATAGACTCTCAGAAGACCCAAACTGGACTCAACGACATGATGAGCTCCAGACTAAGTTACAACATTTAACTAGAGTTAAAGCTCATTTCATTAAACAGTGGAAAACTGAGTACTTGATGGGTCTAAGGGAGAGACATAAACAAATGACTAAAAAGGATTGGTCTGACACAATTAAGGTAGGGGACCTTGTTCTCATACATGACAGTACTCCAAACAATACTGGCCTCTGGCTAGAGTTTCAGAACTCAGACCAGGGGCAGACGGGGTAACAAGAGTGGTCAAATTAAGGACTTCAACGGGTGACACAACAAGAGACATTTCTCTTTTGTACCCTTTAGAGTCTGGACCCAAAACAATGGACTTTGGAGAACCTTCTCCACTGACAGTAACAACTGGAGACACTGAACTTCCAGTAACTATTCCTTTGACAGTAGGAGTGGTAACGCATCCTACTACAACATTGACAGACACAAGACCTCAGCGACAAACAGCATTAAAGGCGCGACTATTTTTACAACAAAAAATAGATGCTGGGGAATTGTAATTTTATCTTCTAACTTTCACTTTTTCTTTTCTTATGGTAAAGACCATAGACAGTTTCATCCTATGGATGTATATTTTATCTTCTAATTAAATGCTACACCTTCTCCATGAGAAGGTGAGGATAGGCACTGTTAATCAGATTAACAGGCATTTACAGTCAAATAGTTAGCTAGTCTACACTCAGACATAAAAATTGGTGACAATGACACCAAAATTTTTATCTCCCGGGGCCCCCAGTATATGGAAAACTGATGAGTGGGTAGTTGGGAGGTAACGAAAATGGTTCACTGAGTAGGTAGGTAGTTAATCTAACAATTATTAAATTCCTTTTATGTCAATAACTGGGTGGATGAAACCAATTGGTTGCTCACCAGAGTTATTCTCCACACTAGTATTTATATACTGTGACGAGAGCGTGCTCGGTAATAGATATACATTACCGATCAACCAACCGAAGAAAAAACCAAGACAACGCTGGTGGAAAAAGCCCCGCGAAGGAAGACAAAGGAGAACGAAAACGAGGAACGGGGCGAGAGGACGGAACTGGAGAAGGGACAAGAACAGACAACGAAGAAAGATCCCCACCAGCAAGTACGCTCTTAACAATTAAACCAAGACGGAAAAGGCTCTCTAATAACTAGCAGTAAGTGACTAATTGTGTTTTTAACCCAGTTTTACGTAGACTCATTAAATTAAGCTGGGTCAGACAACTTAGGCCTACATTGTGGCCTAAGACCCAGCATCAACTCATAGCTTAACAAAGGTAAAGGTAGATTGCCCTAACCTAATTTGGTGAGGAATCCTACTGTGGACCTCAATTTATCTGCCCGCTCTGGACCATTTCCGGAATCTCTAGGCTGACCCCTCTAGGCTAGACTTGATCTACTCTATAGTTAGACTGGAGATATAAGGGGTGGGTTAATTGTGGACCAATTCATACAGAGCATTTTTCACAATCTCTTCAAAGTAAATTATGTTATTTTCTATTTCATCCTCTTCTATAAGAGCCTCAATTTTAACATTTACCTCACTTAGAGCAACCTTTTTAGTTTCTAATATGGAAAGCTGCGCAGTCACTAAGCGTAAATCCTCTTGCTCTATGGCAGAATCTATAGTGGCAATGACCTTTGTAGGCCAAACGAGCTGAATTGGCAGAAATACTTAACCAAACTGATCAAACGCAAATTTTACTTTCAAATAAACTGAATTGCTGGGTGGCGTACTAACCAAACACCAGTATGGAATACCAAATTTTCCACCCCAGGACCTTAATTCAATAATAACCCAAAATTAACCAAACCGGTAAAATGTAGGCCAAAACAACGACAGACGACTGGCCAAGTTTCGCAATTGGGCGACCAAACTTTCTACCCTGGGACCTTAATTCAATAATAACCCAAAATTAACCAAACCGGTAAAATGTAGGCCAAAAACGACAGACGACTGGCCAAGTTTCGCAATTGGGCGACCAAACTTTCTACCCTGGGACCTTAACTCAATAATACTCAACCCGTCTAGGCCTAACTTGGGCTACAATTTGCACAATCAGAACTTTGCCGAAAAATAGTCACTGACTCAGTCTTGGGGTAGAATCCGGTTCTGAAGGACCATGTTATTTTATTTATTTGTTGAGTTCAAAATCCCAGCTGAGCTGTGAACGGCCAAATTCTAAAGGGCCAGTTCTACCTACAGCCCAAGTTAAGCTAAAATTAAAACTTACGGATTTGAGATCCTATTAGGTCCTACCTCAGGGTTGCTGACTCGATGCGGGCCTACCTTAGACCTTAGTTACATGAATTTAATATAAAAACAAAAGGGGTACTATTTACTATTTATGGTCTTCTTTCTCAACCTTGCAACAACAACGCAACCTGGACTATTGCACGATGCAACAATCTTGTATCTAAACAACCAAACTGAATTGCAAGAGAGCTCTCTATCAGACCACATCCTGTACGTACGACATCCCACAAACGAGTAGAAAGGACGCGCAGCGCCCCAAAATGATGCCACCAGAGTCCCAAACACTGATGCCACAAGAGCCCAAAAATGCTAGCTCTAAATTAAGTGAATTTTTCACTAACCTTACAATTATGAGATGGATATATATACACCTTAACTTAATATATACAAGCAATGCTGCATCAATCAGCTTAGTCATCATATCGCCTTGGGACAACAATGGTTCTTCCTCTTCTAGATTTTCTAACAATCACTTAGAAAGTAGAGATTTGATTAATAGTAGTCAGCATGAGTTTCGACACCATAGATCTTAACTAATTTGTTAAAATTTTATAACGAAATAGTGCGCGAATACGATAGGCATAGAGCGGCTGATGTTATTTATTTAGATTTTAAAAAAGCGTTCGATACAGTTCCGCATAGGAGATTAATTGCGAAGGTCAGAGCGCACAGTATACGCGGTGAAGTAGCTAACTGGTTAGAACAGAGGTTCCCAAATTGTTCCGCGGAACACTTCTCACGGTATACAAGTGTTCCGCGGAACACCAATTTGGGAACCCCTGGGTTAGAAGAATGGCTTCGTGCTAGGAGGCAGAGGGTGGTAGTTAATGGTAGTGAATCGGGGTGGTTGGATGTAGGTAGCGGTGTCCCATAAAGTTTAGTGTTAAGCCCATTGCTATTCGTAATTTACATTAACGACATAGATGTAGGATTGACTATTAACGTGTCAAAATTCGCGGACGATACTAAAACAGGCGGTAAGGTTGTTAACGAGGACGACGATAGAAATAGGCTCCAAGACGATGTAAATAGGATTATGGAGTGGACAGATAAGTGGCAGATGCAATTTAATGTAGACAAGTGTAAAGTTTTGCATGTAGGTTCTCGTAACAATAATTACACGTACACGATGGATGATAGGGAGTTGGCGAGCGTTGACGAGGAAATAGATTTAGGCCTACGCGTATCTAAGGATTTAAAAGTTAGGAGCCATGGCCTGGAGTCTTGCGCAAAAGCTAATAGGATGTTACGCTTCATAGCGCGTAATTTCGAATTTAAATCGAAGGATATTATATTGCCCCTTTACAAGTCCCTAGTCAGGCCTCATTTAGAATATGCCATTCAGTTTTGGTGCCCGTACTTGCGTGAGGATATTGATAGGTTAGAAAGAGTTCAGCGTCGTGCCACGAAACTAATTCCGTCATTGCGCAACAAGCCTTATGAAAATAGGATAAGAGTGTTAGACTTGCATTCACTCGAAACTAGGAGATTAAGGGGGGGGGGGGGGGGGGGGAAGCTTATTGAATTTTTCAAAATCGTTAACATCGATAACGTAAATTTTGACAAACTGTTCACTTTCGATAATAGCAACACTCGTAATAAAGGATTTAAGTTGCGTGGCAGACGTTTCATTACTAATATCGCTAAAAACTTCTTTACGTTTAAAGTAATTGACAAAATGGAATAATCTTCCCGCGTCAGTCGTTCATTCTACCAGCGTTAATATGTTTAAGAACCGTTTAGATAGGCATTTCAAAAATATTAACGTTGTTTAAAGTGAAAAACAATTAGTAACAGGAGCTCTGGTGGTGGTGGTCGAGGATGAGTCTGTTGACGATTAATGGTAGCTTGTGACATGCCAGCGTGGTGTGCCAGCAGTAAAAAAAAAAAAATTAGACTAACATGAACGTAGATGTAGCTCGTAGAGTAAACTCACCCACTTTTTGTTTAACTTTACCTACTTTTTATTTTTTCTTATCCTCTCCTTACTTGCATATCTGTAGTTTGCATGGTTTGTAAGCGTTCTTATTTTACTTCTTTTCATCTTTCACCCCTCTCCTATTTTCTCCGACTATTTTTCTGACTTGTCGGCAGTGGCCGGCGGATGATGATGGGGAGTCTTTTTTCTCTTTTTCTGAATGAATGTTAACCCATGAGTGATAGGTGTTGCTACTTACTTAACCCCTTATTCTCTTCTCTTAACCCCCTACTCTTTCCTTTCTCTTGGGCTAACCTTAGAGTGGATCTTAGGGTCTTTGTTAGCCTTAGCTTCTGTAGATTTGTAGATCATCATCTACGCTCCAAAGTCCAGGGGACTTACGAACTGGTGGAGTTTCACAATGTACTACTGGTTACATTGCGGAAGACAGATTCGGATATTCAATTTTCTTCTTAGGAAAAACCATTGACCTTAGTTAAACAAAAATAATGTTTGAAGTGATCTTTTTGCTCTCTCCAAATCATGGGAACTGCAAATGGCATAGAGGTACTCGTGCCTTTTAACCAACCATTGAGGGTCACAGCACAACGTGCACATCATATATGAGAAACCAAACTTTATCTTGATCCTCCATTTTGCAGACGAAGTAGAGCTCATAAGCTTTTTTTTTTTTATTAAGGGAGTATGTTTCTTTTGTGATCTTGTATTACGTAATCACCGCACACTAACAAACTGTTAGGATTGCTCATATATTTACGCAACATTTCAAATTATTCTTTTTTCCTTCAAGGCGCTAGTTTGTGCAACACATGCACAATTAAATGATTAAGTAAATAGAAAAAAAAACTAAAATCAAACTTCACTGCACATGAACAGACCCGCACCATGAAGCAGCTTGCGGCAGTCTGAATGACTCATAACTGGAAGTTATCTATGACAGATAGCACAGAAGGAAAATTTATGTTACGACAGGTTTGAACGTCAGGAGCAGAAATTACATTATCTTACATTAGCTAAAACATTTTCTGCTGGGATACTCTCAGCTTTGGGATAGATGTACTTTTAATAATTTGTTCAATTTATCATCTAAATACAAATTTGTTCAAGAATTGAACCCTAAATTTCTTGAAAACCTGACGTGATAGCAAAATTTCATTATCATTTTCGTAATCAAATATAAAAAATGCAAAGAAAACAATTACTATCATCTGAGAAAAAAAAATGTTGCTGAACAGTGTAATCAGTGTACATCATTTTCTGGACGTTGTTCAGATAACACTCAGCTGTCTCTGTGTACATCGAAAGGTGACAATGGAATTTTTAAATTTTCAGTCGCATCTCCTTTGCTCACCCAATTCAAAGGAGGTCAGAGGATGGAAATATACCGAAAGTGGAACCACGTACCGGAATAGGACAGAATTTGCTATTCTAGAAGACGACGAAGAAACTCATCACTCATCTCAACTTTTTTGGTGAGCGCTGCTCCTCTGCTACGACCAGCTGAAAGGCTCCCTACATGGCATTAATCAAACGATCACTTGGCCGTAGGTGGTTTCACAACGAACCTACTGTGTACCTGTATGGACAGTGAAGCATTAACCCTTTCGCTGCGAAGCATGTTTAATTCCATGAACGACGCAAAGCGAGTCGAAGAGTTTGATTACGCGTGTTGCATTCATTTATGTTTTACAAGTGAAAATAGATATAGCTTCGTTACTGTTAAAAATAAAGGTTTCTTTCTTTCGTTACATAAATAACTTAATGAAATCTAAATGAATCACATCACTGACAATATCAGTGATGCGTTACTCAAGAGACTTTTTGATCATTGACAATGTCAGTAACACGCAGCGAAAAGGTTAAACACTCGTGGTTCGCCTACCGAGTAGTAAGACGCACGTTCAGCCAAGCATCGAAACAGTGGGATCAAGAATGTCCGAAAATACCAATAGACCAAATTCGACCGAAACTGTCCGGCACTGAAGTCGCTGCACATTCGGTTCCGTTACACATACACACTCTCTCTCTCTCTCTATATATATATATAGAATAGACAAACTGAGCGCGTTTAAGGCTCCTGGGTCAGACCAGTTTCTCCCCAGAGTGTTGCGGGAGGTGCGCGACCAGGTGGCTCCCCACCTGGCTACAGTCTTCAACAAATCGTTGGAGACGGGCCAAGTGCCTGGTGACTGGAGGGAAGCCAACTTGACCCCTATCTTTAAGAAAGGGGATCCCGAAAGTCCAGGGAACTATCGTCCCATTAGTCTCACTTCAGTTGTAGGTAAATTATTAGAGGGGATAATAGCGGATAGGATCGTTGACCATTTGGATTCCTACAAGCTGCTTGGGACTCCAATATGGGTTTAGACGGCATAGGTCGTGTCTCACCAACTTGCTCCAGTTTTTCCGTTATGTTGGGTGAGTATGATAAGAGTAGGGCGATTGATATACTTTATCTCGACTTTCAGAAAGCCTTTGATAAGGTACTATTATTTATTTATTTATTTGTTGGGTTCAAAATCCCAACTGAGCCGTGAACGGCCAAGTTCTAAAGGGCCAGTTCAACCTACAGCCCAAGTTAGGTTAAAATTAAAACTTACGGATTTGAGATCCTATTAGGTCCTACCTCAGGGTTGCTGACTCGATGTGGGCCTACCTTAGGCCTCAGTTGTATGAATTTAAGATAAAAACAAAAGGGGCACTATTTATGGTCTTCTTTCTCAACCTTGCAACAACACAACCTGGACTATTGCACGATGCAACAATCTTGTATCTAAACAACCAAACTGAATTGCAAGAGAGCTCTCTATAAGACCACACCCTGTAAGTACGATGTTCCACAAACGAGTAGAAAGGACGCGCCGCCCCAAAATGCCACCACCAGAGTGGCCAAACAATGATGCCACAAGAGCCCAAAAATGCTAGCTCTAAATTAAGTTAATTTTTCACTAACCTTACAATTATGAGATGGATATATATACACCAACTTAATATATACAAGCAATGCTGCATCAATCAGCTTAGTCATCATATCGCCTTGGGACAACAATGGTTCTTCCTCTTCTAGATTTTTTAACAGGTACCTCACCGCCGGCTAATGGCGAAAGTCCACGTGCTGGGTATCGGTGGGGAAGTAGGTAAGTGGATTGAAAACTGGCTGAAGAATAGGCGGCAGAGGGTTGTAATTAAAGGGGTTAGTTCGGGTTGGGCCTCGGTCACTAGTGGGGTTCCTCAGGGTTCCGTTTTGGGGCCACTGTTGTTTATCATTTACATAAATGATATCGACGGTGGCATCGTCAATCGGATCGCCAAATTTTCTGATGACACCAAGCTTGTGGCCAATGTTGGGGCGCCCGAAGCAATCGAGCAACTGCGTGCGGACCTAAGTAGGATAGGAGAGTGGTCCGAAAAATGGCAAATGCCGTTTAACTTGGGTAAATGCAAGGTGATGCACATTGGCTACGTCAATCCCAAGTCGTACTACTCGATGTTGGGGAGTAATATCGAGGCGACTGATTTGGAAAAGAACTTGGGTGTGCTAAGTAGCAGCGACCTTAAGTTTACGAAACAGTGCGTAGAGGTGGAAAAGAAAGACCAGAAGCTGTTGGGTCATATCAGGAGGCAATTTTTAGTTTCTAAACAAGGAGATTGTGCTCTCTCTGTACAATTCCCTGGTTCGGCCGCACCTGGGGTATGCTGTGCAGTTCTGGTCGCCCACCCTCATTAAAGATATTGAGAGGCTGGAGCGAGTGCAGGCGAGGGCCACAAAGTTAATCCCTTCCGTTAGGCATATGGGCTACAATCGACGGTTACGCGCCCTGAACTTGTTTTCGCTGGAAACTCGGAGGCTGCGCGGTCAACTCATCGAGGTTTTAAAGCTCTTACGCGGGTTCAACGATGTCTATTTTAGAAGCATGTTTAGTATTAATGATAACCCAACTCGCAACAATGGTTGGAAGTTGGATTTGAAAAGGTTTAAGACTAGTATGTGTGGGAATTACTTTACGTATAAGATCTGTGACACGTGGAACAGTTTACCTTCAGAAGTTATGAACAGTTCCTTTGTGGCAAATTTTTCAAAATCACTTGTACTAAAATTTGGTACGCCGACAGCAATCTCTTACAAAAACCTGATATGGCACTAAATGAAAGTTGATCATGACATGTAGAGGTTGTAATGTTTTTGTAGGGGGTTCTAATGTTTTTATTTGTTTTGAAAATTAATGCAATTTGCCACATCACTGTTTCAGTGATATCCATTTTTATTCTGTAATCTGTTGTATTAATGGAACTTTCAGGTTAGGTATGATTTACTCTGTCAATATTTTAGCATTTTTTTTGAGTTACAGTTTGTGTATTGGAATTAAATATAGATGTATAAATTGAATACAGGGTGGGCCGTAAGTTTCCATACATAGGAAAAATAAACATTTTTTTATGGACAACCATTTTTATTTATATAATATGCTCTACATGGTTGCCATTGTTTTGAAAACACATTTCAATACGTGTTCCCCACTGTTGATGAACACGCATTAGCACAGTTGACGTTATGCTTGTAATGGCGTTGGTGATACGTTCCTTTAGATGATTTATGTCTCGTATCTTTTCCTGATACACCATGGCCTTCAAGTGCCCCCAAAGATAGAAATCAAGGGGGGTGAGATCTGGGGATCTGGGAGGCCACTCCACAGGACCACGCCGACCAATCCAAGCATCCGGAAACTGCTGATCCAAATACCGACGCACGTGAAGACCATAATGAGGTGGAGCTCCATCTTGCTGGAAGTAAACTGGGAAGTTACCTTCCTCGTTTAGCAGGGATGGGAAAATCTCTTCTTGCAACATGTTAAGATACCTTTCGGCATTAAGATTTCCACTGACAAAAATTGGTCCAATAATTCTGTCACCCCATATCCCGGCCCACACCATCACTTTACCGGCACCTTGCATCTTCGTCGGACTCAGCCAGTTAGGGTTAGCATTACTCCAATAACGTATGTTTTGCCGATTAACCTCTCCATTGACGTAAAAATTTGCTTCATCAGTAACATAAAAACAAACGTTTAATTTTTCCTATGTATGGAAACTTACGGCCCACCCTGTAGAATTTATTCTTCCGTTGGTTTGTTTTCCCTATTAATATACCGGGTGATTGAAAAGTAAGGACCCAATTTCAAATGGCTGTATTTACCAGGGTTGTGGAGTAGGAGTCGGGGAGTAGCACGTTTCAGGGCGGAGTCGGTAAAAAACTTCCGACTCCAATTTCTGTGTCCTGTGTCACCCTTAATTTCTAAATCCTAAATACTAACATTTAGGTTATTTAGTTTTTTTGGTCAATAAACCTTATTCATTGATAGCCCCTAGATTAAGTTTTTTTTAATATTTTTTTTTTACATTTTCAGAATATACAATTAATATTTATTTAAATATAAAATATAAAATTTCACACTTAGTGTGGTGGTGATGAAATGTCTTATTATTATGATAATTATAGAGTGAAACACTAGAGGAGTCGGAGTCGTATATTTAAAATGTGAGGAGTCGGAGTCGGATTTTTAGATTTTTTACAATGTGTGGAGTCGGAAAATTTTGGACCGACTCCACAACCCTGGTATTTACTAAACGAAAAGTGGTATTACAGAAATGCTTTCAACATTTTAAAACAGAAACATTGCCATTTATTCTGCTATCTCAACATAAGCCCCCAGCATTCTGAAAACATTTCTATAGCCGCGAAGAGACAGACGCAACACGTTTCCGTAAGAAATCTTCAGGCAGAGCGGCAAAAACATCTCTGATTCGCTGTTCCAATTTGTCAAGCGTCCGGGGTTTTGCTCGGTACACTTCCTCTTTAGCCGAGCTACCTGCCGTATGAATTTCTATGGGCTCCTCTGAAACATTTCTCTGACAACATTCACATTTTCCTCTGATCAGAATGTCGATGGTCTCCGGACCGCGCTTCATCCTTCACAGAACCCGTTGGCATGAGCTTTGTGTAACAGTTTCTAATGGCCTTTGCACTGAGTAGCAGCATGTCTTCCATGAATTGATCTCTACCATCTCTGCATTCGAATCACAGACTGCCACACCTCGTGCCTGGCAGCTATTTGAGTGCGCTCCCGTACAATTTTTGTGCCATTGTTCACCTGCAAAACAAAGGGAAAATTGTATTAGCTTCAAATGGCAGTGTTTGTGCTTTAAAATTGTGCAAGAATAGTAGCAACACAGCATTCCGTTTAGGAGATATAGCCATTTGAAATTGGGTCCTTACTTTTCAATCACCTGGTATATGAATAGGACTCGGAGTCCTACATAAAAATGTTTTAATTTTCGTAGACAATAAACGTCACATTTTTGTACCTTAGCAACTAATTATATCAAGACGTGTGCTAATATACGTAAGTAAATTACGGAAGCAAAACATTATAAATTGGGGTGGTTTCTGAAAAAAAAATTGGCGACAAAATTAACGTTAGCGGCGTTACCTCTACAGCTACCGCTACTTTTGAATAGTGATGAGTGTCGTTTGTGTTTTTTTTTTGTCGTTTTTTTTTTGTTTAAAACGAAGATACTGTTTTTTTTTGTTTTTGATTGTTTTAAACTTATTCCATATTTTTCTTCCTTTAATCTAATAAGTATATTAGTATTACCTATAATTTACTATACTACCATGCTTATACGGTTATACCTAGTATATATAGTCATCTTTTAGAAAAACTGAATCACGCAAAAATTATATAATAGAAATGAAAAACAAACCCTCATTTTTTATATTTATATATATTTTTTAACGAACATAAAACATTCTTCCTCGTTTCAAACAATATACATAATTGTGATTGGCAAGAGTACCAGTATATATATTCCAGATAGAAAAAAAATATTCACCTTTTTGTTAACCTAATGTTGTTTAACCTTCATTTCCATGGAAGAATCATCACTAGATTGGGTAGAGCATATATGCTAGTTTCAATATCACAGGTACTGGTATAATATACATAATAAAAAATACATAATACTGGTATAAAACAATATATATAATTGTGATTGGCAAGAATACCAGTGTGTGTATATATATATTCCAAATAGAAAAAAATAAAAAATAAAAATATTCATCTCTTTCTTTAACCTTTGTATTAACCTAATGCTGTTTAACTTTCATTATCTGATTCTATTTCCATTGAAGAATCATTATCACTAGATTGATTAGAGCATATAGTTTCAATATCACAGGTACTGGTACTTATTGCAGATTTGGATGTTGACGAAGCCAATGTAGCACCATGTTTTACTTCACTTTCTTGGAATTTTGCATTTTGGGATATAAATACTAGCTTTGCTGCTCTGTCTGTGCTTAATCGGTTCCTTTTGGCTGTATGGATATTACTGTATGTGCTAAATGATCTCGGAGGTAATGAAAGGGCGAAATAGAGGTGTATGAGTTTGTGTAGGTATATATGAGAGTATGCGTGCGTATGTATCTGGAATTCTGGATGTATGCGTGTGTATGGGGTATATAATAGATATAAATATGTGTATATAAGTATTTATGTATATATTGGTATATATGTATATGGGTGTATGTGTATGTATATATATGGATGGTCTCGGGGGGAAAATATGTCATCACGGGTCTAAAGGATAGTTAAGTGGGAGATTCAAAATCCGAGGCATGGATGGGAGAGTCCTGGAAAGGTTGGACAATGGGCAGTCAGCTCCCAGCCAGTGTTCTTGCAAGTTTAACGGATCTCAAGATACAAGACTTTCAGTGCAAGAAAGAAGCCAGTTTTTTTCTGTAACTAGGCTGAAAAAGACATTCTATACTGGTACCATATGGCCTATTTTATTATTTATTTATTTATTTTTATAATATATATCATTGCAAAAGTATACCTTATAATTAAATTGGCAATATCTATATTAATTATTAAAAAAAAAAAAAACTAAAAAATGACAAAAAACGACAAAAAAACATGGACATCACAAAAAAACTTTTTTTAACATCACTACTTTTGAATAGCATTCAAAATTGGAATAATAAATAATTCCCCAATACGTATATGTTTTTTGTGCAAGTATTAGAAAATAGCATCAATGTACATCTCTGTAAATCATGAATTCAATAGCTAAGTTGTTACTTTGAGTTACTGAGCAGCTTTGCAAGGAAAGAAAAGGTGTATACTGTATAGAACAATAGAACATGAATAAAGCAGGTGAAAGGAAGAAACTAATATCTTGTTACATCTACAGTGGTGGTATAGTAAAAATTACGTTGATTCAACTCTCAGTTCTTTTATTTGATTGCTAATAATGTAGGAATAAATGCTACTAGTAGAACTGGACTATTTCATGCTGCTTTCTGACCATACCCTAGTGAAAATAATAAAACAGGCAAATATGCAATCATTATTTATTTATGATAAAAAATATTTATAATAAAATAAGGTACTTTTCCGTTATATCCCGGCAATTTCCTCTTTCCCAGTTAGGTCAACTGTACGCCCTTCACAATTGATTAGGTTAAGTCGTGGTATTTTTGTTAAAATATTCGTTAGTTTTAAAGAAAATATCATGACTTAACCTAACCAATTGTCAAGGGCGCACAGTTGACCTAACCGGGAAAGAAATTGTGGAGGTAGAATGGAAAAGCAGGGGCGTACCTAAAGTATTTGGCACCTGGGGCAGATCCTTCCTTTGGCACCCCCCATAAATAATTTTAAAATTTAAACATACACAAAAATATATGTTTGCAAGTAGATTTTTAAAATCAAAAGTCATAAAGCATGAACTATTATGACTTGAAATACATTAACTGAACAAATTGTCTAATTATTTTTGTGTGTGTGTGTGTGTGTGTGTGTGTGGGGGGGGGGGGGGGGGGTCAAAGTGCAAACACGACTCTTAAAAAAGCAGAAAACTATGAGCTTTACTCTCAAATAACTAGACCACTGACAAAATGAAAATTAACAGTATATCCAGTAAATAAAGAAGTAAAATAAATCACATCATGACAATGCATTTACCGGGTATTATAACATCATGATGATGCATTTATAAACACACAAACATCACTGATACCACATTGTCAAAAATTATTGGACACTGGTATAAGTACCATGATATTGTTATAAACACCAGCACTTTATGCTTTATCATAATTATTTAATGAAACATACCTCACGTATGTGGAGTCAGTGTCAAGCGAACAAGACTTGAAATGTCAGTTGCAGCAAGCTGGCTATGCTCAACAAACAGTTATTAAAACGTCAACAAACGTTCGCCTTTCGATGTAATTTTTATCAAATATTTAATTTTTTGTTTGTAAATTTTGTATTGCCAATAAAAATAATTTATTTTATAGTGGAAATTAACATTAAGCTGTTGTAATAGTTTGAACATTTAAAATTTTTTTTTCTTACTTTGGCAAATTTTTCATTTGCTTTGAAAACTTGTACTGGTATTTCAACTCTCTGGATGGCACCTCCCTCCTGGCTGTCACCCGGGGCGGACAACCCCCCTCGCATCCCCCTTAGTACACCATTGGTGGTAGCCAATGAATCTCATAAAAAACACCTAGTTATCAATTATTCTCAAACAGTAAATAGATACACGCAGTTAGACGCTTATCCTCTGCCTAATATAAATGAAATGGTGGGCGAAATTGCACAGTATAGGGTCATTCTCTGTCAGATCAACCAAAAAAAATTGAAATTAACACCCTCATCTCTCATATTTTGCTGAAATTTGGTTTATAGGGAGTTTGTGAGCCCTGAATCCATTTCTGAAATTATAAGGTCAATCCGACCAATGGTTCAAGAGATATGACCTCGGGCAATTTGAGGTCACTCGCGAGGTTACTAACATTTGGCGAGCCATAACTTGGGTAATAATTGTCATAATTATATAAAAGTATATATATTTAGAATCAGAAAACGACAAGGAATCCAAATATGCAAGTATTAGAACTCTAGGTTGAAAAATAAAAAAGTTACACTGTAACCAAAATTTGAGGTCACGATTTGACCTCTGGGGTATCAAATGAGAATTTTTTTTTTAAATGTAAAAAATGAAGGCATAGGCATTGGCTATTAGAATCAGCAAAAAAAAGTTTGTTTATGTTAGTATTTTTCATGTAACTAACATATAAGTGAACACCATATTCATAAGTTGTGCGTCAATTCTACCTATTTTTTCACACTTAAGCTCATAATTTGACCTATAGAAATTAAAATTACATTTTTTATAGATATAAAAAACAAAGTCAGAGTTCTTGACTAATAGAAACAATCATAAAAAGTTTGTTTATGTTGGTACTTTTCATGTAACTAACTTATAAGTGAACACCATATTTATAAATTGCTTGTCATTTCAAGGAATTTTTATATCTTAGCTATCAATTTGACCTCAAGCTCCAAGAATTTAATAAAAATTGTATTTCACTGCTAATCTACACTGGCAATAATAGTTATAATAGTGAAAGGGGAAGACTAAGCTCACATGTAGCCTAAACAAACCTGTTGAAACATGTTGCTACTTGTCTAAGTGCAGAATCAACACAGATAGTTGCAAAATTCCTTGTCTACAGGTTAATACAGTTCCAGCCAGCACTGTGGGTGGCTGGTGGGTATGGTGTTTTAATGAGCCTCAGAGACTATCAAGGCCTAAAATATTAAGTGTGTATAGCTATATATTTTCTAAAAAATATATATTACCTAATTGTAAATCCTATATCTTTACAGATCAAAATACAATGGTTCGGCACTTTAAATACTGCCAGGACCCTATTCAAAAACACAAGAAACGCATAACAATCAATCTTAGAAAAGTGACTGATGTACTTGTTGAAAAATGTGCTGGAAGAGTGAAAAAAGACTCATTGTTGTGTGTGAACTGCTGGACACTGATAATGAAAAACCCCACTATACTTAGTACCACTGAAAACAACGAGTCTGAGCAGGATTCAAATGAATCATCTACTATCAGTGGCTTGAGTAACATCTCTTCAATTCAAGATCTGGACAATGACAGTGATTGCTTGATAAAGGAAAATCCTTCAACTTCAGTTGAACCAGTTCTAGCATTTCTGGACCAAACACCAGTTAAAAAAAGTAAGTAATAAATTAATATAATAACTTATACTTTACTACAAGGTCTGTTTGATCTACTATATAGCCAATTATATAGCATTTAAGGTACTATAATTAATATTTAATTACTAATATTCAGGTGTGTGAAACCTTTTTTTCTGTTCTTTTCAGAAGGGCTGTCATTAAGCCAGAAAAAGCGCAAGGCTCGTGGTAAGCTATCATCTGCTCAGAAACACCTGAAGGAGAGGCTAGAACTCAGTTATGGTGTTCAAATTACCGAGGAGGTAAGTGATACTTCAAAACCTGAAACTAAATCTGAAAAACATCTAGACAAATTAATGAATGAATTGAAACAGTCATTCCTGGAGAGCAAATGTCACCATCACAAACTACAAATATTGACACTCTCACCATACACAATTGAAAAAACAGCTAGTTCCTTTCAAACTACAACATACATGGTGAAAAGAAGCCGTTCACTTAAATCAGAACATGGAATCCTTCCGAAGATTCCACTAATGAGCAAAGGAAAAGTGATATCTGAAGAACACAAAGATATAGTTAGAAGATTCTATGAGTCAGAAGAGGTTAGTCGTATGTGTCCTGGCCAAAAGGATTGCGTGAAAGTTATCAGTGCTGAAGGTGCAATGAAGGTGCAAAAACGATTGGTCCTCGGAATTTAAGAGAGATGTTTGAACTATATAAAAATGATGAAAAGAATCCCAAAATAGGATTTTCCACATTTGCAAAATTACGGCCATCATATTGTGTGCTTGCCAGTAGTGGTGGGACTCATTCTGTCTGTGTCTGCACATACCATCAAAATCCAAAATTGCAGCTGGCTGCATTGGGAGAAAAAGGTCTTTCATACAAGGATCTTATGGATTACAGTGTCTGCAGTACAGAAAGAGAGACTTGCATGATGCAACTTTGCAATGATTGCCCAAGAGAAGAGGGTGTCCTGGATTTTCTTGAGTTACTGACAGTGTGAAATCAGCTCCAAATGAAATATCTTACAAGCAATGGGTGACTGTTGACCGTTGTACAATGGTTGATAAGGTGGAGCCACTTCATGAATACTTATCATCCCTAAGCATGAAAATATCACGCATGGTTCGTCATCACTTTGTTGCTCAGCAACAATCACAGTACTTCAAGCAGTTGAAAGAAACACTACCACCTCAGAGCGAGGAGGTAGTTATAGTAGGTGATTTCTCTGAGAATTATTCTTTCATTGTCCAGGATGCTGCCCAAGGGTTTCACTGGGACAATTCACAGTGTACAGTTCACCCTTTTGTCATCTATTATAGATCATCTGCAGACCAGGAACTTAGCCATTTTAGTGTCTGTTTCTTATCTGCATCACTAAAACACAACACTATAATGGTTTACTCATTCATATTGAAGCTTATGACATATGTTAAATTCAGATGCCCACAATTGAAGAAGGTGCACTATTTCTCAGATGGATGTGCTGGCCAATATAAGAACAGATACAACTTCACAAATCTCTGTTACCATGAAGAGGATTTTGGTCTGTCTTGTGAATGGCACTTCTTTGCTACATCCCATGGCAAAAATGCATGTGATGGGATTGGAGGAACAGTGAAAAGAGCTACTGCTCGTGCCAGTTTGCAGAGAACTACAGAGAGGCAAATTCTTACACCAGAACACATGTTTCAGTTTTGTGAAGAAAACTTGAGCAAGAAGATAAATTTTTTCTTTGTAACTACAGCTGATTTGAAAGATGCAGAAGAACGGTTGGAACATCGATTCAAGGATAGTAGGGCTATTCCTGGAACTCAGAAATATCATAGATTTGTTCCCCTAAACAAGGAAGAACTGATGGTGTATCCCATTTCAAGTGGCATTGGAGAAAAGAAAAGAATAAGGAAAAGTCATTTTACTAATGAACCTGCAATGCTTGGTAACCTAAAATGTGTCAAACCAGGAGAGTATGTTGGCTGCATTTATGACATGCAAGTTTGGTATGGAATTGTGGAGGAATATTGTGAAGAGTTTGATGATTTCACTGTGAACTTTCTACATCCCTCTGGGTCATCAGGATCAAGTGCATATTATTATCCATCAAACAAGGATTCATGTGCAGTGCCAGGACATCATATATTAACTGTAATGAGTTGTCCTACCCTAAGAGGAGGCAGCAGAATTCAATACATTTTTCCACAAAAAGAAATTGATGAGAGCATCGAGCATGCAAAAATTGTACGGGGTGTCAGGAAATGATTGCCCCCCCCCCCCTGTAGAGCAAAAACTAGAAGAGATAGATAAAAACCAGCGAGACCACTTGAAAGAGCGTTAAAATCTGAATAAAAACCATTATATTCTATTCCTGTGATTTTAATTCTTACCATTTTTTTCCCCACAGAAACCATGGCATCATCTATTTTGAACGATTCAGAGAAAAAGCGAGTTCTTGACCGCATTCGAGCTGTCACATTTCGTGAAGCAAAGGAAGCTGGTGCAACTTTCATAACTCGACACTGGGTGGCTGAGAGATTAAAAAGATCAGAAGACTTTGTCAAAAGGAATTGGAATAAGAATCCTGAAGATTGTGAAACAGAATTTCGAGGAGGAAGACCGGAGAAATTATCTCAAGAATCGAAAGACATTGTGCTTGCTGCATCACGGCCCGAAAGAAGAGCTGCTCTGAGGTAGCGAAAGAGATACTTATCCGTCGTGGTAAGATAGTCAATCGGCAACTTGTGCATCAATTTCGAGTTCGCCAAGGCTTGAGTGCTTGGCATGAAATAGCTAAGCCACGGAAGAGTGATCTTAATATTGAAGATCGGCTATGGTTTTGTGATTATCTTGAGGAATGGACGGAAGACGATTTCCTTCACTTGGTTGTCAGCGATGAATTCTTCGTTTATGTCTCCAGAAAACCAAATTTTCAGAATGATCGGGTTTGGGCAACAACCCCTGATGAAGTCCCAGACAACCAGAAGTATCGAGAAATAGTAAAAAATCCAGCATGTGTGGGTGTTTTCATTATGTTCTCTATTCGGAAGCTCATCTGGGTTATCAAACCAAGAGGAACCAGTTGGGATGGGCCTTATTTTTGAAATGTAATTTTAGCCCAACATGTAATTCCGTTTTTGAAAGACCCCGAGTGTGTTTTGGATGTTGAACAGGCAACCTTTCTTCACGACAAAGCCCCCTGTATGAAAGCACTTGCGACTCAACAGCTGCTTAAGGACAATAACATTGATTTTTTCGGAAATAATGAATGGCCTGGCAATTCTCCCGAACTTAATGTCTGTGAACATGTCGGATCCATCATGAAGGATCGGGTGGAGTCCTTAATGCTGGAACAACCCATTCAGAATCGGTATTCAACAGAAATTATGACTGCAAAGATCAACGAAGTCCTTGAAGAAATGAGTCATGATACCGATCTCTTTGAGACACTTCTGGGATCTTACCCCCGTCGATTAATGGCCGTCAGAGCTGCAAATGGGGGCAACACCCGATATTAAAACAAGTGTTTTTTATTCAAAATTAAACGCTCTTTCGCGTGGTTTTGTCTGTTTTTTTCTATTCCTTTAAATTTCTTCTGTACAGGGGGGGGGGGGGGCAATCATTTCCTGACCTGACACCCTTTATTAGGCTAGCACATGAATCCTCTAAGTAGGTCCCCTTTCACTATTATAACTATTATTGCCAGTGTAGATTAGCAGTGAAATACAATTTTACATTTTTTGCCTTTGTTTTTATATCTATAAAAAAATGTAATTTTAATTTCTATAGGTCAAATTATGAGCTTAAGTGTGAAAAAATAGGTAGAATTGACGCACAACTTATGAATATGGTGTTCACTTATATGTTAGTTACATGAAAAATACTAACATAAACAAACTTTTTTTTGCTGATTCTAATAGCCAATGCCTATGCCTTCATTTTTTACATTTAAAAAAAGAATTCTCATTTGATACCCCAGAGGTCAAATCGTGACCTCAAATTTTGGTTACAGTGTAACTTTTTTATTTTTCAACCTAGAGTTCTAAAACTTGCATATTTGGATTCCTTGTCGTTTTCTGATTCTAAATATATATACTTTTATATAATTGTGACCATTATTACCCAAGTTATGGGTCGCCAAATGTTAGTGACCTCGCAAGTGACCTCAAATTTCCCCGAGGTCATATCTCTTGAACCGTTGGTTGGATTGACCTTATAATTTCAGAAATGGATTCAGGGCCCACAAACTCCCTATAAACCAAATTTCAGCAAAATCTGAGAGATGAGGGTGTTAGGCACTGGTTGATCTGACAGAGAATGACCCTATAGCATCTTTAGTACAATAGATCTTAAGAGTGCCTATCATTTGATCCCTATCAAGGTGGAGGATAAGCCATACACTGCTTTCGAAGCCTGTGGCCAGCTGTTTCATTTCAATAGAATCCTGTTTGGTGTAACAAATGGCATAGCCTGTTTTCAGAGTGTAATCGACGACATAATTTGTACAGAGGGTTTAAAGGATACTTTCATTTATGTGGACGATATCACTATATTTGGACATGATCAGGAGCAGCATAATAATTTGACAAAATTGTTAAATGTTGTAAAAAGGTATGATCTTCATATTAACGAAAATAAGAGTTCTACATCTAAGTCACCTATAGATTTACTAGGTTATAAAATAAGTAATGGTTCTTTAAAGCCTGATCCTGAGAGGTTAAAACCACTGCTCGAAATGCCTCCTCCTAATAATGCTAAAGACATGCGGCGAGTAATGGGTATGTTTGCCCACTATTCTAAATGGATCGGAAAATTTTCCGAGAAAGTACGACCTTTGGTTGAAAATAAAACATACCCTCTCCCTCTTAACGTAATTAATGCTTTCGAAAATCTTAAAAGTGATATTGCTAATTCTGTTGTTGTTGCCATTGATGATAATATTCCTTTTGTAGTAGAGACTGATGCGTCTGATTACGCAATAGCTGCTCAACTTTGTCAAGCTGGATGTCCAATCACCTTTTTCACCCGTACTCTGTCACCTTCTGAAAGGAATCATTCCTCTATAGAAAAAGAAGCATATGCCATTGTTGAGTCTATCCGAAAATGGCGGCATTATCTGCTTGGTAAACACTTTAAACTAGTAATGGATCAAAGGTCAGTAGCATTTATGTTTGACACTAAACGTAAAAGAAAAGTTAAGAATGAGAAAATCATGAGCTGGAGACTTGAATTATCAAGTTTCAGTTATGACACTGTATATTGACCCGGAAGAGAAAATATAGCTCCAGATACGCTTTCTTGCGCATTTATAGCATCTATTAATAAACATCATTTAGAAGAGTTACACATTGCCTTGTGCCATTCCAGAGTAACTAGAATGTGGCACTTTGTTAGAAGCTGAAACCTCCCATATTCAATTGAAGATGTAAAAAATGTTATTTCAAAATGCACTGTACGCGCCCAGTGTAAACCGAAGTATTTAAATAGTAATCAAGGTCAGTTAATAAAAGCTACACAAGCTTTCGAAAGATTAAATATTGACTTTAAAGGTCCTTTGCCTTCCAATTCCCGTAATCGTTATCTGCTAACGATAGTAGACGAATTTTCGAGGTTTCCTTTCGCCTTCTCATGTACGGACACCTCTGCTGAAACTGTAGTTGATTGTCTTAGTCAACTTTTTGCTATCTTTGGTGCACCCGCGTATGTGCACTCCAATAAAGGTTCCTCCTTAATGTCATATACACTTAAACAGTTTTTGAACTCTCACAGAGTAGCCACTAGTAGAATGACCCCATATAATCCCCAGGGAAATGGTTTAGTCGAGAGATATAACAGAATTATATGGAAAGGAGTAAATTTAGCTTTGGCTTCAAGAAAACTCCCTGTTGGCTGTTGGGAAATGGGTTTGCCCAATGTATTACATAGCATACGATCTCTTTTATGTACTTCTACAAACTGCACCCCTCATGAGAGATTATTTAATCATCAGTGTTGATCTACAAATGGCCATTCCATACCTACGTGGCTTACCACCCCCGGGTAAAGTATTGTTGAAAAATTATACACGTCAGTCTAAATATGAGCCTCCAGTTGAAGAAGTAGAACTCATTGAGGCTAATCCCGAATATGCTCATGTTTGTCTCCCAGGAGGCTGAGAGACTACAGTCTCGCTTAAGCACCTCGCCCCTGCTGGGGAATCTGAAACTCAAGAATACGAAAATACTAACAAAGGTGATGGTGTGTTAAACAACCATCACTCCCTCCAATCCCTCAATGGTCAACGCTCCTCAGACTTCAGTAGATGATGATAATCAAAATACAGAGTCCCCTATGACTGAGGTACAGCAATCAGGGCGTACTCGGTGTCCACCTAGTTATTTTGAGGTCTATATTGTTCAATCTAAGTAGGAGAGAAAAATGTAATAATATTTTGCAGGTTTATAACAACTTTATTAGAATGTTATAACTAAGTAAAATCATTTGTGTTTATATTAAATTCGATTAAACTGATGAATTTGATGTCTGAATTAAACTGACAAGATGTTAGATACTTTATTATATGAAGGTAATGATATTTTCTTTGATGTAATTAATCTTAATCTGAAGTACAGTATAAACAATTCATATAAATGCCCTGTTTACTATATCTATATTATAACTTGCGTCATTGAGTATATATTATATATTTTGTGTACCATAACTATATTATTGTTATTTATATTAACAGGAATTTTGTTCAATTAAGTTGATTAGAGCATAAAAAAAGGAGAGCATTTCATTTCACATCCCTTAACTCTTTTAGTGGTGGATGACCAAGGGCCAACTCTACTAGGATGAGATTGAACTGATGTTTTGAAATTGCCTATTGACAAAATTTTGTCAAAGGGTCGGGCAGATGTGCATACACTCGCATACCCATCTGACATTGACTCATTGTTAATGGAATTTTTTTCTCTTTTAGGGCCTGAAGTAGGCAAACTAAAAGGCCATCAGGTCTGTATAGAGGTAGACCCAAATGTAACTCCACAAAATTTTGTAAGGCTCGTTCAAATGCACCTGCACTGCAGGAGAAGATAGATTTAGAAATTGATAGGCTGCTCAAAGATAAAATTATCGAACCAGTCACACACGGTAAGTGGGCTGCCCCGGTAGTTCCTGTACTAAAACCTGACAAGTCAGTGCGGTAATGTGGGGATTACTGTTTAACAGTGAATAGAGCAGTCCTTCTAGATTGCTACCCTATACCCAAGCCTGATTAATTATTTAGCTCTCTTGCTGGGGGTAAATATTTCACAAAACTAGATATGTCCCAAGCCTATGCTCAACTAAGTTTAGAGGAAAATTCTAAAGAGCTAACTATCATAAATACGCACCAAGGCCTATATAGGTACAATAGGCTATGCTATGGAATAGCATCGGCTCCAGGTATTTTTCAGAGAAAAATGGACCAAGTTCTAGGTCACATTCCGGGGGTGCTTTGTTTTCTAGATGATGTCCTCATTTCAGGTTCATCTAAAAAAGAACACCTAAGTAAAGTAGATTAACCACAATTCTAAAAAGACTCTGGGATGCCAGACTTAAGCTAAAGAAAGAAAAGTGTTGCTGGTTACTAATGAGTTTCATATTTGGGGTTCAGCATAGAAGCTTCAGGCATTCATCCAATGGTGGATAAATTGGAAGCAATAAAAAATGCACCACCTTCACAAAACATCACACAGTTACAAGCTTATTTAGGTCTCCTAAATATTAAAAGGAAGTATTTGAGGCTTCAAAGGACGTACTACTAAAGTCCACTCTCCTAATGCATTATGATCCTAAACTTCCTCTCGTAGTTTTAGTGGCTAGCAGTTCTTATGGAATTGGGGCAGTGTTATCTCACCACATTGATGGTGTAGATAGGCCTATCTGTTTTGCTTCTAGAACACTAACTAAGACTGAAAGGCGATATGCACAACTTGAATGTGAAGCCTTAGCATTTGCAGTAAAGAAGTTTCATTTTTATTTATGGGGGTCATGAATTCAAACTAATTACTAACCATAAGCCTCTTTTCAGTTTATTTTCACCTAATAAAAATATAAATAATCCAATTATGGCCTCAGGTAGGATTCAACGATGGGCACTGATTCTACAAGCCTATAAATTTGACTTAGTACATTGGTCAAGCAAACTTATAGGTACAGCTGATGCTCAAAGTAGGTTGCCTTTAGAAAATCCCAATGAATGTGTACCAACTAAGGTTGAAAGTGAATTACAGCCTTTTCATCAACGTCAGTCTTGACTCTCAATCTAAAATGGCTCTCTTTTATGGGGCCACAGTGATAATACCAAATGAAGGCAGGTCGAATTTAGTGAAGGAACTTAATGCTGAACACATGAGTGCAACAAAAATGAAAGAGCTGGCGAGAGCTTATTTCTGGTGGCCCGGTTTAGATGGAGAACTCGAATCATTGGTTCATTCCAGTGAAAACTGCCCAGAGAACAGAGATCTCCCAAGGGAAAGTCCGCTTCATCCGTGGGAATGGCCTACTATACCTTGGCATAGGATCCATGTTGACTATGCAGGTCCTATAAATAATACCTATTTCCTAGTCATTGTAGATGCCTACTCCTAGTGGGTGGAAATTTTTCTAACCACTTCCACAACTTCAGGTGTTACTATTCGCTTACTCTGTGTTTTGCTTGATGGGGTTTATCTGTAGTTCTGGTTTCCGACAATGGTACTTGTTTTACCAGTGAGGAATTTTGTTCTTTTGTCCACCTAAATGGCATTAGACATGTCCTGTCCTGTGTTTTTCACCTCTCTACTAACAGTTTCGTTGAAAACATGATCCGTACTTTCAAGTCAGCCTTGCGTCATTCTCACGAGGAGGAAATGCAAGTGGTGTTGGATAAATTTTTGTTTAAATATCAACTAATACAACAACAGGGGTCTCCTCCTAAACTCATGATTGGCCGGGGAATTCATTCAGTTTTCAATCTGTTATGTTCAAACAAAACGTTACAACAATGAGTTTTATGCCATCAGGAAAAACAGAAGTTGTACCATGACACTTGAAAAAGGGGGAGTTATAGAAGCGCAACCTAATGATCCAGTTATGATTCGCAACTATGGGGCTGGACCAAAATGGGTTCCTGCAACTGTGCAGGAGAGAATGGGCCCTGTTTCCTTCAAGTGCCAACTAGAAGATGGTCATTCTATTAAACGCCATCAGGACCAGATATGGGAATGTAAATTGTAGGATGACCAGAGTCTTCTGGAAGAGAGACCCAATTCTTTGGAAAATGGTTCAATTCACCTGCCTATGCATGTTGCACAGGTCTATTTCAACTACATCAACCCCGCTCCGCAGGTCGTCTAGGGTCTCTCACCTCCCTGACAGACTAAACTTGTAGTGGAGGAGTGAGGTGATGTGTGTGTGCGTGTGCGTGTGCAGAGTCTAAAGTCACTAAAAAAAAGCTGAATGTCAACACAAAAAGATAAACAGTGGAACACGGTCTGTTCATTGATTTGGGCTGAACTAACAGCATGTATTTTTATATCAAGCTAAATCGTTGGTGCTAAGTTTAAATTTGGTGATGTTTCCAAAGTACTAATTTAAGCAGGAAGTTGTCTAATTATTATATCAGTTTGGGGGTAATGTCTATAGCTTCTAAATTAGTAAAGTAGGACTAGTATTAGGCCATTTGTGGGATGCTGGCAGCTATGGTAGGCCCTAAAGATGATTTCAACCAAAGCACCTTTAAGTGCCTTCATTGTTTATTTAATAACCTAACAGGGTCTAATACCAGCCACGTTATTACAGTAACTATCTATAGCATGTTTTAAATGTTTTTTGAAAGGTCACAGAGCAAGGTTTTGTAAGTTTAAAATTTTGTGCAAAAAATACCATGGCCGGCATCAGCCATTATTATGTGAAAACACTCCTAGTAGGCCTACCCCAGAAGTAGAGACAACAGTGGCACATGTCACTGCTATGAAAGGGAGTAAAAGTAAAGGGAGTTTATTGCAAACAGCTGCAGCATTATTAATTGGGAATGATGAAGCTACTGTAAGAGTGTTGTTTGATAGTGGTAGCCAGTGTAGCTTTATTAAGACCAGAATTTCCAGAAATTTGAAGTTTAAAGAGCTTAAGAGGGGAAATTTAAGAATTTCTGGGTTTGGGGGTTCAGTTCAAACCGAACGAAAGTTAAGAAGGTAAAAGTTCTGGTTATGGGGTTGTTACCACAAAGTCCCACTATCAAGGTCATATCTAGTTTAGATATGGCATGTGTCCAAGAATTGCAAGTTAAAGGAATTAATTTGGGCAATAATAAGTTTGAAGGAACAGAAGATATTAGTCTTTTGATTGAAGATGACTATTATTGGGACTTCATCACTGGCAACATTGTCCGCACATCTCTAGGTCCTGTAGCTATTGAAAGTAAGCTAGGCTGGATGCTACATGGGAGCTATTGCAATGAAATGGAGGTTAAAGCTCTTTTTTGTTAAAATTGAGAAGAACAGCCATGGTTTGGAAAGGCATTTGAAAGCCTTTTGGGAAGTTGAATCCATTGGCATAAAAGACAAACAGGAGAAGCAGGAAAGTACAGTGAACAGTGATGTTTTAGAGAAATTTGAAAAAGGTATTGGGTTTAGATATGGTTGCTACGAAGTTGGCCTCCCTTGGAAGGGTTCTTGCAAACCCAGCTCCAGGGTCAGCTCAAAGGGTTGTGGTGCCCTGAGCCAATTTTGCTTTGGTGCCCACCCCAACCCATATTTTATATAAAGGTTTTTTAGTTAAAAAATAAGTTTTTTTTTATATAATTTTATTGTTTATTTCATTCAGTACATTTTATTAAAATCTTAAAATAAAAAATATATTTTATTAATTTGAATTCAACCACCATTAACGAAGTAGCATTAATAACATATGGTACATGTTAAAATTTCGGCTTCAAAGATTAACTTTTTGGGTGTTAGCAGCTACAAATCTTTGTAATATTTGATTATACCTCCCTCGCCCTAATTTTCTATGTACGAGGGCCACTCAATATATTTTGTCCCCACCTTTTTCTTTTCTTTCCAAGTTTCCTTGTAAGTTTCAGAAATTTTTTACAGAAGTAGTTACATACCTTTTTTACAAGTTTCTATTTTTCCACACAGTCTCCATCCTTTTATACGGCTTCCCTCCACCTCCAAACAAGGGCCTTTATTCCTTGCTGGTAAAAGTCTGCTGGGTTCTGCTGGAGCCACCTCTTAACATCCTCATCATCACTCAAACTTTCTTCCACAAATAGCATCCTTCAGTGGCACAAACAAATGGAAGTCTGAAGGTGCCAGATCCGGGCTGTATGGAGGGTGGGGTAATACAGTCAAGGGTATTTTTGTGATGGCCTCTCTTGTTTGCAAACTGTTATGTGGTCATGTGTTATTGTGCAAAAGAAGGATATCTTCCAGTTTTCTCCTGGTCAAACACGCTCTATACGTTTCTGGAGTCTCTGTAAGGTAGCAATATATGCCTCTGAGTTGATTGTTTGTCCTTTCTTCATAATGTTCACCGGAATCACTCCTTTCATGTTCCAGAAGATGGTAGCCATTTTGAACTTTTTCTTGTGTGGGGAGTCTGCTTGATGCCACTCCATGGATTGGCATTTTGTTTCAGGTTCAAAGTGGTGTACCCAAGTTTCATCCTGTCACAATTTGTGAAAGGAAGTCATTCCCTTCTGTCTTGTATCAAACCAATGACTCAGAAGCAATTTCTTTTCTTTGGGCTTTGTGATCTTCAGTCAGTTCATGAGGAACAAACCATGAACACACTTTTGAGTATCCCAGTTGCTGAATTATCGTATTCACACTTCCTTCACTAATTCCTAGCTCCAGTGATAGCTCCTTGTACGTGACACACTGATTTGATTGAATGATGCTGTTAGCATGTTGCACAGTGTGAGATGTCACAGCTGATGCCAGGCAACCACTGAGGAGCTCATCATGGCTGGCTCTCCCTCTCTCCGATGATCTCTCACATTTAGACCAGCATCCAACTGTGCTTCGATCAACAGCAGCATCTCCATAAACATTTCGTAGATGTTCGTGAATATTTCCAAGTGTTTCCTTCTCTGCAGTTAAGAACTCGATAACAGCTCTGTTTACGATGAACATCACTGTCAGATGCCATTTTCAAAACTGCGTTAACCATCAGTTTTATACGAGGAGGGGGAGATTCAAACTGGAAAAATCCAGTTATGTGAAGCACAGAAAATTCAAACCTCCACCCAAAAGACATTTCAGTCCCATGCCCTATTATTTAGCTTAATAAAAAAGGTGGGGCAAAATATATTGAGTGCCCCGAGTAGAATTCCTTTTTTAAACTGTTCACTTGTTTCTTGATGGTGATATTTTGTCTTTTTTTCTGTTGCTCTTTCGATTTTTGGCGCCTCGAGCCAGTGTCATGTTGGCTTGCCCTTTAAGCCAGCCCTGCCCAGCTCAAATGTTCAGCTAGCCAATAGGAGGTTGGAGACTTCATTGTACAGGCTAAGGAAAAATGAGGAGTTGTTAAATGAATATGATGAGGCCACCCTAAGCTATGTAAAGGAGGGCTATGCTCAAAGGGTGCAAGGTGAGCTGGTGAGCCAGGAGGCACATTATCTGCCAGACCATGCAGTGGAACAGCAAGACAAAACTACCACCAAACTGAGGGTAGTTTTTGATGGCTCAGCCAAGGACAAAGGTGGTGTGTTTGAGTTTGATCATTTTGGTTAAGTATTTTTGCCAATTCAACTTATTTGGCATTGAGCCCAATTGTTGTTTGCATTAAAGATGAGTGCAGCTGAATTGAACAAGTATAAAAAAGGAGAAGCACCTAAAAAGGTCATTGCCACTATAGATTCTGCCATAGAGCAAGAGGATTTAAGCTTAGTGACTGCGCAGCTTTCCATATTAGAAACTAAAAAGGTTGCTCTAAGCAAAGTAAATGTTAAAATTGAGGCTCTTATAGAAGAGGATGAAATAGAAAATAACATAATTTACTTTGAAGAGATTATTGATGATATAATTAAAGTATGCCACAGAGCAAAAGAGTTTAGCAGCTCAGTACAATTAGAGACCAAGTCATCAATAATGAGACAACCCTCAACAAATAGTGTTTGTGAAGTTAAGGTTAACAGATCTGCAGTTCAATTACAAAGGCTTGTACTCAAAACATTTTCTGGGAGTATTCAGGAATAGGAAGGATGGGCAGACAGTTTTCAGTCAACAGTTCATTCTAGTCAAGTGTTAAGTGCGGTGGAGAAGTTTAATTATTTGCAGTCCCTCTTGGAAAGGGAGGCAGCAAAGACAATAGCAGGATTAGCATTAACAGAGGCTAATTATAATGTGGCTTGGGATATATTAAACAAATGGTTTGGTAAGCCAGAGATCTTAATTAAAAGCCACCTCCACAAACTTTTAGCTATACCTCCTGTTAATAATCCCAATAGTGTCAAGGAGTTACAGCAATTATATGTTGAATTTTAAGTTAGAACTTGGTCCCTGGACAACTTGGATGTAGGAATGGAAAGGTATGGTATAATGTTGGTCACTATACTGGAGTCTAAATTGCCTAGCTCAATTTTGCTTGAATTAAGTAGGGGACACTCTACAGAACATGTGTACATCCCCCTTCAGCAGATGTTAAGTCTTTTAGGCACAGAATTAGCAAGATGAGAGGGAATTGAGTTTGCACAGTGGGATGTTAAACAAGGGGACAAAGGCAGGCACAGCACCAAAGTTTCTACAAAAAGGAATAGCCCAGGTACAGTGTCAGCTCTACATGCATCCTCTGAGAATAAATTAAAGGGAATCAAGGAATGCATATTTTGCGAAGGCAACCACAAGTCATATAAATGTGAGGTGGCTAAGGCTTTACCTTTTGAGGAGAGAAAGGACAGGGTAACTAAGTCCACAGCATGTTTTAAATGTTTTTTGAAAGGTCACAGAGCAAGGTTTTGTAAGTTTAAAATTTTGTGCAAAAAATACCATGGCTGGCATCAGTCATTATTGTGTGAAAACACTCCTAGTAGGCCTACCCCAGAAGTAGACACATCAGTGGCATATGCCACTGCTATGAAAGGGAGTAAAAGTAAAGGGGGATTATTGCAAACAGCTGCAGCCTTATTAATTGGGAATGATGGAGAAGCTACTGTAAGAGAGTTGTTTGATAGTGGTAACCAGTATAGCTTTATTAAGACCAGAATTTCCAGAAAATTGAAGTTTAAAGAACTTAAGAGGGAAAATTTAAGAATTTCTGGGTTTGGGGGTTCAGTTCAAAACCAAACCAAAGTTAAGAAGGTAAAAGTTCTGGTTAAGGGGTTGTTACCACAAAGTCCCACTATCAAGGTCCAAGCTGTAGAGGTTGAGGAACTTTGTGCTCCAGTCACTACTTGTTTAGATATGGCATGTGTCCAAGAATTGCAAGTTAAAGGAATTAATTTGGGCAATAATAAGTTTGAAGGAACAAAAGGTATTAGGGTCATTCTCTGTCAGATCAACCAAAAAAAATTGAAATTAACACCCTCATCTCTCATATTTTGCTGAAATTTGGTTTATAGGGAGTTTGTGAGCCCTGAATCCATTTCTGAAATTATAAGGTCAATCCGACCAACGGTTCAAGAGATATGACCTCGGGCAATTTGAGGTCACTCGCGAGGTTACTAACATTTGGCGAGCCATAACTTGGGTAATAATTGTCATAATTTTATAAAAGTATATATATTTAGAATCAGAAAACGACAAGGAATCCAAATATGCAAGTTTTAGAACTCTAGGTTGAAAAATAAAAAAGTTACACTGTAACCAAAATTTGAGGTCACAATTTGACCTCTGGGGTATCAAATGAGAATTTTTTTTTAAAATGTAAAAAATGAAGGCATAGGCATTGGCTATTAGAATCAGCAAAAAAAAGTTTGTTTATGTTAGTATTTTTCATGTAACTAACATATAAGTGAACACCATATTCATAAGTTGTGCGTCAATTCTACCTATTTTTTCACACTTAAGCTCATAATTTGACCTATAGAAATTAAAATTACATTTTTTATAGATATAAAAAACAAAGTCAGAGTTCTTGACTAATAGAAACAATCATAAAAAGCTTGTTTATGTTGGTACTTTTCATGTAACTAACTTATAAGTGAACACCATATTTATAAATTGCTTGTCATTTCAAGGAATTTTTATATCTTAGCTATCAATTTGACCTCAAGCTCCAAGAATTTAATAAAAATTGTATTTCACTGCTAATCTACACTGGCAATAATAGTTATAATAGTGAAAGGGGAAGACTAAGCTCACATGTAGCCTAAACAAACCTGTTGAAACATGTTGCTACTTGTCTAAGTGCAGAATCAACACAGATAGTTGCAAAATTCCTTGTCTACAGGTTAGTACAGTTCCAGCCAGCACTGTGGGTGGCTGGTGGGTATGGTGTTTTAATGAGCCTCAGAGACTATCAAGGCCTAAAATATTAAGTGTGTATAGCTATATATTTTCTAAAAAATATATATTACCTAATTGTAAATCCTATATCTTTACAGATCAAAATACAATGGTTCGGCACTTTAAATACTGCCAGGACCCTATTCAAAAACACAAGAAACGCATAACAATCAATCTTAGAAAAGTGACTGATGTACTTGTTGAAAAATGTGCTGGAAGAGTGAAAAAAGACTCATTGTTGTGTGTGAACTGCTGGACACTGATAATGAAAAACCCCACTATACTTAGTACCACTGAAAACAACGAGTCTGAGCAGGATTCAAATGAATCATCTACTATCAGTGGCTTGAGTAATCTCTTCAATTCAAGATCTGGACAATGACAGTGATTGCTTGATAAAGGAAAATCCTTCAACTTCAGTTGAACCAGTTCTAGCATTTCTGGACCAAACACCAGTTAAAAAAAGTAAGTAATAAATTAATATAATAACTTATACTTTACTACAAGGTCTGTTTGATCTACTATATAGCCAATTATATAGCATTTAAGGTACTATAATTAATATTTAATTACTAATACTCAGGTGTGTGAAACCTTTTTTTCTGTTCTTTTCAGAAGGGCTGTCATTAAGCCAGAAAAAGCGCAAGGCTCGTGGTAAGCTATCATCTGCTCAGAAACACCTGAAGGAGAGGCTAGAACTCAGTTATGGTGTTCAAATTACCGAGGAGGTGTGATACTTCAAAACCTGAAACTAAATCTGAAAAACATCTAGACAAATTAATGAATGAATTGAAACAGTCATTCCTGGAGAGCAAATGTCACCATCACAAACTACAAATATTGACACTCTCACCATACACAATTGAAAAAATAGCTAGTTTCTTTCAAACTACAACATACATGGTGAAAAGAAGCCGTTCACTTAAATCAGAACATGGAATCCTTCCGAAGATTCCACTAATGAGCAAAGGAAAAGTGATATCTGAAGAACACAAAGATATAGTTAGAAGATTCTATGAGTCAGAAGAGGTTAGTCGTATGTGTCCTGGCCAAAAGGATTGCGTGAAAGTTATCAGTGCTGAAGGTGCAATGAAGGTGCAAAAACGATTGGTCCTCGGGAATTTAAGAGAGATGTTTGAACTATATAAAAATGATGAAAAGAATCCCAAAATAGGATTTTCCACATTTGCAAAATTACGGCCATCATATTGTGTGCTTGCCGGTAGTGGTGGGACTCATTCTGTCTGTGTCTGCACATACCATCAAAATCCAAAATTGCAGCTGGCTGCATTGGGAGAAAGAGGTCTTTCATACAAGGATCTTATGGATTACAGTGTCTGCAGTACAGAAAGAGAGACTTGCATGATGCAACTTTGCAATGATTGCCCAAGAGAAGAGGGTGTCCTGGATTTTCTTGAGTTACTTGACAGTGTGAAATCAGCTCCAAATGAAATATCTTACAAGCAATGGGTGACTGTTGACCATTGTACAATGGTTGATAAGGTGGAGCCACTTCATGAATACTTATCATCCCTAAGCATGAAAATATCACGCATGGTTCATCATCACTTTGTTGCTCAGCAACAATCACAGTACTTCAAGTAGTTGAAAGAAACACTACCACCTCAGAGCGAGGTAGTTATAGTAGGTGATTTCTCTGAGAATTATTCTTTCATTGTCCAGGATGCTGCCCAAGGGTTTCACTGGGACAATTCACAGTGTACAGTTCACCCTTTTGTCATCTATTATAGATCATCTGCAGACCAGGAACTTAGCCATTTTAGTGTCTGTTTCTTATCTGCATCACTAAAACACACTATAATGGTTTACTCATTCATATTGAAGCTTATGACATATGTTAAATTCAGATGCCCACAATTGAAGAAGGTGCACTATTTCTCAGATGGATGTGCTGGCCAATATAAGAACAGATACAACTTCACAAATCTCTGTTACCATGAAGAGGATTTTGGTCTGTCTTGTGAATGGCACTTCTTTGCTACATCCCATGGCAAAAATGCATGTGATGGGATTGGAGGAACAGTGAAAAGAGCTACTGCTCGTGCCAGTTTGCAGAGAACTACAGAGAGGCAAATTCTTACACCAGAACACATGTTTCAGTTTTGTGAAGAAAACTTGAGCAAGAAGATAAATTTTTTCTTTGTAACTACAGCTGATTTGAAAGATGCAGAAGAACGGTTGGAACATCGATTCAAGGATAGTAGGGCTATTCCTGGAACTCAGAAATATCATAGATTTGTTCCCCTAAACAAGGAAGAACTGATGGTGTATCCCATTTCAAGTGGCATTGGAGAAAAGAAAAGAATAAGGAAAAGTCATTTTACTAATGAACCTGCAATGCTTGGTAACCTAAAATGTGTCAAACCAGGAGAGTATGTTGGCTGCATTTATGACATGCAAGTTTGGTATGGAATTGTGGAGGAATATTGTGAAGAGTTTGATGATTTCACTGTGAACTTTCTACATCCCTCTGGGTCATCAGGATCAAGTGCATATTATTATCCATCAAACAAGGATTCATGTGCAGTGCCAGGACATCATATATTAACTGTAATGAGTTGTCCTACCCTAAGAGGAGGCAGCAGAATTCAATACATTTTTCCACAAAAAGAAATTGATGAGAGCATCGAGCATGCAAAAATTGTATTAGGCTAGCACATGAATCCTCTAAGTAGGTCTTCCCCTTTCACTATTATAACTATTATTGCCAGTGTAGATTAGCAGTGAAATACAATTTTACATTTTTTGCCTTTGTTTTTATATCTATAAAAAAATGTAATTTTAATTTCTATAGGTCAAATTATGAGCTCGTGTGAAAAAATAGGTAGAATTGACGCACAACTTATGAATATGGTGTTCACTTATATGTTAGTTACATGAAAAATACTAACAAACAAACTTTTTTTGCTGATTCTAATAGCCAATGCCTATGCCTTCATTTTTTTACATTTAAAAAAAAAATTCTCATTTGATACCCCAGAGGTCAAATCGTGACCTCAAATTTTGGTTACAGTGTAACGTTTTTATTTTTCAACCTAGAGTTCTAAAACTTGCATATTTGGATTCCTTGTCGTTTTCTGATTCTAAATATATATACTTTTATATAATTATGACAATTATTACCCAAGTTATGGCTCGCCAAATGTTAGTAACCTCGCGAGTGACCTCAAATTGCCCGAGGTCATATCTCTTGAACCGTTGGTCGGATTGACCTTATAATTTCAGAAATGGATTCAGGGCCCACAACCTCCCTATAAACCAAATTTCAGCAAAATCTGAGAGATGAGGGTGTTAGGCACTGGTTGATCTGACAGAGAATGACCCTTATGGTACCCATCAATACCAGTACCATGCCAACCAAAAATAAGTCATGGTCCATATCAATTGCGGACCAAGTCACAATTTACATCCATATACATTACAATATATATACTTAAGAGGAAAAGTGTAGGTGTGGCTGTAAAGACTGTACAGTAATGTAGAAATGTGTGTGCACCCATTTTGGGTCTCCCATTTAAAGGTGTTTGTGGGGCAAGTGAAGATCATGAGTTTTTCAATACCTCACAGTACTATGGGGGCACCACTCGGCAGAGGAATCTCTTTAAATAGGGTGTGTAAGGACATAGAGTATCCCCTAACCCAAGATGCTGCCTCCCTATATCCCATAACACCTGTGTTGAGCTGTGGGATCTATCACCCAAATGCACATAATATATATGAAATAAACTAGTACCATTCATGCAATAAAAATGGGCTTAAACACCATCACCAGATGTCCCTTGCAGACATCAAACTATCCAACCTTCTTTTGAAAAAATCAAGCGTATCTGAAGTCACCACTTCTTCTGTCAGACTGTTCCAAAACTTAATTACTCTGTTTGTAAAACTATGTTTTCTTAAATTTGATCTACATCTTCGCTTAAATAATTTCCTACTATGACCTCTAGTCTGATTATTGTGATCTTTAATGAAAAGAGAATCAAAATCTATCTTATCCAACCATTTTATCATTTTATGCACCTCTATCATATCACCCCTTAACCTCCTCCTTTTTAATGAGAACATGCTTAGATACGCCAGTCTTTCCTTATATGTCAATTGTCTTAGAGATGGGATCATTCTTGTTGCTTTTCTGTACTTTTCCAGTTTTTCAATATCTTGTATCAAATAGGGACTATTAAATTGAATGCAGTATTCGAGGAGGGGTCTCACATATGAAATGTATAGTTGCTTTATAATATTGGGTGATTTGTATTCAATGTGTGTCTGCATGAGATTGAGTCTAGCATTTGCTTTATTTCTGATTACCATACAGTGATTTGAGGGTTTAAGTTCATTTGTCATAGTGACACCCAAGTCTTTCTCTTTATCATCATTTTTAATCCAAATTCTATTCATATTGTATTCAAATTCTGGATTTTTTGGCCCAATATGCATAACCTTGCACTTATCAACATTAAATTTCATCTCCCACTTATCTGCCCAGGCTGTTACTCTGTCTAAGTCTTTTTGTATTGTCATTGCTCCTGCTACTGACTTAACATTATGGCCTAATTTGTATCATCAGCAAATTTTGAGGTTTTACATGATAGGCCCTTCTCTAGATCATTTATATAGACAACAAAAAGCAGAGGTCCCAGAACAGACCCCTGTGGGACTCCGCTCAATACGGGTCTCCAAGTAGACTTATTTCCATTTAGATGAACTCTGTTTTCTATTTCTCAGCCATTCTTCTATCCAATCAGCTATATGACCTCTTATACCATGGGCTCTAACTTTTACCAACAATCTTGCATGAGGAACAGTATCAAATGCCTTTGCAAAATCTAAGTATACTATATCTACTGGCTCTTTATTGTCCAAATGCAATAGGACTCCATCATAAAATTCAATCAAGTTGGTTAGACAGGACCTTCCATTTCGAAAGCCATGCTGGCTATCATTTATAAGGTTGCACTCTTCAAGGAACTCAGTAACTTTACCTCTAATGATACTTTCGAGTAATTTGCAAATAATGGAGGTGAGGCTGATGGGTCTGTAGTTTTTTGCCAAGTTTCTATTTCCTTTTTTAAAGATTGGAGCCACATTTGCTTTCTTCCAATCCTCTGGAATTTCAGTACATATCAATGATTTATTAAAAATAATTTCTAGTGCCTGTGCTATATTCTTTTTGGCAGCTTTTATGACTATTGGATGCATTTCATCTGGCCCTGGAGATTTTTCCATTTTTAATTTATCTATTGCTTTTAAGATATCTAGTTTTGTTACCCTTAATTCATTTATTTCTCTATCTTGTCCTGGTAGTATAAGATCAGGAATATTATTTAAATTTTCATTTGTGAATACTGATGAGAAGTATTTGTTTAGTTCTTCAGTTATTTCAAGATCATCATCTATAGTTTTATCATCTATATGGAGGGGGCCAATTTTCTTTTTCACTCTACTTTTCAAATTGAAGTGACTGAAAAACTTCTTAGGATTGTTTTTTGAATTCTTGGCTAGGCTTTTTTCCAGGTCTCGTTTGCTATCTCTGATTACTTTCTTGCAAATGCTTCTTTTACTTTTATATATTTCGGAGTCTGTGCCATTTTTAGTTCTTTTGAATTTATGAAATGCTTTTGTTTTTTCTCTGATTGCTCTTTTTACATTGCAGTTTATCCAAGGTTGTTTTTTATTTTTTCCAGTTCTGATTTTACACTGTGGGATATGCTTCCTTTGTATGTTCATTATTATACTTTTAAATTTTTCCCACATACTAGTTACTGTCTGTTCAGGCTGTAGAATATCTGTCCAATTTATTAGACACAGATCATTTACTAGTCCATTTATATTTCCTCTTTTAAAATCTGGAACTTCTACTTTATTTTCACTAGGTCTTGAATTACAAACAATATTAAACCGAAGGATACAATGATCACCTATATGTTTCTCTGTACTGATGATATCCTGGAAGGTATCTGGATTATTTGTTAGAATTAAATCTAGAATGGCATCAGGCCCTGGTTGGCTCCTTTACTAACTGGGTTAAACCATTCTCAATTATACAGTCTAAGAATCTCTCATTACTTTCTGGTGTTTGTAATATTTCCCAGTCTATATGCCTATAATTGAAATCTCCAACAATAATAATATTGCTTGTCATTGCTTTATTTATTTCATCAATAAGTTGATTTTCTACATACTTATTTTCTTCTCTACTTTTGGGGATTCCTCCAACTGAACATCCCTCAGGTGGTCTATAAATACCCCCTATCCTGATTTTCCTGGCATTTTTATGCCCAATATCTATCCATACAGATTCAACTATTTCCTCTTTAACGGAGGTAACTTCAACTGGATTCAGATTTGTCTTGGCATAAATAAATACTCCGCCACCCTCTGAATATTTACGTTCATAATAAAAAAGTTCATAGCCATCAATTTCATAAGTAATGGTATTATCTCTTTCACTAAATAGACTATTTGGTATCGTACTGAATTTTGTCCAAGTTTCAGTGACAATCATAACATCAGGATTTTCAATACCTATGTATGCCTTGAATTCATTTATTTTATCTCGGATACTTCTTGCATTTACATAGAAAAATGACAAAGAACCCTTGGAATATTTTGCTTGTAATTTAGTCTGGTTCTTGTTCTGTGATGGTATATTATTTGCATCTCTCTTACTTTCTTTGTTGACCTTTTTCTTTTGAGTTTTGATTATATTTTTTATTAGTTTATTATCAAGAGTATTGGTATTTGTACTAATTTGGCCTATTCCTTTAGTTTTTAGTCAATTATATGATACAATCTTTGATAGTAAATCAGTTCCTTTACTATTAAGGTGAATTCCATCTCTGTTATAGAACTCTCTTTTTTTGTAAAATTTATTCCACAGTTCGATATATGTAATTTCCATGCTCTGACATAGTGTCTTAAGCCTACTATTTATATATAATGCTTGTGAGTACCACTTATTATTCTCATGTATCCTGGGAATTATACCTGTGATAGATGTTTTAAGGTTAGGTCTCCGTTCCTTTAACTTTGTTAATAGCTGTTTATATGACTCCATGATTTCTTCGGAGTGCTTACCCTTTATATCATTTCCACCTACATGTATAACCATATTCTTTGGTACAGTTAGGTCAATACCAGATCCTTTTTCTATAATTTTATTACTAATTCTATTTATCCCTGCACCTGGATAACAGTAAGCTATGCTACCTCTAGGTAATTTAGATCCTAGGCCCCTCACTTGAGAGTCACCTATAATGGATGCTGGTTCAAACACACCTATAGGTCATTCTCTGTCAGATCAACCAAAAAAATTGAAATTAACACCCTCATCTCCATATTTTGCTGAAATTTGGTTTATAGGGAGTTTGTGAGCCTGAATCCATTTCTGAAATTATAAGGTCAATCCGACCAACGGTTCAAGAGATATGACCTCGGGCAATTTGAGGTCACTCGCAGGTTACTAACATTTGGTGAGCCATAACTTGGGTATAATTGTCATAATTAATATAAAAGTATAATATTTTAGAATCAGAAAACGACAAGGAATCCAAATATGCAAGTTTTAGAACTCTAGGTTGAAAAAAAAAAGTTACACTGTAACCAAAATTTGAGGTCACAATTTGACCTCTGGGGTATCAAATGAGAATTTTTTTTTAAATGTAAAAAATGAAGGCATAGGCATTGGCTATTAGAATCAGCAAAAAAAAGTTTGTTTATGTTAGTATTTTTCATGTAACTAACATATAATGAACACCATATTCATAAGTTGTGCGTCAATTCTACCTATTTTTTCACACTTAAGCTCATAATTTGACCTATAGAAATTAAAATTACATTTTTTATAGATATAAAAAACAAAGTCAGAGTTCTTGACTAATAGAAACAATCATAAAAAGTTTGTTTATGTTGGTACTTTTCATGTAACTAACTTATAAGTGAACACCATATTTATAATTGCTTGTCATTTCAAGAATTTTTATATCTTAGCTATCAATTTGACCTCAAGCTCCAAGAATTTAATAAAAATTGTATTTCACTGCTAATCTACACTGGCAATAATAGTGAAAGGGAAGACTAAGCTCACATGTAGCCTAAACAAACCTGTTGAAACATGTTGCTACTTGTCTAAGTGCAGAATCAACACAGATAGTTGCAAAATTCCTTGTCTACAGGTTAGTACAGTTCCAGCCAGCACTGTGGGTGGCTGGTGGGTATGGTGTTTTAATGAGCCTCAGAGACTATCAAGGCCTAAAATATTAAGTGTGTATAGCTATATTTTCTAAAAAATATATATTACCTAATTGTAAATCCTATATCTTTACAGATCAAAATACAATGGTTCGGCACTTGAAATACTGCCAGGACCCTATTCAAAAACACAAGAAACGCATAACAATCAATCTTAGAAAAGTGACTGATGTACTTGTTGAAAAATGTGCTGGAAGAGTGAAAAAAGACTCATTGTGTGTGAACTGCTGGACACTGATAATGAAAAACCCCACTATACTTAGTACCACTGAAAACAACGAGTCTGAGCAGGATTCAAATGATCATCTACTATCAGTGGCTTGAATAACATCTCTTCAATTCAAGATCTGGACAATGACAGTGATTGCTTGATAAAGGAAAATCCTTCAACTTCAGTTGAACCAGTTTCTAGCATTTCTGGACCAAACACCAGTTAAAAAAAGTAAGTAATAAATTAATATAATAACTTATACTTTACTACAAGGTCTGTTTGATCTACTATATAGCCAATTATATAGCATTTAAGGTACTATAATTAATATTTAATTACTAATATCAGGTGTGTGAAACCTTTTTTTCTGTTCTTTCAGAAGGGCTGTCATTAAGCCAGAAAAAGCGCAAGGCTCGTGGTAAGCTATCATCTGCTCAGAAACACCTGAAGGAGAGGCTAGAACTCAGTTATGGTGTTCAAATTACCGAGGAGGTGTGATACTTCAAAACCTGAAACTAAATCTGAAAAACATCTAGACAAATTAATGAATGAATTGAAACAGTCATTCCTGGAGAGCAAATGTCACCATCACAAACTACAAATATTGACACTCTCACCATACACAATTGAAAAAATAGCTAGTTTCTTTCAAACTACAACATACATGGTGAAAAGAAGCCGTTCACTTAAATCAGAACATGGAATCCTTCCGAAGATTCCACTAATGAGCAAAGGAAAAGTGATATCTGAAGAACACAAAGATATAGTTAGAAGATTCTATGAGTCAGAAGAGGTTAGTCGTATGTGTCCTGGCCAAAAGGATTGCGTGAAAGTTATCAGTGCTGAAGGTGCAATGAAGGTGCAAAAACGATTGGTCCTCGGGAATTTAAGAGAGATGTTTGAACTATATAAAAATGATGAAAAGAATCCCAAAATAGGATTTTCCACATTTGCAAAATTACGGCCATCATATTGTGTGCTTGCCGGTAGTGGTGGGACTCATTCTGTCTGTGTCTGCACATACCATCAAAATCCAAAATTGCAGCTGGCTGCATTGGGAGAAAGAGGTCTTTCATACAAGGATCTTATGGATTACAGTGTCTGCAGTACAGAAAGAGAGACTTGCATGATGCAACTTTGCAATGATTGCCCAAGAGAAGAGGGTGTCCTGGATTTTCTTGAGTTACTTGACAGTGTGAAATCAGCTCCAAATGAAATATCTTACAAGCAATGGGTGACTGTTGACCATTGTACAATGGTTGATAAGGTGGAGCCACTTCATGAATACTTATCATCCCTAAGCATGAAAATATCACGCATGGTTCATCATCACTTTGTTGCTCAGCAACAATCACAGTACTTCAAGTAGTTGAAAGAAACACTACCACCTCAGAGCGAGGTAGTTATAGTAGGTGATTTCTCTGAGAATTATTCTTTCATTGTCCAGGATGCTGCCCAAGGGTTTCACTGGGACAATTCACAGTGTACAGTTCACCCTTTTGTCATCTATTATAGATCATCTGCAGACCAGGAACTTAGCCATTTTAGTGTCTGTTTCTTATCTGCATCACTAAAACACAACACTATAATGGTTTACTCATTCATATTGAAGCTTATGACATATGTTAAATTCAGATGCCCACAATTGAAGAAGGTGCACTATTTCTCAGATGGATGTGCTGGCCAATATAAGAACAGATACAACTTCACAAATCTCTGTTACCATGAAGAGGATTTTGGTCTGTCTTGTGAATGGCACTTCTTTGCTACATCCCATGGCAAAAATGCATGTGATGGGATTGGAGGAACAGTGAAAAGAGCTACTGCTCATGCCAGTTTGCAGAGAACTACAGAGAGGCAAATTCTTACACCAGAACACATGTTTCAGTTTTGTGAAGAAAACTTGAGCAAGAAGATAAATTTTTTCTTTGTAACTACAGCTGATTTGAAAGATGCAGAAGAACGGTTGGAACATCGATTCAAGGATAGTAGGGCTATTCCTGGAACTCAGAAATATCATAGATTTGTTCCCCTAAACAAGGAAGAACTGATGGTGTATCCCATTTCAAGTGGCATTGGAGAAAGAAAAGAATAAGGAAAAGTCATTTTACTAATGAACCTGCAATGCTTGGTAACCTAAAATGTGTCAAACCAGGAGAGTATGTTGGCTGCATTTATGACATGCAAGTTTGGTATGGAATTGTGGAGGAATATTGTGAAGAGTTTGATGATTTCACTGTGAACTTTCTACATCCCTCTGGGTCATCAGGATCAAGTGCATATTATTATCCATCAAACAAGGATTCATGTGCAGTGCCAGGACATCATATATTAACTGTAATGAGTTGTCCTACCCTAAGAGGAGGCAGCAGAATTCAATACATTTTTCCACAAAAAGAAATTGATGAGAGCATCGAGCATGCAAAAATTGTATTAGGCTAGCACATGAATCCTCTAAGTAGGTCTTCCCCTTTCACTATTATAACTATTATTGCCAGTGTAGATTAGCAGTGAAATACAATTTTACATTTTTTGCCTTTGTTTTTATATCTATAAAAAAATGTAATTTTAATTTCTATAGGTCAAATTATGAGCTCGTGTGAAAAAATAGGTAGAATTGACGCACAACTTATGAATATGGTGTTCACTTATATGTTAGTTACATGAAAAATACTAACAAACAAACTTTTTTTTGCTGATTCTAATAGCCAATGCCTATGCCTTCATTTTTTACATTTAAAAAAAAAATTCTCATTTGATACCCCAGAGGTCAAATCGTGACCTCAAATTTTGGTTACAGTGTAACGTTTTTATTTTTCAACCTAGAGTTCTAAAACTTGCATATTTGGATTCCTTGTCGTTTTCTGATTCTAAATATATATACTTTTATATAATTATGACAATTATTACCCAAGTTATGGCTCGCCAAATGTTAGTAACCTCGCGAGTGACCTCAAATTGCCCGAGGTCATATCTCTTGAACCGTTGGTCGGATTGACCTTATAATTTCAGAAATGGATTCAGGGCCCACAACCTCCCTATAAACCAAATTTCAGCAAAATCTGAGAGATGAGGGTGTTAGGCACTGGTTGATCTGACAGAGAATGACCCTTATGGTACCCATCAATACCAGTACCATGCCAACCAAAAATAAGTCATGGTCCATATCAATTGCGGACCAAGTCACAATTTACATCCATATACATTACAATATATACTTAAGAGGAAAAGTGTAGGTGTGGCTGTAAAGACTGTACAGTAATGTAGAAATGTGTGTGCACCCATTTTGGGTCTCCCATTTAAAGGTGTTTGTGGGGCAAGTGAAGATCATGAGTTTTTCAATACCTCACAGTACTATGGGGGCACCACTCGGCAGAGGAATCTCTTTAAATAGGGTGTGTAAGGACATAGAGTATCCCCTAACCCAAGATGCTGCCTCCCTATATCCCATAACACCTGTGTTGAGCTGTGGGATCTATCACCCAAATGCACATAATATATATGAAATAAACTAGTACCATTCATGCAATAAAAATGGGCTTAAACACCATCACCAGATGTCCCTTGCAGACATCAAACTATCCAACCTTCTTTTGAAAAAATCAAGCGTATCTGAAGTCACCACTTCTTCTGTCAGACTGTTCCAAAACTTAATTACTCTGTTTGTAAAACTATGTTTTCTTAAATTTGATCTACATCTTCGCTTAAATAATTTCCTACTATGACCTCTAGTCTGATTATTGTGATCTTTAATGAAAAGAGAATCAAAATCTATCTTATCCAACCATTTTATCATTTTATGCACCTCTATCATATCACCCCTTAACCTCCTCCTTTTTAATGAGAACATGCTTAGATACGCCAGTCTTTCCTTATATGTCAATTGTCTTAGAGATGGGATCATTCTTGTTGCTTGTTTCTGTACTTTTTCCAGTTTTTCAATATCTTGTATCAAATAGGGACTATTAAATTGAATGCAGTATTCGAGGAGGGGTCTCACATATGAAATGTATAGTTGCTTTATAATATTGGGTGATTTGTATTCAATGTGTGTCTGCATGAGATTGAGTCTAGCATTTGCTTTATTTCTGATTACCATACAGTGATTTGAGGGTTTAAGTTCATTTGTCATAGTGACACCCAAGTCTTTCTCTTTATCATCATTTTTAATCCAAATTCTATTCATATTGTATTCAAATTCTGGATTTTTTGGCCCAATATGCATAACCTTGCACTTATCAACATTAAATTTCATCTCCCCGCCCAGGCTGTTACTCTGTCTAAGTCTTTTTGTATTGTCATTGCTCCTGCTACTGACTTAACATTATGGCCTAATTTTGTATCATCAGCAAATTTTGAGGTTTTACATGATAGGCCCTTCTCTAGATCATTTATATAGACAACAAAAAGCAGAGGTCCCAGAACAGAACCCTGTGGGACTCCGCTCAATACGGGTCTCCAAGTAGACTTATTTCCATTTAGATGAACTCTGTTTTCTATTTCTCAGCCATTCTTCTATCCAATCAGCTATATGACCTCTTATACCATGGGCTCTAACTTTTACCAACAATCTTGCATGAGGAACAGTATCAAATGCCTTTGCAAAATCTAAGTATACTATATCTACTGGCTCTTTATTGTCCAAATGTAATAGGACTCCATCATAAAATTCAATCAAGTTGGTTAGACAGGACCTTCCATTTTGAAAGCCATGCTGGCTATCATTTATAAGGTTGCACTCTTTAAGGAACTCAGTAACTTTACCTCTAATGATACTTTCCAGCAATTTGCAAATAATGGAGGTGAGGCTGATGGGTCTATAGTTTTTTGCTAAGTTTCTATTTCCTTTTTTAAAGATTGGAGCCACATTTGCTTTCTTCCAATCCTCTGGAATTTCAGTACATATCAATGATTTATTAAAAATAATTTCTAGTGCCTGTGCTATATTCTTTTTGGCAGCTTTTATGACTATTGGATACATTTCATCTGGCCCTGGAGATTTTTCCATTTTTAATTTATCTATTGCTTTTAAGATATCTAGTTTTGTTACCCTTAATTCATTTATTTCTCTATCTTGTCCTGGTAGTATAAGATCAGGAATATTATTTAAATTTTCATTTGTGAATACTGATGAGAAGTATTTGTTTAGTTCTTCAGTTATTTCAAGATCATCATCTATAGTTTTATCATCTATATGGAGGGGGCCAATTTTCTTTTTCACTCTACTTTTCAAATTGAAGTGACTGAAAAACTTCTTAGGATTGTTTTTTGAATTCTTGGCTAGGCTTTTTTCCAGGTCTCGTTTGCTATCTCTGATTACTTTCTTGCAAATGCTTCTTTTACTTTTATATATTTCGGAGTCTATGCCATTTTTAGTTCTTTTGAATTTATGAAATGCTTTTGTTTTTTCTCTGATTGCTCTTTTTACATTGCAGTTTATCCAAGGTTTTTTTTTTTTTTTTCCAGTTCTGATTTTACACTGTGGGATATGCTTCCTTTGTATGTTCATTATTATACTTTTTAATTTTTCCCACATACTAGTTACTGTCTGTTCAGGCTGTAGAATATCTGTCCAATTTATTAGACACAGATCATTTACTAGTCCATTTATATTTCCTCTTTTAAAATCTGGAACTTCTACTTTATTTTCAGTAGGTCTTGAATTACAAACAATATTAAACCGAAGGATACAATGATCACCTGAACCTAGTGTTTCTGAAACCGAGATATCCTGGAAGGTATCTGGATTATTTGTTAGAATTAAATCTAGAATGGCATCAGCCCTGGTTGGCTCCTTTACTAACTGGGTTAAACCATTCTCAATTATACAGTCTAAGAATCTCTCATTACTTTCTGGTGTTTGTAATATTTCCCAGTCTATATGCCTATAATTGAAATCTCTAACAATAATAATATTGCTTGTCATTGCTTTATTTATTTCATCAATAAGTTGATTTTCTACATACTTATTTTCTTCTCTACTTTTGGGGATTCCTCCAACTGAACATCCCTCAGGTGGTCTATAAATACCCCCTATCCTGATTTTCCTGGCATTTTTATGCCCAATATCTATCCATACAGATTCAACTATTTCCTCTTTAATGGAGGTAACCAACTGGATTCAGATTCGTCTTGGCATAAATAAATACTCCGCCACCCTCTGAATATTTACGTTCATAATAAAAAAGTTCATAGCCATCAATTTCATAAGTAATAGTATTATCTCTTTCACTAAATAGACTATTTGGTATCGTACTGAATTTTGTCCGTTTCAGTGACAATCATAACATCAGGATTTTCAATACCTATGTATGCCTTGAATTCATTTATTTTATCTCGGATACTTCTTGCATTGACATAGAAAAATGACAAAGAACCCTTGGAATATTTTGCTTGTAATTTAGTCTGGTTCTTGTTCTGTGATGGTACATTATTTGCATCTCTCTTACTTTCTTTGTTGACCTTTTTCTTTTGAGTTTTGATTATATTTTTTATTAGTTTATCATCATCAAGAGTATTGGTATTTGTACTAATTTGGCCTATTCCTTTAGTTTTTAGTCAGTTATATGATACAATCTTTGATAGTAAATCAGTTCCTTTACTATTAAGGTGAATTCCATCTCTGTTATAGAACTCTCTTTTTTTGTAAAATTTATTCCACAGTTCGATATATGTAATTTCCATGCTCTGACATAGTGTCTTAAGCCTACTATTTATATATAATGCTTGTGAGTACCATACCACTTATTATTCTCATATATCCTGGAAATTATACCTGTGATAGATGTTTTAAGGTTAGGTCTCCGTTCCTTTAACGTTGTTAATAGCTGTTTATATGACTCCATGATTTCTTTGGAGTGCTTACCCTTTATATCATTTCAACCTACATGTATAACCATATTCTTTGGTACAGTTAGGTCAATACCAGATCCTTTTTCTATAATTTTATTACTAATTCTATTTATCCCTGCACCTGGATAACAGTAAGCTATGCTACCTCTAGGTAATTTAGATCCTAGGCCCCTCACTTGAGAGTCACCTATAATGGATGCTGGTTCAAACACACCTATAGGGTCATTCTCTGTCAGATCAACCAAAAAAAATTGAAATTAACACCCTCATCTCTCATATTTTGCTGAAATTTGGTTTATAGGGAGTTTGTGAGCCCTGAATCCATTTCTGAAATTATAAGGTCAATCCGACCAACGGTTCAAGAGATATGACCTCGGGCAATTTGAGGTCACTCGCGAGGTTACTAACATTTGGTGAGCCATAACTTGGGTAATAATTGTCATAATTATATAAAAGTATATATATTTAGAATCAGAAAACGACAAGGAATCCAAATATGCAAGTTTTAGAACTCTAGGTTGAAAAAAAAAAAGTTACACTGTAACCAAAATTTGAGGTCACGATTTGACCTCTGGGGTATCAAATGAGAATTTTTTTTTTAAATGTAAAAAATGAAGGCATAGGCATTGGCTATTAGAATCAGCAAAAAAAAGTTTGTTTATGTTAGTATTTTTCATATAACTAACATATAAGTGAACACCATATTCATAAGTTGTGCGTCAATTCTACCTATTTTTTCATACTTAAGCTCATAATTTGACCTATAGAAATTAAAATTACATTTTTTATAGGTATAAAAAACAAAGTCAGAGTTCTTGACTAATAGAAACAATCATAAAAAGTTTGTTTATGTTGGTACTTTTCATGTAACTAACTTATAAGTGAACACCATATTTATAAATTGCTTGTCATTTCAAGGAATTTTTATATCTTAGCTATCAATTTGACCTCAAGCTCCAAGAATTTAATAAAAATTGTATTTCACTGCTAATCTACACTGGCAATAATAGTGAAAGGGGAAGACTAAGCTCACATGTAGCCTAAACAAACCTGTTGAAACATGTTGCTACTTGTCTAAGTGCAGAATCAACACAGATAGTTGCAAAATTCCTTGTCTACAGGTTAGTACAGTTCCAGCCAGCACTGTGGGTGGCTGGTGGGTATGGTGTTTTAATGAGCCTCAGAGACTATCAAGGCCTAAAATATTAAGTGTGTATAGCTATATTTTCTAAAAAATATATATTACCTAATTGTAAATCCTATATCTTTACAGATCAAAATACAATGGTTCGGCACTTGAAATACTGCCAGGACCCTATTCAAAAACACAAGAAACGCATAACAATCAATCTTAGAAAAGTGACTGATGTACTTGTTGAAAAATGTGCTGGAAGAGTGAAAAAAGACTCATTGTTGTGTGTGAACTGCTGGACACTGATAATGAAAAACCCCACTATACTTAGTACCACTGAAAACAACGAGTCTGAGCAGGATTCAAATGAATCATCTACTATCAGTGGCTTGAATAACATCTCTTCAATTCAAGATCTGGACAATGACAGTGATTGCTTGATAAAGGAAAATCCTTCAACTTCAGTTGAACCAGTTCTAGCATTTCTGGACCAAACACCAGTTAAAAAAAGTAAGTAATAAATTAATATAATAACTTATACTTTACTACAAGGTCTGTTTGATCTACTATATAGCCAATTATATAGCATTTAAGGTACTATAATTAATATTTAATTACTAATATTCAGGTGTGTGAAACCTTTTTTTCTGTTCTTTTCAGAAGGGCTGTCATTAAGCCAGAAAAAGCGCAAGGCTCGTGGTAAGCTATCATCTGCTCAGAAACACCTGAAGGAGAGGCTAGAACTCAGTTATGGTGTTCAAATTACCGAGGAGGTAAGTGATACTTCAAAACCTGAAACTAAATCTGAAAAACATCTAGACAAATTAATGAATGAATTGAAACAGTCATTCCTGGAGAGCAAATGTCACCATCACAAACTACAAATATTGACACTCACCATACACAATTGAAAAAACAGCTAGTTTCTTTCAAACTACAACATACATGGTGAAAAGAAGCCGTTCACTTAAATCAGAACATGGAATCCTTCCGAAGATTCCACTAATGAGCAAAGGAAAAGTGATATCTGAAGAACACAAAGATATAGTTAGAAGATTCTATGAGTCAGAAGAGGTTAGTCGTATGTGTCCTGGCCAAAAGGATTGCGTGAAAGTTATCAGTGCTGAAGGTGCAATGAAGGTGCAAAAACGATTGGTCCTCGGGAATTTAAGAGAGATGTTTGAACTATATAAAAATGATGAAAAGAATCCCAAAATAGGATTTTCCACATTTGCAAAATTACGGCCATCATATTGTGTGCTTGCCGGTAGTGGTGGGACTCATTCTGTCTGTGTCTGCACATACCATCAAAATCCAAAATTGCAGCTGGCTGCATTGGGAGAAAGAGGTCTTTCATACAAGGATCTTATGGATTACAGTGTCTGCAGTACAGAAAGAGAGACTTGCATGATGCAACTTTGCAATGATTGCCCAAGAGAAGAGGGTGTCCTGGATTTTCTTGAGTTACTTGACAGTGTGAAATCAGCTCCAAATGAAATATCTTACAAGCAATGGGTGACTGTTGACTGTTGTACAATGGTTGATAAGGTGGAGCCACTTCATGAATACTTATCATCCCTAAGCATGAAAATATCCCGCATGGTTCGTCATCACTTTGTTGCTCAGCAACAATCACAGTACTTCAAGCAGTTGAAAGAAACACTACCACCTCAGAGCGAGGTAGTTATAGTAGGTGATTTCTCTGAGAATTATTCTTTCATTGTCCAGGATGCTGCCCAAGGGTTTCACTGGGACAATTCACAGTGTACAGTTCACCCTTTTGTCATCTATTATAGATCATCTGCAGACCAGGAACTTAGCCATTTTAGTGTCTGTTTCTTATCTGCATCACTAAAACACAACACTATAATGGTTTACTCATTCATATTGAAGCTTATGACATATGTTAAATTCAGATGCCCACAATTGAAGAAGGTGCACTATTTCTCAGATGGATGTGCTGGCCAATATAAGAACAGATACAACTTCACAAATCTCTGTTACCATGAAGAGGATTTTGGTCTGTCTTGTGAATGGCACTTCTTTGCTACATCCCATGGCAAAAATGCATGTGATGGGATTGGAGGAACAGTGAAAAGAGCTACTGCTCGTGCCAGTTTGCAGAGAACTACAGAGAGGCAAATTCTTACACCAGAACACGTGTTTCAGTTTTGTGAAGAAAACTTGAGCAAGATAAATTTTTTCTTTGTAACTACAGCTGATTTGAAAGATGCAGAAGAACGGTTGGAACATCGATTCAAGGATAGTAGGGCTATTCCTGGAACTCAGAAATATCATAGATTTGTTCCCCTAAACAAGGAAGAACTGATGGTGTATCCCATTTCAAGTGGCATTGGAGAAAAGAAAAGAATAAGGAAAAGTCATTTTACTAATGAACCTGCAATGCTTGGTAACCTAAAATGTGTCAAACCAGGAGAGTATGTTGGCTGCATTTATGACATGCAAGTTTGGTATGGAATTGTGGAGGAATATTGTGAAGAGTTTGATGATTTCACTGTGAACTTTCTACATCCCTCTGGGTCATCAGGATCAAGTGCATATTATTATCCATCAAACAAGGATTCATGTGCAGTGCCAGGACATCATATATTAACTGTAATGAGTTGTCCTACCCTAAGAGGAGGCAGCAGAATTCAATACATTTTTCCACAAAAAGAAATTGATGAGAGCATCGAGCATACAAAAATTGTATTAGGCTAGCACATGAATCCTCTAAGTAGGTCTTCCCCTTTCACTATTATAACTATTATTGCCAGTGTAGATTAGCAGTGAAATACAATTTTACATTTTTTGCCTTTGTTTTTATATCTATAAAAAAATGTAATTTTAATTTCTATAGGTCAAATTATGAGCTTAAGTGTGAAAAAATAGGTAGAATTGACGCACAACTTATGAATATGGTGTTCACTTATATGTTAGTTACATGAAAAATACTAACATAAACAAACTTTTTTTTGCTGATTCTAATAGCCAATGCCTATGCCTTCATTTTTTACATTTAAAAAAAAAATTCTCATTTGATACCCCAGAGGTCAAATCGTGACCTCAAATTTTGGTTACAGTGTAACTTTTTTATTTTTCAACCTAGAGTTCTAAAACTTGCATATTTGGATTCCTTGTCGTTTTCTGATTCTAAATATATATACTTTTATATAATTGTGACCATTATTACCCAAGTTATGGGTCGCCAAATGTTAGTGACCTCGCAAGTGACCTCAAATTTCCCGAGGTCATATCTCTTGAACCGTTGGTCGGATTGACCTTATAATTTCAGAAATGGATTCAGGGCCCACAAACTCCCTATAGACCAAATTTCAGCAAAATCTGAGAGATGAGGGTGTTAGGCACTGGTTGATCTGACAGAGAATGACCCTATAGCTTTAGAGTGCCTGGGTTTATACCAGGGTTGTGGAGTCGGAGTCGGAGAGTCGGAGTCGTGGAGTTGCACGTTTCAGGGCGGAGTCGGAGTCAAATTTTTACAATGTGTGGAGTCGGAGTCGGAGTCGGAGTCAGAAAATTTTGGACCGACTCCACAACCCTGGTTATAGCCACTAGGTTAAGGGTTATTCAATTTTAAGTAGGACTACTACTGGTTAGACCTTAATTATGTTTAAGAGAATCTTTTTCATTTATATATATATATATATATTATTGGAAAAAAATAAAAATCCCTTAATATGATAATATCTACAAGTCAACATCCTTCTTAATATTTGAATGTTCCCTTATCCTAGAAAGTAACCTGACGATTCATGTGGTGGTGATGAAATGTCTTATTATTATGATAATTATAGAGTGAAACACTAGAGGAGTCGGAGTCGTTATTTAAATGTGAGGAGTCGGAGTCGGATTTTTAGATTTTTTACAATGTGTGGAGTCGGAGTCGGATTTTTAGATTTTTTACAATGTGTGGAGTCGGAGTCGATTTTTAGATTTTTTACAATGTGTGGAGTCGGAGTCGATTTTTAGATTTTTTACAATGTGTGGAGTCGGATTTTAGATTTTTTACAATGTGTGGAGTCGGATTTTTAGATTTTTTACAATGTGTGGAGTCGGATTTTTAGATTTTTTACAATGTGTGGAGTCGGATTTTTAGATTTTTTACAATGTGTGGAGTCGGATTTTTAGATTTTTTACAATGTGTGGAGTCGGATTTTTAGATTTTTTACAATGTGTGGAGTCGGATTTTTAGATTTTTTACAATGTGTGGAGTCGGATTTTTAGAATTTTTCAATGTGTGGAGTCGGATTTTTAGATTTTTACAATGTGTGGAGTCGGATTTTAGATTTTTACAATGTGTGGAGTCGGAGTCGATTTTTACAATGTGTGGAGTCGGAGTCAATTTTTACAATGTGTGGAGTCGGAGTCGAATTTTTACAATGTGTGGAGTCGGAGTCGAATTTTTACAATGTGTGGAGTCGGAGTCGAATTTTTACAATGTGTGGAGTCGGAGTCGAATTTTTACAATGTGTGGAGTCGGAGTCGAATTTTTACAATGTGTGGAGTCGGAGTCGAATTTTTACAATGTGTGGAGTCGGAGTCGAATTTTTACAATGTGTGGAGTCGGAGTCGAATTTTTACAATGTGTGGAGTCGGAGTCGAATTTTTACAATGTGTGGAGTCGGAGTCGAATTTTTACAATGTGTGGAGTCGGAGTCGAATTTTTACAATGTGTGGAGTCGGAGTCGAATTTTTACAATGTGTGGAGTCGGAGTCGAATTTTTACAATGTGTGGAGTCGGAGTCGAATTTTTACAATGTGTGGAGTCGGAGTCGAATTTTTACAATGTGTGGAGTCGGAGTCGAATTTTTACAATGTGTGGAGTCGGAGTCGAATTTTTACAATGTGTGGAGTCGGAGTCGAATTTTTACAATGTGTGGAGTCGGAGTCGAATTTTTACAATGTGTGGAGTCGGAGTCGAATTTTTACAATGTGTGGAGTCGGAGTCGAATTTTTACAATGTGTGGAGTCGGAGTCGAATTTTTACAATGTGTGGAGTCGGAGTCGAATTTTTACAATGTGTGGAGTCGGAGTCGAATTTTTACAATGTGTGGAGTCGGAGTCGAATTTTTACAATGTGTGGAGTCGGAGTCGAATTTTTACAATGTGTGGAGTCGGAGTCGAATTTTTACAATGTGTGGAGTCGGAGTCGAATTTTTACAATGTGTGGAGTCGGAGTCGAATTTTTACAATGTGTGGAGTCGGAGTCGAATTTTTACAATGTGTGGAGTCGGAGTCGAATTTTTACAATGTGTGGAGTCGGAGTCGAATTTTTACAATGTGTGGAGTCGGAGTCGAATTTTTACAATGTGTGGAGTCGGAGTCGAATTTTTACAATGTGTGGAGTCGGAGTCGAATTTTTACAATGTGTGGAGTCGGAGTCGAATTTTTACAATGTGTGGAGTCGGAGTCGAATTTTTACAATGTGTGGAGTCGGAGTCGAATTTTTACAATGTGTGGAGTCGGAGTCGAATTTTTACAATGTGTGGAGTCGGAGTCGAATTTTTACAATGTGTGGAGTCGGAGTCGAATTTTTACAATGTGTGGAGTCGGAGTCGAATTTTTACAATGTGTGGAGTCGGAGTCGAATTTTTACAATGTGTGGAGTCGGAGTCGAATTTTTACAATGTGTGGAGTCGGAGTCGGAAAATTTTGGACCGACTCCACAACCCTGGTTTATACGAGTCTGGATTATTATTGCTAACATTTTGTTTTATAGGCCTACTTTCTTCAGCTTTCTCATCTTGATCCTGGACCAGTGAGAAAGTATGAAACCGATTGGTTAGTTCTATAAGGACACTTTTCCTTGGCTCTTGAATTCTACCTTTCCAGGTTTTCCTAGGTTTAGTCCACTCATCATTTTCAGGAATTGTCTGAGGATATCTAGGCCTGGGCTCACTCTGAGGTATAGGGACATTTAAGTTTACTTGAACTGCTACTTCACTAGATTTAGGCTCAACTGCAGTATCTCTAAGTTGGTCTGGCCTCTCCCTCACTAATAGACCCTCTGGACTTATTCAAATTTTGGTTAATATTCGTTTTTTGACCCAGTCACACCCAGCTATAACAGCAATATGTATTGAATAACCAATCAAAGCTGAATAAGAAAATATATATATTATCTTGTGCAAATTTGTATAAAATGTACTTTTTAAAAAAATATATTTTCTACTTTCTAATATGTATGTATATAAATTTCGGTTGATTTGTTTATTTGGGCTACCTTTTTTGGAGATTTTTCTTGGCTACTTTTTCTTGCTTTGGCTACTTCTTTCTGTTTCGTGTGGTAATTTTTGTTCTACTGGTATGACGTGTCAATCTTGTGAACTTGATTTCGAAGACCTAATCCGCCTTGTTGGCCTCGATGAAGATAAGTTTAGATTTTTTTTCCAATCATGGCATAATTCCGACATCCGTGATTTGCCCTAAATGTAATACTGCCTGTATTTTAAGACAAGACTCGGTGTTCATGACTCCAGATTTGAAAAAATTTACTGGAGCACATCTCTGAATTTACTTTTTTTCCCCTTATACCACTAGATAGGTTAATGATAGTAAACTCTTGAATTGACGACATACCAATTACAAATTGTTTTAGCTAAACATAATAATATAATAATGTACAGTTTATAACTCACCTTAAGTTTATTTATTCATTGCAGCAGCAACAGTAGACGATGTTAGACCTTGCATGTAGGCATTTGTTGTGAATTTACCGCCATGTATGCTTGGCCACTGATCAATGGCTTTGTGTGATATCATTACAGCAGATCTAGTGCCTGGAGCTGGACCCTCCTTCACAATTCTGCACAGCTTAGTCAAATGAGATGGCTTAATGGATCCTTTGTGTTCAACAATGTAACCAAGAATGGAGAATGTCCCTTCAGCTGGTGCTTCACTCCAGGCAGTTGATCCATCTTTATCAAAATGCTTTAATCTCTCTCTGATTCCTTTCCACAGCCTCTCTATATATTCTGTCAGCCAATTTATCACTGAGTCTTTTGTAAAACTACTTTCAGATCTGGTTCTGGATGGTCTAGCAACTTCAGCAACCTGGTAGTAATCAGAACGTTTCTTGATGTATTTGTAAACTTCATTTAGGATGTAATCCTCAGCTGTTAGTTCCTTTTGCTGCCCTGTGGTATCGTGCTTAAATTCAGAAACTACATCATTTGCATTTCCTCCATTAGCTAATTTGGAAATTGTTTCCATCACTCTTAACATAACAGTTTTCCCTCCTTCTTTATAAAATATATTTTCTACAAATTCTGCACTAACTATGGTTTTTGAGCTACTTGCAACATAATCTTTGTTACATAGGAAATCAATACATAGAACTTGGCACTAATTTCTTTCTCTTGTGGATGATAAAAAAAAAAACAATTTTCCACAAATCTGTCAAATTGATCAAATTCGTAATTAACCATGCGAGTATCAGATTTGAGTTTTGGTCTCTTAAAACCAATGATATTGTCAAGAACCATATTGGTATAGTCAAGGCCTGATCTCAGATTTGAAGTGATTCTGAATAAAGTCTAAAAGCTCACTTAGTTTACAAATTTTCTTCAATGCATCAACATGGGCTCTGTTCACAAGATGCATTAAGTCCCATCGAAATTTGAAATTTTCTCCAAACAACTTTTTCATTTCGTTTTTAAATGGCTCGTTGTCCTTACAAAAAGCCCCATCTCCAACCATTCCAGATACCTTGGATTTAATTGCTTCTTCAGATAGTTTCAAGTGATTAGGAGACTTCAACACATCAAAAATTTCATTGGCCAAATAAACTCCCGATTTGCTGCATACTAAATTTATCCCAGCAAGTTTTACAGTCTTATCTTCTTCACTCATAACTAATACAACTAGCATGCTTAATCCCAAAATTGTTCCAATGTCAGCTGTTATTGTTACTGAAGTTTGTTCTAAGAACCACTTTACAGTTTGTTCTTTAAGTTGATTATCTAATAGCTCACAAATTGTCTCGCACGCATGTGTGCTATGATTCAAATTTCCAACCTCACAACCTGACCTACGTAATACAGCTAGAAGTACTGGATATAGAGCCCATGCAGTGTTTGTTTTCATTATGTAGTATAAGATGTTGCCACATAAGTCTTCTATGCGTTTAGTAGTGTTCCGAGAAGATGTTTTCATCACTTCATAAACAGCAGCTCTTTGATGATGCTGAAGTTTAATTAAATGTCTCTTCAGGTGGGTTTTCAGATTTCTAAACCCTCTCTCTTGATTTTCTCCTTGTTTGCATACATAGGTTAAATCTTTAACATTGAAGTAACCTTTTATGTTAGAATGTTTGTCTGAAGCACATGCTTTGGGGTCTGTGCAAGCTATGCAATATAATGTAAACATTTTATCATCAGAAGCATCATCAATATCTTCTTGATTATCATCATCTTCATCCTCAACAGCTATATCTACATCAGGCATATTAGTGTCACTATTTGCAATGTTTTCCATTATATCACTTGGTACTGAAAATGAATCATCAGCATGCCCTAGATCCTTCTTTTCCACCAATTTGAATGTAGATTTGATCAAATCATTGTTCAGGATTTCTTGTATTGATTTACACTTGCTTAAATGGGCTATGGAAATGTCAAATTTGTTGCTTTTTGCTTTATTAGATTTGGATGCAACACTTGAACTTGAAGGCATATTTTGACTCTTCTCTTTATTAACCACAACAGCTTGGTGCGTTTCTTTTGTTAGGCGCAAAATTGCATTCAATGTCTTCTGGATTTGAGAATTTTCAAATTCCTCTAAAGCAGTTTTGTTAGTCTGATGCGCAGATTCCTCACTTACCTTTTGTTTCTTAGGTGGAGGAGAAGCACTTTCTTCAGTCTGTGAAACATCTAGTGAAAAAGTTTCATTTTCTAGATTAGCAGTTGATGAAGTTGGTTCATTTTTCTGAGGTCTAGCATTAGCATATTTTGTGAACAAACTAAATGACTGCTTTGCCGTATCTCTTTGCTGCACTTCATCCTGGTATTTCTTTACTGCAATATCTAAGCTGTGGGCCCAAACTCTGGGACCTCTTGTATTGTAACAAATATTTTTTTTGGAATTAAAATGTTCCTCCCAGTTTTGCTTCTTTGAATATTTGTTCTTGCATTGACCACAAAAGTAACCCCTTTTAACACCCTCACTTTTCTCTCCAACTTCATCAATATTAGGATCCATTATTGATTATTGACTACCTGAAAAAATACAAAATAAGTAAAAGTACGGGGTCATTCTCTGTCAGATCAACCAAAAAAAATTGAAATTAACACCCTCATCTCTCATATTTTGCTGAAATTTGGTTTATAGGGAGGTTGTGAGCCCTGAATCCATTTCTGAAATTATAAGGTCAATCCGACCAACGGTTCAAGAGATATGACCTCGGGCAATTTGAGGTCACTCGCGAGGTTACTAACATTTGGTGAGCCATAACTTGGGTAATAATTGTCATAATTATATAAAAGTATATATATTTAGAATCAGAAAACGACAAGGAATCCAAATATGCAAGTTTTAGAACTCTAGGTTGAAAAATAAAAAAGTTATACTGTAACCAAAATTTGAGGTCACGATTTGACCTCTGGGGTATCAAATGAGAATTTTTTTTTAAATGTAAAAAATGAAGGCATAGGCATTGGGCTATTAGAATCAGCAAAAAAAAGTTTGTTTATGTTAGTATATTTCATGTAACTAACGTAAGTGAACACCATACTCATAAGTTATGCATCAATTCTACCTATTTTTTCACACTTAAGCTCATAATTTGACCTATAGAAATTAAAATTACATTTTTTATAGATATAAAAAACAAAGTCAGAGTTCTTGACTAATAGAAACAATCATAAAAAGTTTGTTTATGTTGGTACTTTTCATGTAACTAACTTATAAGTGAACACCATATTTATAAATTCTTGTCATTTCAAGGAATTTTTATATCTTAGCTATCAATTTGACCTCAAGCTCCAAGAATTTAATAAAAATTGTATTTCGCTGCTAATCTACACTGGCAATAATAGTTATAATAGTGAAAGGGGAAGACTAAGCTAACATGTAGCCTAAACAAACCTGTTGAAACATGTTGCTACTTGTCTAAGTGCAGAATCAACACAGATAGTTGCAAAATTCCTTGTCTACAGGTTAGTACAGTTCCAGCCAGCACTGTGGGTGGCTGGTGGGTATGGTGTTTTAATGAGCCTCAGAGACTATCAAGGCCTAAAATATTAAGTGTGTATAGCTATATATTTTCTAAAAAACATATATTACCTAATTGTAAATCCTATATCTTTACAGATCAAAATACAATGGTTCGGCACTTTAAATACTGCCAGGACCCTATTCAAAAACACAAGAAACGCATAACAATCAATCTTAGAAAAGTGACTGATGTACTTGTTGAAAAATGTGCTGGAAGAGTGAAAAAAGACTCATTGTTGTGTGTGAACTGCTGGACACTGATAATGAAAAACCCCACTATACTTAGTACCACTGAAAACAACGAGTCTGAGCAGGATTCAAATGAATCATCTACTATCAGTGGCTTGAGTAACATCTCTTCAATTCAAGATCTGGACAATGACAGTGATTGCTTGATAAAGGAAAATCCTTCAACTTCAGTTGAACCAGTTCTAGCATTTCTGGACCAAACACCAGTTAAAAAAAGTAAGTAATAAATTAATATAATAACTTATACTTTACTACAAGGTCTGTTTGATCTACTATATAGCCAATTATATAGCATTTAAGGTACTATAATTAATATTTAATTACTAATATTCAGGTGTGTGAAACCTTTTTTTCTGTTCTTTTCAGAAGGGCTGTCATTAAGCCAGAAAAAGCGCAAGGCTCGTGGTAAGCTATCATCTGCTCAGAAACACCTGAAGGAGAGGCTAGAACTCAGTTATGGTGTTCAAATTACCGAGGAGGTAAGTGATACTTCAAAACCTGAAACTAAATCTGAAAAACATCTAGACAAATTAATGAATGAATTGAAACAGTCATTCCTGGAGAGCAAATGTCACCATCACAAACTACAAATATTGACACTCTCACCATACACAATTGAAAAAACAGCTAGTTTCTTTCAAACTACAACATACATGGTGAAAAGAAGCCATTCACTTAAATCAGAACATGGAATCCTTCCGAAGATTCCACTAATGAGCAAAGGAAAAGTGATATCTGAAGAACACAAAGATATAGTTAGAAGATTCTATGAGTCAGAAGAGGTTAGTCGTATGTGTCCTGGCCAAAAGGATTGCGTGAAAGTTATCAGTGCTGAAGGTGCAATGAAGGTGCAAAAACGATTGGTCCTCGGGAATTTAAGAGAGATGTTTGAACTATATAAAAATGATGAAAAGAATCCCAAAATAGGATTTTCCACATTTGCAAAATTACGGCCATCATATTGTGTGCTTGCCAGTAGTGGTGGGACTCATTCTGTCTGTGTCTGCACATACCATCAAAATCCAAAATTGCAGCTGGCTGCATTGGGAGAAAGAGGTCTTTCATACAAGGATCTTATGGATTACAGTGTCTGCAGTACAGAAAGAGAGACTTGCATGATGCAACTTTGCAATGATTGCCCAAGAGAAGAGGGTGTCCTGGATTTTCTTGAGTTACTTGACAGTGTGAAATCAGCTCCAAATGAAATATCTTACAAGCAATGGGTGACTGTTGACCATTGTACAATGGTTGATAAGGTGGAGCCACTTCATGAATACTTATCATCCCTAAGCATGAAAATATCCAGCATGGTTCGTCATCACTTTGTTGCTCAGCAACAATCACAGTACTTCAAGCAGTTGAAAGAAACACTACCACCTCAGAGCGAGGTAGTTATAGTAGGTGATTTCTCTGAGAATTATTCTTTCATTGTCCAGGATGCTGCCCAAGGGTTTCACTGGGACAATTCACAGTGTACAGTTCACCCTTTTGTCATTTATTATAGATCATCTGCAGACCAGGAACTTAGCCATTTTAGTGTCTGTTTCTTATCTGCATCACTAAAACACAACACTATAATGGTTTACTCATTCATATTGAAGCTTATGACATATGTTAAATTCAGATGCCCACAATTGAAGAAGGTGCACTATTTCTCAGATGGATGTGCTGGCCAATATAAGAACAGATACAACTTCACAAATCTCTGTTACCATGAAGAGGATTTTGGTCTGTCTTGTGAATGGCACTTCTTTGCTACATCCCATGGCAAAAATGCATGTGATGGGATTGGAGGAACAGTGAAAAGAGCTACTGCTCGTGCCAGTTTGCAGAGAACTACAGAGAGGCAAATTCTTACACCAGAACACATGTTTCAGTTTTGTGAAGAAAACTTGAGCAAGATGATAAATTTTTTCTTTGTAACTACAGCTGATTTGAAAGATGCAGAAAAACGGTTGGAACATCGATTCAAGGATAGTAGGGCTATTCCTGGAACTCAGAAATATCATAGATTTGTTCCCCTAAACAAGGAAGAACTGATGGTGTATCCCATTTCAAGTGGCATTGAGAAAAGAAAAGAATAAGGAAAAGTCATTTTACTAATGAACCTGCAATGCTTGGTAACCTAAAATGTGTCAAACCAGGAGAGTATGTTGGCTGCATTTATGATATGCAAGTTTGGTATGGAATTGTGGAGGAATATTGTGAAGAGTTTGATGATTTCACTGTGAACTTTCTACATCCCTCTGGGTCATCAGGATCAAGTGCATATTATTATCCATCAAACAAGGATTCATGTGCAGTGCCAGAACATCATATATTAACTGTAATGAGTTGTCCTACCCTAAGAGGAGGCAGCAGAATTCAATATATTTTTCCACAAAAAAGAAATTGATGAGAGCATCGAGCATGCAAAAATTGTATTAGGCTAGCACATGAATCCTCTAAGTAGGTCTTCCCCTTTCACTATTATAACTATTATTGCCAGTGTAGATTAGCAGTGAAATACAATTTTACATTTTTTGCCTTTGTTTTTATATCTATAAAAAAATGTAATTTTAATTTCTATAGGTCAAATTATGAGCTTAAGTGTGAAAAAATAGGTAGAATTGACGCACAACTTATGAATATGGTGTTCACTAGGGTGCATTAAACGCCCCATGATTTTCAAAAAGTTGTTGGATTTTAATGTCTATTCCCTCAAATGTTACACTTGTTGGTAGAAGTATGTATGCAAAAAATAAATCAAATCAGAGGTGGTCCTGGGTGGCCACTGGCCACTTTTATATATTTAGTAGTGATGCACCGAATATTCGGCAAATATTCGGTATTACTTATAATACTAATATACAAATATTCGGTATTACTATACTTACATTGATTGAAAGTTGAAAATGTATAAAACACAACGCCAATGTCACTACTCCAACTTTGCTCGTTTCCGCAAATTTGGCCTCGCTTTGCGGTCACATTCAACCACTTGAAGATTTTGGAAGTGGTCTTCTCCTCTTGCAGCTGAGACAAAATCAGTTGTGAGCTTTACTGCTCTCTCCGCAGGGTCATTCACAACATTTAACCCATCCACAATGGACTTGGCTACCTTGAAGTGGTCATTGTTCTGCCAATTGTCAACGAGTCCTCATTCACAAGATCAGCCAGGGTTGTCGCTTCTGTAATTTTTGGAAATGACGGTTTGCCATATCCAGAACCGTAGCGGTGTTTTGGAGTGCTTGGCATTTCATCTGGTTGTATGGCCAGTAACACATCTGCAAGGGCACGACGCTCCTTTTGAGGTACTGCATTGCTGAACAGTGCCAAAACAACCAGTTCTCGGGTTAAATACCACAAATGTCTATCAAAGGCTTTCACAGCGCTGACTGAAATGATTGAGTTGACAGCTTTATAGTTGAGCAGAGTCTTGTATAAGCACAAATCAAACCATGGGGCATTTGAAGCAGACTGACATATGAGCCACCAATCACAATAAATATAAACAACAAAAACAACAAACTCCTTCAGTTTTTCCTATTGATGTTTTGTTGTTACAGTTCCTCGAGGTAGTACAGAAATTTGCTCTTCAAGTAGGCATATTTTGATGGAATAAAGAATCTTTGACATCCACCTTGCTTTATGCATGGCCCCAGGTCTGTGGAGTATTCCTTGTTTTGTGACATCATCATCGAGGACTACCTGGCAGAGTTGTGCCATTTCCTTATAGTCTTCCCTACAGTATGAAGCGCTTGTGCGGATTGTGCTTAAAACCTTGTTTTTGCAGGATAAAAGCAGTTGTTGTGCATCGTCATTGTACATTGAAATGTCAATTTTGGTTAAACTTTCATCCTTTGCATGCGATATGCGTTCCCAATTCTTCTGGAATCTTTGGAACAAAGATGCTTCTGGAGACTTTGATGTCTCAATTTTGAGAGCGTCAAACACATGATCCAGGATTACCTCTCCAACATGATGGCGACATGCACATCACAGAAGAGCACGGTCCAGTTTTGATTGAATGGTAACACAGGCAGCTGTAACGTGTCCAGTGTTTGATGCTGTTGTGTCAAAACATAAGTTGACAACTGACTGTTTGCACTTCCATGAATGTAGAAACGTGTAAGTGTGCTCGGCAATGATGTCACCTGATGACATATCACTTCCACGAGGATATCTAGCCACTCCCAGTAGCTTTACATCAGTGGCATTCCCAACCAACACTGGCAATCTTTCTTCCTTGCCATTCTTGTTTGTGAGCGTATGCATCTGCTTGCCATCCCAGTGAAGTGTTGCAGCTGTTGGGGCGATCCAATTTTCTCAAATATCTTTGGCGATAGCACTTGTTATTGATCATCGAGCCTTATCAGCAGTTGAATACGACTTGGCCACACGATGTGGATCACCTCCTGCCTCTTAAATTACAGCTTTGGTGAGCACAGCCTGTTGAACAGGAGTTATGTTTAGTCGAGTAGCAACAGACACGACTGAAGGCCTTTTCAGAATATCATGAGGAATAAAGGCAGACGTACCTGCATATGTTGATCTGTGGTGACTACGCTTCCTTTGAAGCTCTGGAATCGCCTCTTCTTCAGTTTCTTCCAAGCTATCTGCAGAGGCACTATCATCAGAGCATACAGAACTTTTCATCTCTTGTACACTGGATGATTCATGACATTCTCGTCTTGAAGCTTCCGCTAAGATGCGTTTTTCTTTTCTACGATCTTTATCAGCTTTCTTCTTGTCAACACTACCAAATGAGGCTACTCTGTCAGATTTCATTGACTCTAAAAATGCTCTATCTTCCTCATTCTTAATGTTTGTCATTGCATCTTTTGTCCATACACCAAAGGTCTTATCAAGACGTTCATTCATGGATTGCAACTTAGCCAAAGTGTTTGGAGATTCTCTGCGAGAAACAGGTATTTGACGCAATTTGTTATTGTCATTAAGAAGGTCAAGTATTAGTTTGCAGCATTGATGGTCTGAAAGCATAGGAATATTTGCTTTAGTGTAGAATGTTTTCAGCTGGATAAGGACTATGCTGGCAGATTTCCATTTGAGTGGCTGTGTTTGTTTGCCTTCACATATTTCTTTCTGGATGTGCCACATCACGCATCGAAGAACCTGCCGGCAAGTTGGGAGGCGGACTCCTGTCAATGTACCATCTCCTTCTGTAAGAGCATTGCCAAGACCAAAAATGGCACTTGCTAATCTGGTCTTCTTAGCTTCCATTGTTACAGCTTCCATTGTTTCTGAAAGACAATAAAGGATATTATTAGACTATAAGTGAAGTTTCGTTTATGGTACATGTTTTATGTAAATCACCCCTTTAGGGTGCATCAAACGCCCTTAGGTTCTTAGATTTTAATGTCTATTCTCTCAAATGTTATGTAAATCACCCCTTAGCAACTCTATATTAAAAGAAACAATGTAAGTAGTCAACTGGTTGGTAAATAAAAAAAAGATATTTTTACATAGCGCGGCCCCCGAAAATTGCCGCAAAAATATAAAAGTGACCGGTGGCCACCCAGGACCACCTCCGATTTAATTAATGTTTGGCATACACACTTCTAGCAACAAGTGTAACATTTGAAAGAATAGACATTAAAATCCAAGAACCTAAGGGCATTTGATGCACCCTAGTGTTCACTTATATGTTAGTTACATGAAAAATACTAACAAACAAACTTTTTTTTGCTGATTCTAATAGCCAATGCCTATGCCTTCATTTTTTACATTTAAAAAAAAATTCTCATTTGATACCCCAGAGGTCAAATCGTGACCTCAAATTTTGGTTACAGTGTAACTTTTTTATTTTTCAACCTAGAGTTCTAAAACCTGCATATTTGGATTCCTTGTCGTTTTCTGATTCTAAATATATATACTTTTATATAATTGTGACCATTATTACCCAAGTTATGGGTCGCCAAATGTTAGTGACCTCGCAAGTGACCTCAAATTTCCTGAGGTCATATCTCTTGAACCGTTGGTCGGATTGACCTTATAATTTCAGAAATGGATTCAGGGCCCACAAACTCCCTATAAACCAAGTTTCAGCAAAATCTGAGAGATGAGGGTGTTAGGCACTGGTTGATCTGACAGAGAATGACCCTAAGTGCTTTAAACTTAGTAAAAGTAAGGAAGAGTAAGTAAAAGTAGGTAAGTTAAAGTAAGTAAAAGTAAGTTTAAACTTAACTAAACTTTTCAACTCTAGAGTCATGGTGGATTACTTAAAACCACACAAGTAATTATCTGGCCAATTTATCAAACCTGGCCGAGATCAATGGAACATAGTCCAATCCTGATAATTTTATATTAAAAAAATATACATTTTAATAAAATTTTAATTATCAAAACATTGAAGCTTAAAAAATAAAAATAATTGTTAAATATGGAATTACCAACTAAACTTAAAATAACTAAATTTGTAATTTAAAAAAATTGGTTTGTACAAGAACGTATACGCAAAAAAATTGCATAACGTCTAGTGGATGAACAAAACCCAAACTCAAATTTACTTTTTCTCATGGTCAAATTTACTGGAGCAATGCTCCCAAGATCCCAGGAATCTGGAGTCATGAAGGTGTTTAGGTGCTGTAAAAAAAATGGAAGGATGTGAAATCGTGGGTTTTACGTGCTGGGAATAGACGTCCTCATTACCGGAAATATTTCGCACGATACTTGTTCCTGGCAGAACATCCTGACGATTCTACAGTTCTGCATCACTTCGTTACTGCAATTGCAGAACTATATCCTCCAAAATAAGGTGACTGGTTAGGCTAGGCTAAGTTAGGCTAGGCTAAGTTAGGCTAGGCTAAGTTAGGCTAGGCTAAGTTAGGCTAGGCTAAGTTAGGCTAGGCTAAGTTAGGCTAGGCTAAGTTAGGCTAGGCTAAGTTAGGCTAGGCTAAGTTAGGCTAGGCTAAGTTAGGCTAGGCTAAGTTAGGCTAGGCTAAGTTAGGTTAGGCTAAGTTAGGTTAGGCTAAGTTAGGTTAGGCTAAGTTAGGTTAGGCTAAGTTAGGTTAGGCTAAGTTAGGTTAGGCTAAGTTAGGTTAGGCTAAGTTAGGTTAGGCTAAGTTAGGTTAGGCTAAGTTAGGTTAGGCTAAGTTAGGTTAGGCTAAGTTAGGTTAGGCTAAGTTAGGTTAGGCTAAGTTAGGTTAGGCTAAGTTAGGTTAGGCTAAGTTAGGTTAGGCTAAGTTAGGTTAGGCTAAGTTAGGTTAGGCTAAGTTAGGTTAGGCTAAGTTAGGTTAGGCTAAGTTAGGTTAGGCTAAGTTAGGTTAGGCTGTGTTTAGCATGAATGCAAACTTTTCTGGTCAATTTTGAGGTGTTTTGCATGAATCTGCCATCCATTTCCTGTGCAAATGTGGTTTTCGAGATGATGATATCTCGAAAACTACGCATTTGCACAGGAAACGGATGGCAGATTCATGCAGAGCACCTCCAAATTGACCAGAAACATTTGCTCTCATTATAAAAAGCGACTGGGTCAAAAAACGAATAATTACCATAATTTTTTATTACAGTACTACACTTGTCACAAAACCACATCAAGTTGACATTAAGCTTAGAAGTAGCATTTATACCTTTATATATATCATTTGTAAGGCCTTTGCAGCTTACGTGATACCAGTCATCACAGCTATCACATGCAATAGCTCTATCTTTACTCTTAACTTCCTTTTTACAAACTCTAGTCACTGTCAAAACCCATTTTTGTAGGGTAGGCTATGTTCCTAAGTTAGGTCCTAGGCTTAAAAATTTTTGTTGACTCACCAACTTTGATACTATCAAGTTATATCAAAATAGAGTAATTATATAGAAAATGGCACAACCCGAAGTATGATGTAAAAAACATTTTATTAGGTCAATTTCGATGTGCTGAAGCCAAATCTGTTAACCATTTGGTGTGCAAATGCTTCAAATTAGAGTAAATGTTATTTATATTTTACTCTTATTTTGAAGCATTTGCCTAAAAAATGGCTAACAAGCACATGAAAACTAACCTAACCTAAGAGTAAAATAACCACACGTTGGGCACGACAACTCAGAAAGCAAAACACCATGTTTTTGGAAAAATAGAATTGCTTCTTCATCATTTTCGTAACACTTTACAATAGCTTCAATGTATCTAACAGAACACCCTTCACACTCCATTGCTATACAAACATTAAAAGGGCGCATTTTAAAAGGGTTATAAAATTGCTTCTGTTAAGAACTACTTTGACTCGCGGAGCAAAATTATTGGAACCAAAACATAAATGATGGGCAAATGAATGAACTTCAAAAATTTGTAATTTTATTTATAATCTGTAAAAATGTAATTTGCACACCAAATGGTTAACAGATTTGGCTTCAGCACATCGAAATTGACCTAATAAAATGTTTTTTACATCATACTTCGGGTTGCGCCGTTTTCTATATAACCCAAAATAGTTACTCAGGTTAGGTCAAGTGGGAGTCTTACCTTGTGGTTAGGCTAGGCTATCAGAATAAGCTCTCAGTTTGCTCTCATTTTAAAAAGTGCGTCAAAAAACGAATAATTACCAAAAATTCATTTCTGTCTATGGGGTCATGAATTCAAACTAATTGCTGACCATAAGCCTCTTTTAGGTTTATTTTCACCTAATAAAAATATTCCAGTTATGGCCTCAGGTAGGATTCAACGATGGGCAGATTCTACAAACCTATGAATTTCACTTAGTACATCGGTCAGGCAAACTTCTAGGTACGGCTGATGCTCGAAGTAGGTTGCCTTTAGAAAATTCAAATGAATGCGTACCTATACCTACAAAATGGGTTCACTTGATGGAGTTCATAGAATTCACTCCAGTATCTGCACTAAAAATAGAGCAGTGGACAAAATCAGACCCTATTCTGTCTAGGGTCATCCACTACTGCTCAGTTGGTTGGCCTACTAAGGTTCAGAGTGAATTACAGCCTTTTTATCAACGTCAGTCTGGACTCTCGATCCAAAATGGCTGTCTCTTATGGGGCCACAGTGATGATGATTCCGAACGAAGGCATGTCGAATTTAGTGAAGGAACTTCACGCTGAACACATGGGTGCAATAAAAATGAAAGAGCTGGCGAGAGCTTATTTCTGGTGGCCCGGTTTAGATGGAGAACTCGAGTCATTGGTTCGTTCCACTGAAAACTGCCCAGAGAACAGAGATCTCCCAAGGGAAAGTCCACTTCATCCGTGGGAATGGCCGACTATACCTTGGCATAGGATCCATGTTGACTATGCAGGTCCTATAAATAATACCTATTTCCTAGTCATTGTGGACGCCTACTCCAAGTGGATGAAAATTTTTCCAACCACTTCCACGACTTCAGGTGTTACTATTCGCTTACTCCGTTCGTGTTTCGCTCGATGGGGTTTGCCCATAGTTCAAGTTTCCGACAATGGTACTTGTTTTACCAGTGAGGAATTTCGTTCTTTTGTCCACCTAAATGGCATTAGACATGTCCGGTATAGTGTTTTTCACCCGTCTACTAACGGTCTCGCGGGAAACATGATCCGTACTTTCAAGTCGGCCTTGCGTCATTCTCACGAGGAGGAAATGCAAGTGGTGTTGGATAAATTTTTGTTTAAATATCGAATAACACCTCACACAACGACGGGGGTGTCTCCTTCTAAACTCATGATTGGCCGGGGAATTCGTTCAGTTTTCGATCTGTTACGTCCAAACGAAACGTTACAACAATGAGTTTTACGCCATCAGGAAAAACAGAAGTTGTACCACGACACTAAAAAAAGGGAGAGTTATAGAAGCACAACCTAATGATCCAGTTATGATTCGCAACTATGGGGCTGGGCCAAAATGGGTTCCTGTAACGGTGCAGGAGAGAACGGGCCCTGTTTCCTTCAAGTGCCAACTAGAAGATGGTCGTTCTATTAAACGCCATCAGGACCAGATATGGGAACGTGAATTGCAGGATGACCAGAGTCTTCCGGAAGAGAGAACCGATCCTCTGGAAAATGATTCAATTCGCCCGCCTATGCATGTTGCACCTATTCCTACTACATCAACCCCGCAGTTAGATTTCGGGAAGAACTGCAAAGGAAAATACAGAGTGGATCTTTGTGAAGACCACAAATTGAAAATTGTAAATAATTGTAAATAGTTATAACTTAGGACTAACGTTCTACAGAAAAGACGCTTTCATTTTCATATTTCACCTAAAAGGAACTTTTCTGTAGAGTATGGCATTTTCATTCATCAAAAAATAAATAAATAAAATTTCCCAAGAATATAATTCTGAGTAAATTTTTTCCCTTTGGGGGGAATGTTAAAAAAAGTGGTTAAAAATAATTGCATATATTTCCAAATAAAATATAAACAAAATAAATAAAAATAACAACCCTCGTTTCTAACCAACTAGTGAAGTTGGGTTTCCCTAATTAACAAAAAGAAAGAAAAAAGTTTCTGGGACAAAGAAAAACGGAGCTTTGTCCATTCTTGAAAAAATTTTGACTGCGTGAAGCGGGCTAGTTTTGTAAAAAAGTAAAATTCTCGTGGTTCCCCAACAAACCGGGCAACTTAAAGTCAACCTTTAAACCTCACAACTTTTAAATCTTAACCTTAATAACCACTGCAATTAAACAAAAACCCTGTTTAACTAAATAGAGGCCTATCAGAACTAGGTGTAAGTAAGTTAATTAAAGAAAATAACTAAGGTAAGAGAAAAACTAGGTACCTAGAAGAAACTCGAACCGGGCTACAACTGCCTTAACTCAATAATTAAATGGCTGTTATAGCCCCTATTAAAACCTAAAGGCAATATAGCCCTAACTTAACTTGAGTAAAACCTTCAAAACCTTAAACCTTAAACCTTTAAAATCAAAAACTTAAGGGCAATACAGCCCTAGCCTAACTTAACCTGCAAAACCTAGGTCTGGGAAATAGCCCCTACAAATAAATAACCTAGCAGTGTGTTAAATAATAACTTAAAACTTAACAAATAAAATTCAAACCTGGAAACTAAATGAAACTTATGGATTAGTTAGAAACAGAAAGGGTAACGTTCAACTGGCAACTTCATTTTGGTAAGTCTAAATTAATTTTAATGAATTTAGCTTCACCATAGTTAGTAATCTGGCTGCTGACCAAATTTTAACCTGAAAACCACTGCAACCTACAGTGAAAAAGTCTGTAGCTATGTTGACAGTCTAAATAGGCCATTATTATTTCTATAATTACTGTGTCTATTTAAAGTAAACTTAACCTTAATATTACACCTAAATAAAAATAAAATCTTTCAAGCTAAATAATAAATTCTAAATAATAAATTTTTCAATACCGGGCGGTGTGCGAGAGGAAGAGGGCGACGCGCCGCTTCCACCGCACCCGGCGCGCGGACCACTTGATTGAGATGCGGCGGGCGAAGGCTTTCGCCCGCCGGACTCTCAAGTTGGCCCGTCGGGCCTCTTGGCGTGCTTTTGTGTCCGGCATTTCCTCGTCTACCCCTTCTGCTACTGTGTGGCGGAAGGTACGTAGCATCGAGGGGAAGCCGGTCCCTGCTAGTCGCCCTGTCCTTCGGAGCGGGGACGGCTTCCTTTCGGATCCTGCTGCTGTGGCCGATCGGCTGGCTGGGGCTTTTCTGCGGTTTCCCGTTCGCCTTCAGCTGCGGATCGTCCTTTGTCGAATGTTACGTTCCCGCCGCCTGGGAACGAGCCCTATAACCATCTCTTTACGATGCGGGAACTTCGGGCTGCCTTGGCAACCCGTCGTTCTTCCGCCCCTGGCCCTGATGACATTCCGTATGACTTTCTTTGGAATCTGCACCCGATGGCCCAACACTTTTTGCTGGATCTTTTCAACCGGGTGTGGGTTGAGGGGTCGTTCCCTTCCCGTTGGAGGGAGGTGATTGTGGTCCCGATACCTAAGCCGGGGAAGGATCCGGCGGAGGTGGCGGGCTATCGGTCTATTGCCTTGACGAGCTGCTTATGCAAGCTCCTTGAAAAGATGGTGGCCGTCCGACTTTCCTTTACACTGGAGTCGCTTGGGTTATACCCCGCGACCCAGTATGGCTTTCGTCGATTTCGGGGTACTCTGGACCCCCTTCTCCTCCTTGGTCATGATGTACGGGAGGCCTTTTCCCGCCGAAATCTTGTTCTGGCCGTCTTTTTTGATGTCCTAAAGGCCTATGACACGACCCGTCGGGGAGTTGTCATGGACCGTTTGAAGTCTCTTGGTTTTGTGGGCTTTTTGCCCACATTTCTTCGTAACTTCCTCTGCCGTCGCACTTTCCGCGTCCGTAATGGGGCGGCCCTATCTGACCTGTATGTTCAGGAGGAGGGGGTGCCCCAGGGATGTGTCTTGAGCGTCTCATGCTTCAATCTGGTCATGTCTGCGCTACCGGGAGCCCTTCCGCCCTCGGTGCGATGTTCCATCTATGCCGACGATCTGGCTGTCTATGCCGCGGGGACGAGTCCCCCCCTCGTGGAGAGGCAAGTCCAACTCGCGGTCAATCGGGTTGAACGCTGGGCGTTGTCGGTGGGCCTTACGCTGTCTTCCCCGAAGACTTCGTGTGTGGCCTTCCTTCCGCCGAGGAGTCGGGGATCTGGCGCCGTCCCGACCTTTATTCTTACACTCGGGGGTCAGCCTCTGGCCCTCGTTCAGTCAGTGCGTTTCCTGGGTATGGTTTTCGACAGCCGTTTGAGCTGGGTTCCCCACCTTCGCGAGTCTGCAAGACGTACCCTGGATTTGCTGGGACATCTGTCGCATACTACATGGGGCGCGGATAGGCGGACACTCCTCCGTTTGTACGTGTCCTTGGTACAGTCAAAAGTAGATTATGGGAGTGTGGTGTATGGCTCCGCCTCCCGTACGGCCCTTCGGATACTGGATCCGGTCCTCTCTAGAGGACTGCGCATGTCATCTGGCGCCTTCCGCTCCTCTCCGGTTGATAGTCTGCAGATTGAGTGCGACATCCCTCCCTTGGGGGATCGGAGGTCGTTCCTCATTGCTAAGCACTATCTCCGGATCCTCCGTCTTTCCACCTCTCCTCTGTTCCAGAAGGTGGAGAGGGCGTTCTGCCGGGATGGGGGTTGGTATTTCACCGACACGGTGGCCTCCCTCCTCGATGGTATGGGCACTCCTCCTCCATCCGATATACCGGTCTCTTTCAAGGGTGTTGCAGTTGTTGCACCTTGGGAGAGCACCCCTGTTGCGTGCTGTAGGGCGTTGCGCCCCGTTCGCAGGGCCGATTCTGACTCTGCCTTGCTTCGGTCTCTGTTCCTTCAGCATGCGGCGTGTCACTCTGCATGTGTTGCGGTCTTCACGGATGGCTCGAGGTCGTCGGGGGGCGTTGGGGCCGCGGCTGTTCCCCAGTCGTCTGCCCTTGCTTCCCGATGTACCCGTCTCCCTGATGAGGCTTCCGTTTTCACGGCGGAGCTCTATGCCATTCTGAGCGCTCTGGAGGTGGTGCGGAAGCATCCGGATGGGTCGTTTGTCATCTATTCGGATTCCCGCAGTGCCCTGGATGGCCTGGAGTGTTTTGACCCTGTCCACCCACTGGTCCGACGAAGCCAGCTACTGTGCCATACCCTTGTCACTTTCGGTGGCAAGGTGGTGGTGTTTTGCTGGGTCCCAGCACATGTTAACGTGGCTGGTAATGAGGCTGCCGATCGAGCTGCCCGTTCCGCGTGCCGACTACAGGTTTCACCCGTGTCCCTCCCCTTTTCCGATTATATCCCTGGCTTCCGGTAGCAGAGTCGCTGGGATGGCGCTACAGATAAACTTTGCAAGATTAAGCCCAAATTGGGATGTTGGGCCTCTTCCTTCCATCGGTCGCGCCATAAGGAGGTGGCTCTGGCCCGCCTCCGTATTGGCCACACCCACCTGACCCATGGCTATTTGATGGCCGGGGATCGGGTGCCCCGATGTCCCAATTGTAACGTTTTCCTTACAGTTGTCCACCTCCTGGTGGAGTGTCCGCTTTACTCTGCGCTGCGCGCAGAGTATTTTCCCTTTTTGGAGAGCGTCGGGCCTTGTGATAGGCTTGGCGCTATTCTCTCTGAAGGTCCCTACTTTTCGATAACCGGGTTGTTCTCCTTTCTCTTTCGCTCCCGACTTCTTTACCGGCTGTGACTCCGCTATGATCTTTCTGCTCCCTCCCCCCTCCTCCTCCTCCCCCGTCTATTGTTCATTTCCATTAGCTGTTCCATAATCTTCGTCCCAGTGGCGGCTCGTCGGTAGGCACTGCGGAACTGCAGTACCCCTAAATTTTTATTTACAATTGAAATAATCAAGGATGAGCTCACAGAATAACTTTCAATAACTTTTGAAACTTTTATTCATTGCTCAATGCTCATCCTTTTATTTCAGTAATTATTTCAACCCATTCTTAGAGACAGCACCCCTAGAATTTTTAGTCACGAGCCGCCACTGCTTCGTCCTGTGTTCGCTCTGCTATCCACCTTTCTTTTGGTGGCCATGAGCGGTCATACTTTGAAACCAATATATATATATATATATATATATATATATATATATATGTAACAGTTTTTTTGCGCACACCCACAGGTCGCTACAATTGGTGTAGAACAATGCTGTTTTCACCATTCGATGCGTCTTTTTATTGTGCAGTGCCCATGCTAAAAAAAAATTCCCTAACATAATTCCTTCCACCCTTTTAGGGGTACAGTTCTTCCCATGCCTGTACACGCATTTTTTTTAATTTTTCATTTTTAATCATAATTTTGGCACAAAATAAGTCAATATTTACTAAACATTTAATATCATTCGATTCACAAAAGATTTATTTATCGATTCAATTTAAAAAAGTGTATATTTTTAAAATTCATAAAGAACTTTTTGCAAAAAACTAAAAACAAACATGCATTTTTAAAATTCAATGATTTTTATACAAAATATTTTGATATTTTTAAAATTCAATGATTTTTATACAAAATATTTTGATATTTGTTATAATTTTAACAGTTTTCGATTCACAAAAGATTTCTTTATCGATTCAATACAAAAAATTACATAATTAAAACGGGCAATTTAAATAAACACGAGTTTAAAGTTAAATGAGCCACACTCGAAATTATTTACCGTGACTTTTGTGCGTTTTATTACTGTGGCTTTTGTACAAATAATTTTACGTATACACAAACAATTTGATAGGATATTGATTTATCATTCTATTTTTTAGTTGTCATAGAAATACGTTAATTAAGTTATCTGATTAGATGCGCTTTTATAGTTGAAGATCATTTTTAGAAAATTATTTATTTTCCCCACTTTAAAATATTACAAAATTTCTATTAGGTATCCTAATATCATTATGCCTGTCGCTGTAAGCAAGAAAATAGCAATTAAATAATTAATTTTAAAACATTAAATGATGTCATCAAGATCATTACGAAACCTATGGTAAAATTATTGAATACCCGGTTAGGTTCATTGAATGCCAGGTTAGGTCATCTGTACGCCCTTGACGATTGGTTAGGTTAAGTCGTGATATTTTCGTTGGCTTTAATGAAAATATCATGACTTAACCTAACCAATCGTCAAGGGTGTACAATTAACCTAACCGGGCATTCAATTAACGTACCCGGGCATTCAATTAATCTAATCAGGCATTCAGTTGACCTAACCAGCCATTTAATTAACCTAATCGGGCATTCAGTTGACCTAACTGGGCATTCAATTAACCTAACCGGACGTATATAATATATATATATATATATATATATATATATATATATATATATATATATATATATATTAGGCCGTTTCGAAAAATCGAAATTTATGATGGCTCAACGCACACATACTAAAAAAGTAATATGTCATGAATAAAGACTTCATGCAAAATATTAAGACAAGAGCTTATTGTTATCCCACCCCTCAATGCATATCTATTTTACCCCTCATGAGAAAATTTTCATTTTTCTGGCAAATATATTTATTTATTTTGTGATGTCCTCTTAAATTTGGTATATAAAATTCATAAATAAAATTGGAAGATAAGTAGGTCATTTTCAGGAATGGTCCAGTAACCCCCCTATATTCTTTAGAGAGAATTCTAGAAAATTCTTCCTTCAGGATAACTATTCTAGAATTTCCATTTTTTCCCTTTATGGATTATATGATGTTTTATTTGCTTTTTCATCTATAATTACTGATATTTTCACAAGTTTACTGTTCTAGAAAGGTTACTTCATGTTACTTTACAACTTTCTTACAGTAATCAAGTCATAATATAATTTAGGTGAGTGATTAATGATTATATTATATTATTATTAAGACTAACAGGTGGTAAAACTTTTTCCCTCAGAATTATGGCAAAAACCAGAAACAAGTGTGAAGTCTGGTTGATCGGACAAGTGCTGGAAGAGGGTTTTTCTGAGAAGCAGCTTCCAACTAACAGTGATGTCCTTAAACGTCTTTTTTATCACATTAAGGTGGGAAAGCAAAATGTCTCTGTAGCTTGCGCAACTGTAGCCAACGAAGTTATTGCTATGTGGGAAAAAGCCTCCTTAATTACATCCCACAAGCCTTATATTGTCTCAAAGCTTAAAAGGCTTTACAATAAGCATGAAGGGCTGGTCAAGAACCGAACTCGACGAACTCCTACCCAAGAGAAGAATGAAGCAGAATTTGTCACCAGCTTAAAGAAGCTTTTCGATGTAGCTCATTCAGAAGTGGAAACAGAAATAAAATTGCAGGAGGATAAAGATTTTCTTAAGGATCAAAGGAACGATCGGAAAATGATTATGGGTCCAGAAGACAAGGAGTTTTCAAGAAAGGCAAAAGCACGACAGATAAGCATGGAAAGAATGGAAAAACTTCGCAGGAAATCAAAGGAAGAAATGAGGCAATTGACAAAGGTTGTGGATCTCAACCAATGTGAAAATTCCGGTTCAGGAGGAAGTGAAGAATCATCTGGTGATGAATTGTTCTACAGAGCACTCTCATCATCATCTTCAAAAAAGGAGAAGCTTGAACCAGGTGTAATTGTTAGGGATAAAAAGTTTTTGGCTGCTCTGGACCGCACTGGAACATCTGCAAGAGCTGCTATGCACATTGTGGCACCTGCCCTTTCAGCTGCTGGAGTGGAAATTGAAGAGATCACACTTTCATCATCCTCTATCTACAGGTCTCGGCGATCAACACGGATGCAGATGGGAGAAGACATTAAAGCCAGTTTACAACCAAATACCCCTTTAATAATTCATTTTGATGGAAAGCTTCTTCCATCCATGCATGGGGGTAAGATTGATGTAATGCCCATTGTTGTGACTGGTGCAGGCGAATTAGAAAAATTACTGTCTATTCCAAAGCTTATTTCTGGAACGGGAGAAGAAATGGGGAGAGCAGTTTTAGATGTCTTGAAGCAATGGCCACAAGTAAATGAGTGGGTAGCAGGCCATTGTTTTGATACTACTGCAAGCAATACAGGTATCCATGCTGGGGCTTGTACCATCATCCAAAAGGCCCTTCAGAGATCACTCCTTTTTCTGGCATGCCGCCACCATATCCACGAGCTTCTTATCACTGCAGTTTTTGACATGTTTTTCTCTTCTTCGGGTCCACAAATTCCCTTATTCAATCGATTCAGAGATTGTTGGGATAACATTGATCAGCAGAATTACAAGCCCTATGAACCCAATGATCTCACCTCAGAATCTTTAGATCATTGGATCTTGAAGCACAGAGACAAGCTTATTTCTTTCATCAACTCCAAACTTCAAGAGGGCCACACTCGAGGTGACTACAGGGAATACTTAGAACTTGCACTTATCTTCCTTGGTTGTCCAATGCCTAAAACAAATAAAGGCTCTGATAGCAGATTCCACTACCCAGGAGCTTATAGCAGAGCTAGATGGATGGGAAAGGGCATCTATTCCTTAAAAATTTACTTATTTAGGAACCAATTCCTTCTCACCCCTCATGAAAAACAAGCTCTGATACGAATAAACGCCTTTTCAGTGACAGTTTATCTTCAAGCTTGGTATACATCTCCAGTTGGAATTGATGCTCCAGCAAATGATTTGGCCCTCCTCAAGATGCTACATATCTACAAGATCCAGGTTGATAAGGAAGTGGGTGCTACAGCCCTCATAAAACTTCAGAACCATGGTTGGTACTTGAGTGAGGATCTTGTAGGATTTGGCTTTTTCTCAAACCTCGTGACTGAAGATGATAAGGTTCTAATGCTCCACAACCTTCACCACGCGCCTCCTCGAAAAGTGAGGGCAAGAAAGGTGGACCCCCGAATGTTGCAAAACCCCAATGACTTAAAGATTACCAGTTTTGTCACAACTCAAACACAAGACTTCTTCAAGTGTTTGAAAATAGAAATTCCCAAGAAACTTGAAGACATTGAGGAGCACCGTAATCAGGTCATGGCAGTCAAAGTAATCAACGACTGTGCTGAACGAGGAGTCAAACTGGCTACAGAGTTTAATGAGAAGCTCACAAAGAGTGAGGAAGAGAGACAACTGGCCTTTCAAATCATTGAAAATCAGAGAAAGGAGGTCCCTCAGCCACTGAAATCCCTATATTCTTAATCAATATATGTCTTAAATAGAATTTAAGTCGCTGTTTTAAAACATATTTTTCGTTCAGTCTTATATTTGCTCTAATTATCCATTAATGTAAAAGAAGTGCCAGCTGAGGGGTGCCTTTTTATCATTCAAATAAAATGATATTTTGTCTATTTGTTTTTCTTCCTTTATCTAAAAAAATAAATGTGTGTGCGTTTATCAAAATTCAATTTGAAAAATTACCATATAATCGTGAAATTGTCTAATTATTATATATATATATATATATAAGCGTTAAACATCCACCCCGGCAACGCCGGGTCGCTCCGCTATTATTGAATACCCGGTTAGGTTCATTGAATGCCAGGTTAGGTCATCTGTACGCCCTTGACGATTAACCATTTAATTAACCTAATCGGGCATCATTACTATTATAATTTAACAAAAATGTGTCTGCCTGTCTGGCCACAGAAAAAACTTTTACGTTTCTGAACCGATTTCGACCAAATTTCGTATGGTGGATGGGGGTGATGAGTAATGAACGAAAATATGTGTGACCCCCCCCCCCACCACCACCACCACCACCACCACTAATTACTGGGCCAGAGGGCCCCCAGCACCGCGATAAAACTATAGAAAAGAACGCAGCAATGAAAATCTTGAGCTTTACATTGTGTCAATATTTGTGAAGCTTAAGATTTTCATGACTATAGTTTTATTGACCAAATAATTGAACCCCCCCAGTAATTAGGGGCCTGCGACCCTCCAGTTACTGTCGGTTCAATTATTTGGTCAATAAAACTATAGAAAAGAACGGTGTCATGAAAATCTTGAGCTTCACATCCGAGTTCATCGCATCAAGATTTGTGAAGTTTTAGATTTTCATGGCTGCGTTCTTTTCTGTAGTTTTATTGACCGAATAATTGGTTCGCCAGTAATTGGAGGGCCACAAGCACCCCAATTACTGAGGCCCAAGGTGAGAGAAATGGGAACGATATCCAGATAAAGGGCTATTGATGTTCAAAATAAAATACGCCGTAGGCCCACAATTCGGTTTGGGTCGAAGGTCCAAGCACCGCAGATCTAGCAAAATCCTTTTGCTAGTGTTATCCTATTTCCAAAGGTGGGCAGGACCGAGTTCCAAAAGGACCGAACTCCAGGAACTCGGTCCTTTTTAAGGACCGTGAGCGGGAAAGTCGGACCTTTTCTCAGTGAGGACCGAAATGAGGAGCGACGGTCCATTTTTAAGCAATTCCGGACGGTCTTTTTTAGTGATTTTAGTGTGTTTAGTGATTATTTGAAGTTCTAAAGAAGATGGATCGTTTCTTCCAGAAGACTCAGAAAGAGACTGAGACTGAACTGAAACTTGTTTCAACACCTGGAGGAGACGAAGAATCTACTGATGTTAGTGCTTCAACTTCAAGTCAAGCAACTGGAGCTCCTAGCGGAAGAACTGAACCCGGCAATCCCTGGCCGTACCTGGACAAATACTTTCTCAGCGAGAGGCCTATGAAACCCTTCATCTTCAACAAGGACTCGTTCCCCAGCCCGGCGTTGAAGGACTTGTTCATCAAGTTTAACACGCCTATCCCATCCAGTGCCGCCGTGGAGAGGCTCTTCTCTTTGGGGAAGGACGTCCTCAAGCCGAAAAGGTCAGGGCTCAGTGACAGCCATTTTGAAATGCTAGTCTTCTTGAAGGGAAACTCAAGCATTTAACTTCATAACTTTTTTTCATGATTTATGTATTGTATTAATTATAATTTACGTTAATAAAATTAAAGATTTCCGGTTTCTTTAATTTCATTTTTCATTTTAATCAAATTTTTCACTTATATTATATATAAGGACCGAGGACCGAGTCGTTCCTAGGTCCTATCTTCAGAAAGGACCGGGACCGTCGGTCCAGTTTGAAGCAAGGACCGGGACCGTCGGTCCTTTTTGAGGCCCGGGTGCCCACCTTTGCCTATTTCATTTTTAGATAACTGTCTTAAGAAAGCCAAGAATAGGTATTATAATAATGTAATTGTAAAGGAATTTCAGCGTAAAAATACCCTTAGCCTACCTTACCATGTTCATTTTCAATACCTTCCAACTGTACTTAAAGCAATTGGCATTAATGTAATCTTTAAGTATAATAATACTGTTAAATCACGCCTAATAAAGGATAGCCCTGATAATGTTGTTGGTTGTGTGTATTCGATCGGATGTACACAATGTAACTCAGTATATATAGGCCAAACCGGTAAAACGTTAGATATTAGGGTAAAACAGCATAAATATGCTTGTAGAACAGCTAATAATTCCAATGCTTTATTTAACCATATGTATAGATGTAACCATAGCATCAAGTGGGATAGTTCCAAAGCGCTTGTTAAAAACAGATATAATAAAAAGAAATATTCTAGAATGTGCATTTATTCATTTTAAAAACAATTTCAATAACAGTGCGGGGACGTATAAAATTGACGATATCATGTTAAAATTTCTTTTGCCTCTCATTAACCCTTGTTAAGTATGTGCTAATTGTTTTGTTTTTCCTGTACGTTGTATATATTTATGGGCATCTCGCCTTTTATCTTCATTCCCTGACGAGGTGTAGCTTTGAATACACGAAAGGCCTTGGAATCGTTTTTCTTTTTCCTTGTGGATTTGCAGCATTCATTCATTTCACGTGTTTTATTGTGAAATTCATCCCATATATATATATATATATTATATATATATATATATATATATATATATATATATATATATATTCTAAAGTCACTAGAGGAAAAAGTCACTAAAAGAAAGCTGAATGACAACACAAAAGGGATAAACAGAGCAACGCGGGCTGTTCGTTTGTTTTGGCTGGACTAGAGCATGGTTATTCATATCTGACTAAATCGTTGGTGCTAAGTTTAATTTGGTGATGTTTCTAAGGTGACAAATGGAGTAGAAAGTTGTCAATAAATAATAATAGTTAGGGGTAATGTCTTCAGCTTCTAAATTAGTAAAGTTAGAGAGTTTAGGTAGACTGCTTTGTGGGACGCAGGAAATCTATGGTAGGCCCTGAAGAATATCCAATTAAACGCACCGGTAAGTGCCTTTGTTTCTGTTTAGAAACCTAGTAACTTAGCGGGGTCACTAACCCCAAGTTATTACAGTCATTTATATATAATAAAAATAACAGTGGACCCAGAACTGAGCTGTGGCACACTGTTTGACAAGCGCTTTTGAGCAAACCTTATTTACTGATACAAAATGATATCTATTGGACAAATAACTTTTAAACCAACCACTGATTGCTCCTCTAAAGCCCCTATTCCCCTTATGTACGCCACTGTTAGTTGGAGATCCTTTGTCTGTGTCCAGTATTGGACTGTTGGATATGATGCTTGTCCTTGAAACTGAGTACACCACTTCCCTCAATATGTGAAGAGCAGCAAGGGACATTTGGTGTGCATGTCGAGTTCTTTTCACGTTAGAGGCACTCAACGCCGAATGAGCACGATCAGGTGATAGAACGCCTGCTTCAGCCAACGCGTGATCCCACCCTGAGCCATCAAGCCATTTGCCCAGGATCTCCTGCAGCACCGTATCAATGTGAATCCAGGGCCGGCTTAAGGGGCGAGCTAACGTGGCACTGACTCAGGGTGCCGAAGTTTGGGGGGCGCCAAAAATCGAAAGAGCAACAGAATAAAAAGACAAAATATCGCTATCAATCAACAAGAAACAAGTGAACAGTTTAAAAAAGGAATTCTACATAGAAAATTAGGGCGCGGGAGGTGAGGGAGGAGAGAGGTGTGGCCGTGGGAGGAGGAAAATGTAAACAATGGCCAGATGTTTCTCAGGCGGCGCCGATTCTCATCAGACCGCTGCAATTCTTCTTAATTTTTAACTATATTATGTTATAATGTTTCAGACCAACAAAGACCCTAGGATCCACTCATGGCTGGTCTACCTAACTGTGGCTGTAGTTGTGTATTGCGCATGTCCTCCGTGGTGGCGGAGGGGACCTATAATTTTACGTGGGTTCCGAACCACAAAAACCTTAATTTTACTACCTTAAACCAGGGCTTCTCAAACTTTTTTCACTTGCGACCCCTTTGGATCAGAAATTTTTTCGCGACCTTCACTCAATGTCATAAAAGCAATAGGTACTAACACTGTATATTTATGAAAAAAATAATATTTTCAAATGTTTCTGCGACTTTTAATAATATTTACGCGACCCCTAGTTTGAGAAGCGTGGCCTTAAACTATACCCAATCTATCAACATATGCGTCTAATCGATTTTTAAACGCCAGTGGGCGTCGAAACTGTCGTGGAAATAAACTCTGTCTATTAGAGTGGGTTTTTATTTTCATGCTACTCATTACTTCTACCGCCAAACTATTCCACCTATTTACTATTGTATGCATAAAAAAGTTTTTGGCAACTGCTGTCTCGAACCTTCTACTTGTCAATTTACACCGGTTATTTCTAGTTCTATTATATTGTGATATTTCGAAAAAGCTCTCTCTATTTACGTTATCGAACCCATTCATAATTTTAAAAACCTGGATTAGATCACCCCTTAGTCTCCTCGTCTCGAGTATAGTCAATTTTAACTCCTTAAGCTTATCCTCGTACGACTTTGACCTAAGCGACAGAATCATCTTAGTTGCTCGTCTTTGAACTCTTTCGATTTTATCTATATCTTTGCGCATATGCGGATTCCAAAATTGGATCGCGTACTCCAAATGGGTTCTAACTAATGATTTATAAAGAGGAACAATAATATCGCGCGATTTGTACTCAAAATTCCTAGCTATAAAACAGCACCTTGTTCGCTTTATTGACTGCTGCTGTACTTTGTTTCGCCACTTTTAAATCACCACTGACGATAACTCCTAAATCTTTTTCCTGTTCTACGCTTACCAACTCCTCCCCTAACAAACTATACGCAAAATTACCGTTACGCGAACTTATATGTAAAATTTTGCACTTATCGACGTCAAATCTCATTTCCTATGCGACTGACCAATCAACGATTTTGTTCAGATCTTCCTGGATTTTATTTCTATCTTCGTCATTAATTGCCCTACCACCCAACTTCGTGTTATTCGCAAACTTTGAAACTGTACTGACTAGGCCGACATCTAAATCGTTAATTAATATAGTGTGTATCTAACGTAAAGAACGACGCTTTGTATAGGAGAATATTCCGCGCAAGATGAGAGCGAAAGAACGAAACAAATGAAAAAATGAGGTAACCACCCGGGAATCGAACCCGGGATCTTCCGATTGCCGGTCAGATATGATAACCATTACACCACAGGCCTCACTCAATCAAATGTCGTAATTTCTCTACATGCGCGCAGAAACCAATGCGCGGAATATTCTCCTATACAAAGTGTCGTTCTTTACGTTAATTATACTGCGTGTTTGCAGTTATAATGTATATAATGTTACGGCATGCGGGAGGTGCCCCTTTGGGGCATTGGTTTCTGCGCGCATGTAGAGGAATTACGACATTTGATTGAGTGAGGCCCGTGGTGTAATGGTTATCATATCTGACCGGCAATCGGAAGATCCCGGGTTCGATTCCCGGGTGGTTACCTCATTTTTTTCATTTGTTTCGTTCTTTCGCTCTCATCTTGCGCGGAATATTCTCCTATACAAAGCGTCGTTCTTTACGTTAATTATACTGCGTGTTTGCAATTATAATGTATATAGTGTGTATATATATATATATAAGAAAAAGCAAGGGGCTCAATACAGAACCATGAGGATTATAGATAAGTTATCAGCACTGCTACATCGGAGATTATATAATAAGGGTGTGTTCGTGTTTTAGTGTACATTCCTTTCGCCAAATTTTGCTGATGAATGTTTTCTTACCAGAGAAAATATGTTTAGCTTATATCTTTTGGTGAAATGTTGAATCTTGCATTAGTGGCAGCTATAGGAGGATATTAACAAAGGTGGGCAGTTGCGCCGCAAAAAGTTGCGGCGCAACTTGCGGCGCAACATTTTTGGTTGCGCTTGCGCTTGCGGCGCAACTTTTTGAAAAGGGTTGCGCTTGCGCGTGCGGCGCAACTATTTCAGCAGAGTTGCGGTTGCGGCTGCGGCGCTACAAAAATCGTTGCGCGTGCCCACCACTGGGATATACGTTAAATGCAAAGGTGGGCAGTTGCGGCGCAACTTCCGGCGCAACATTTTTGGTTGCGCTTGCGCTTGCGGCGCAACTTTTTGAAAAGGGTTGCGCTTGCGCGTGCGGCGCAACTATTTCAGCAGAGTTGCGGTTGCGGTTGCGGTGCTACAAAAATCGTTGCGCGTGCCCACCACTGAGTATTATCAAGGTAAAATGTTTACAATTAAAACTACTAAGGTAATGGTTTATTTTGTTTTCATAGAATAAGACAATTACTACCAACTAAAGAGGGTGTTAAACTATAAACAAGTTTAACCCTCTGATAGCATAAAATTTCTATCAGCGGGAATCAATAATATTATTCAGGATTTAATTTATGATTCGGTAAGTAATCCATAAGCTTAATTTAGTGTTAATAAATAATAGTTTAGTATTCAAATACTGTGTTGGGTTAAAACAAAATTTTAATTCTAACATAACTGATAGAAATTTTTCATTTAATTTTATTTAAATTTTGCAATTCTTAAGTTAAATTTTCTGAGTTTAAACTAATTAAAGTTTGAGTTTCAGTTCATATTTATGTAACATTCCTGCTGATAGATAATTAAATCCTGTTCTTTAATTTAGTAATTTCAGTGAAATTAGTAAGAATTATCAAAATTAAAAACTTATTCAGATTATAAATCTGTGCAGTTATTTTTCTAGAATTTATTTAGGCTTAAAAAATTATAAATTGTTGGAATTGCCAAATTGATAGTGAAATCTCCAAAAAAACGAAAGCTGTGTCACTATCCTCTTGCTCAAAATTTGTTACTCAGGTGTGGGAAGTACAGCCTAACCTTTAACCTGACCATTAATTTGTTTGACAGTTTTCCCTTTGACCTTACAATTTATTTTCAAGAAAGTTATTTGTTTGTAATTAAGTCAAGATTCTGCTGCTGTGAATTTGTTTGATCACCGAGTGGGTTTGGTATTGCCAGGATTCAAGTTTGGCATACCTTTTGGGGGGCCTTTTCGGGCCTACCATTGAGCCTCAATTTTTGTGAATACCTTTTTGTCCTATTCAAATTAAATTTAAAATTTTGATTCAAGAATTCCCTCTTATTATTCTAGAATTAAGTAAAATTCGATTAAGTATTTTTTAGTTCCAAGTTAAGAAATTTTAACATAAACATGTCTGAACTTAAAGAATTTATTAAAAGGCGTGGAGGTCATAGAGCTATGGTTTCTAGACTCCTTTCGAGTTTGGACGAGCTTTTAAACGAGAAGGAAATTCTCGTTGAAGATCTAGAGAGTAGACTAGAACAACTTTGTAACCATCAATGTAAACTTTCGGAACTTAATGATAAAATTCAGTGTAGTTTAGTACTTTAGAGGATCAAGAATATTTAGATGATTTAAAAGAATCGGAGGAAAGGGATTTAGAAATTCGAAAGTGCATTTTTAAAGTGAAAAATGTATTAGCTCAAATAAAGGATGCAAAGGAAAAAATTAATAGTTCTGGAAATGCAGCAAATAACCTAGAAAATAGCTTTTCAAACGCCGAGAAATTTCAGTGACTTCATGAATGGGTTAAGTGCTATTTTGAAGCGTAATGCTGCACCACCTAACCTTCAGTGCAGAAATTTCAGTGGTTCTACTGACAAGCACGAGTTTAATTAAAGACTTTCTTAGTCAGTTCGAGAATTTGATAGGTGTTCGTACTGATCTGACAAATTCTGCCAAATTATCATACTTGAAGGGGTACTTGAGGGACATAGCTTATCAATCAATTAAACATTTGTCAAATGTTGATGACAATTATGAGATAGCTCTAGACATTTTAAAAGATCTCTTTCTAGACATCCCTTATATAATTGATGAGTCACTCAAGAAATTAGTTACGGCTAATGAAATTGATGACTTTCAATATGATAAATTAAATAACTGGCTTAGTGAAATTCGAGCTATGGTTCTTGATCTCAAAAATTATGAGGTGGATTTAATGGATGAAACCTCGTCTGGTAGTTTGTTGTTGGGTCACATCTTAATGAGTAAATTACCTATTTCATTCAAGAAGGAAGTTGTTCGCAAATGCGAATCCAATTACCCTTCTCCAAATCAAATTTTTAAGAATTATGGTGAGATTATTAAAACTTTGTCCAGATTAAAGTCTAGTAAAGCCAAGTCTAATCAAAATCTCAAAACGTTCTATAAACCCAATAATGTGGTAAAAAACATTAAAAGTGAAGAACCTAAAGCCACTCTTCAAACTTTTCAGACTGCAGCCTCAAATATGCCTCAACCTAAAAAGGCCGGTCCTAATTTTAAAAAGTGTAAATTTTGTGATGGCGACCACTCTTTAATTCGCTGTTCTAAATATGACACGCTTCAAAAAAGACTTAAAAGATATCAAGAAATCGATTTATGCTCTCATTGTTCGAGCATCAGACATTTGGGAAATAATTGTCCTGGTAAAGCTAACAAGCTCTCATTTTCTTGCGCAACCTGCGGTTTCAACTCTCATATTTCAGCATCATGTCCCAAGTTGGGTTCAAATAAAATAACTAATGGTGTCGAGACTCAGGTAAACAGTGTATCGGTGCATGCATTGTCTTCGGAGAATCATATATTTCGAAGTCGCGGCGTCTTGTTACCTACCGTGACTCTAGAATTTGTAAATCAAAATAATGTTAAATCAGTTAGGTGTTTGCTAGATTTAGCTTCACAAAGATCATATATCAAACCCTCAGTTCTAGATGGTTGGGACTGTCAATTAAAGCAAAGACCTAAATTCGAATGTCTAATAAGAACCTTTATTGGATCTCAAGTTAGAGAAATTCAAGAAGTGGAGTTGGGTGTAAGGCTGAATCCATCTAAAGCAACTCTCAAGAACTTCATCGTAGATGAAAAGATGGATTTAGATTATACCGTTCCAGAATTAAAAAACGTGATTTCTCAACTTCAAGAAGAAGGAATTACGTTCGGGGACAAGTCCTTCTATAACCTTCAGAATGATTTCGTCTCAAACATTGAAGGATTAATTGGAATTGATGTGCTTCAAGATTTTATGTCATTCTCCTTCGTAAAACTCAAGAATGGTACTGCCATATCAGTTTCTCAAGGACTTATACCTATTGGAGAGTTGGATACTTTTAAGAGTCCAATTCAACATTCCAGCAACAGTCGTAGATCTGTCAAGGAAACTCGTCAGTTTTCTTCAAGAACTCCTGTTAAGAAATTATGACTAGAAAGATCTGAAATTGATCAACAAAATTCCCTTCCTCTGACTGAGACTGATGGATCAAGTTTCAATTCAAGTTTTGATTCGAGTTTCACGGCAGCGGAGCAATCTGCTGTTCGAGTTTTAAAACCTACTAATTCAGGGCTTTCGGGGTGTAAAAACCAGGGCCGGATTAACCATTAAGCAAAATAAGCCCGTGCTTAGGGCATCAAGGGAAGGGGGGCACCACAGAAATTTTCCATTGTCGGATTTACCATGGATTTATTATACTATTATAATCGCGGCTTATAGCCTATAAGCTGTTGAAAACTGAATTATATATATTCATATATAGTATTTATTTTTTTTCATTGTTTGAATTTGTAGTGAACAACAACCCTTTTGAGAGAATAAATATATTTCGTTGTAATCACACACTTTACGCTTTGCGTTATTATTTTGTTTATATCAAATCTTTGAGCGCCATATTAAAAATACATATAGATTAAATATTTTCGTGTGCTATAGTAAATGTAAAAACAAGATTCAGTCATGCTGAACTTTATAAAATAATTGTAGAAGACAATGTTGAGTGTGCCTTCCCAAATGTAGAAATTGCCTTTCGTATATTTTTAACATTAATGGTCACAAATTGCTCAGCTGAGCGTTCATTTTCTCAGTTGAAGTATATTAAAAATACCAACAGAACAACTATGCAACAAGGCAGGCTGGATGCCTTATCTCTACTAAGTATAGAAGCAGATGTGTTACGTAAGATTAGTTTTGAGGATCTGATCAAAGACTTTGCAATTAAAAAAAGTAGGAGAAAACTTTTCAAATATAAATGAAGTGGAAGTATACAAAAATAAACATTATTTTCCATCTTACTGTAAGTTTTGTTTCATTTCAAAAAATAAAATTTTATTTTATGGTTTATTTTTGTTTATATTTTGAATTACATATATATGGGGCACCAAAATCTTTTAAGTGCTTAGGGCCTCTAAAGGTCTTAATCCGGCCCTGGTAAAAACCCTTGGCATTGTTCCCTTTTTAAACTTAAATCAGGGCTTTCGGGGTGTAAAAACCTTTGGCATTGTTCCCTTTTTAAACTTAAATCAGGGCTTTCGGGGTGTAAAAACCCTTGGCATTGTTCCCCTTTTAAACTTACTAACCCCTCAAGTGAAACACCGAATCGAAGCTTAGCTTCAAATATTCAAATACCCTGTTTAAATCAGGACTCAAATGATTTACAGATTCACGAGTCTGGAGATGGGAAGAGTTCGCTTGCGGTCTTCAACGATGATGAACCGGGTCTGCATTCTATCGTGAACTGTGTCGTGAATCCGACCCCAAGTTATTTCAATCCTTTGTGTCACTGTAAATCCGACTCCGATCTAGACTTAGGTTTGGAAAATTTATATAAATTGGAGTCTATAGGTATAGATGAGAGTTCAAATGGTAGTTTGGATGAGATCAAGGTTAAACAATTTAATGACTCTATACATCTGTCTGGTGGCCAATATTATGTGGAGTTACCGTGGCATGAAGAGCTAATTAACCGTATTCCATCTAATCATAAAATAGCATTGGCAACTCTAAAAAGGGTAATTGGATTTCTCAATAAGAAAAACTTGCACTCTAAATATGCTGATGTATTTAAACAGCAACTAGATGATGGGATAATTGAAAGGTTTGATGTGACTCCAGACCAATATCAGAACTACATCTGGATACCTCATAGGCCGGTCATTAGGGTAGGAGATCAAGTTACAACTAAAATAAGGCCAGTTTTCAATTGTAGTTTGAAAACAGGTGAAGCTCCTTCTCTTAATGAAGCTGCATATCCTGGTGTAGACCTCATGAATTCACTGTTTACCTTATTATGCTCATTCAGAACCAATCAATACGTAATCCTTTCAGATATAAAGCAGGCATTTCTTCAAATCAAGCTCAAGCTTGATGTTGATAAAAATAGGTTTTGTTTTTTCTGGGAAGAGGACGGTCAATTATTAACTTATCGGTATACTACCATAGTATTTGGTCTGGCCAGTTCACCTTTCATACTCAACTATGTCATTAAATATCACGCCAATCAGTATCTAGATGATTTATGCTCTGAAGTTCTCAAGAAACATTTTTATGTGGATAATTTAATTTTCACGAATTCAGATCCAGAATTACTTCTGGAATTATACTCCACTTTAAATCAGAGAATGTCTGAGGGAGGTTTCAACCTTAGATCATGGAACACTAATCTAGACTGTCTCAAAAACATAATGGTTCAAGATCAAAATGTTGTTCAACATGAATGCTTGGAAAAGGTGCTGGGTTATCACTTTGATGTAAGTCGGGACTTAATCTTGCTGTCAGAATATGATCTAGACCCTGAAGCTTGTACCAAGCGCCAAATCCTTTCCCAAATTTCTAAAATTTTTGATCCATTATCCCTTTACCTCCCAGTTACCATTCGGGGTAGGCTTCTCGTGAGAAAATTGTGGAAGCTTAAGTTGTCTTGGGATGAGAAAGTCGGTCAAGATGAATTGAAGGTTTGGACTAAGATTTACAAAGATCTTAAAGAACTTTCAAATCTTTCTTTCAAACGTTCAGCTTTCGATTCTAGTGACTGCTTCATTAGTCATTTTTTGTGACGCTAGTGCCAGTTGTTACGGATTTGCAGTCTATGCAGTTGGCCCTTCAGGATCAAACTTAGTTTTTTCCAAGGCTAAAGTGGCTCCTATTCAAGCACGTACTTTACCTACTTTGGAATTACTTTCAGTTTATCTAGCGTTCAAATGTCTTCCTCAATTTCTCTCATCCATTAAAGCTCAGTTCTCAAATATCAGATTTTTGTTGATGCTCAAATTGTGCTGTCTTGGGTCATTTCGTCAGACCTCAATGTCAAAATAAAAAACATGTTTGTTCGAAATCGAATTCAGGATATTAGACATATGCAAAAAATTCAAACTAAATTCAATATTTCAATATCATTTAATTATGTCTCAACTAAAGAAAACCCCGCAGATCTCATTACTCGGGGAATATCATTTAAAGAATTTGAGAACAATCTAGAACTCTGGATGCATGGACCTGAATGGTTAGTTCTAGATTCATCCTTTTGGCCTAAATATGATCTTCAGTGCCTATCTAACCCAAACAAATTAAAGACACAATCAGCTACAATTACATCTGTCACTTTAAATGCTGGTAAAACTGAACCCATTCTTGACATCAAACGGTTTTCAAACATTCACAAAGTCTATAGAATCACGTCTTATGTACTAAAGTTTGTTTTCAAATGCAGAAGGAAACCCAATGTAGACCTGGATAGGGGTAGTAGGTTGTATTGGCTATACATCATGCAACTTGAATCCTTTGACAAAGAAAATCAATTTCTTGAAACGGTTCAAGAAAATCCCAATCAGCAAGTTCCCAATCTGGTTAACCGTCTGGATCTCTTTCTAGACGAAGTCAGATTGATTCGAACCAAGGGCAGACTTTCAAGAACAAACGTGTATGATTATGACATCATAAATCCCATATTACTTGGTAAACATCATCACTTCACTGAATTAATAGTTCGAGATTGTCACTCTAGATGCAAGCATTTAGGTATTCAATCCACCTTAACAATGCTGCGCTTGCAGGGGTTTTGGATCACTAGTGCAAGACAAACCATCAAGCGTATCATTTCAAGTTGCATTACTTGCAGAAAATACAATCAATTTTCTTACAAGTATCCCAAATTCACCAATTTCCCTAAGCATCAGATGCGTTTGTTCACTCCCTATAAACATGTTGGGGTTGACTTCACAGGTCACGTTTGGGTCAAAGACCCTGACTCAGGAAAAACTGTCAAACGATTTATTTTGCTCTATACTTGTCTTCACATAAGAGCCATACATTTAGATCTGCTTCCTGATATGAGTACCAAATCTTTCTTGCTCTCATTCCAGAGATTCACTAATCTATATGGTGTTTGCGACAGAGTTTACAGCGACAATGCTAAAAGTTTCATTCAAGGTGGTAAGGCATTAGAAGACTCTTTAAATTCTAACGAATTTCAAGAGCACATGCGAGCCAGTGGTATCAAACACATCCGGCTTCCAGTTTATTCAGCCTGGATGGGATCTGCTTGGGAGCGTCTCATTCGAGTAGTGAAAAGCTGCCTTTTCAAAACCATTGGGCGTTCTGTTCTAGATCATTTCGATCTACTGACCTTGCTAACTAGCATTCAAAACGCTGTGAACTCTCGTCCGCTAACATACGTCTCGTCAGAGACTGAATTATCAAGCTTAACGCCTAATTCATTCCTTAAACACCAAAAGGAATCTTTGGTATTCAAGTTTGAAACTGATGATGACCCTTTATGGTCACAAAATCCCCCTACTCATAACGAACTCAACAAATCGTTTGAATTATTGAACAAAAAGTATTCTCAATTTAGACAGTGGTGGTATGAGGAGTACCTGTTGAGTCTTCGAGAACATAGTCGAGATTTATACGAATCAGACTGGGTTAATCGCATCAAAGTTGGCGATGTGGTCTTGATTAAATCAACTACTAAAACCAGACCCTTTTGGCGGATGGGACGCATCCTGCATTTGTTTGTAGGCGATGATGATAAAGTCAGAAGTGTTCAACTCAAGAGATCAGATAACGAAGTTTTAAATTATCCTATTTGTCACCTGTATCCATTAGAAATCTCGATTACTCATAATGGTGCTCGTCAAGACCTTCCAAATTCGAAAGATGTTCAAAAAGAAAAACCTAATTTAAGACCCACTAGGAAAGCTGCAATTCATTGCAAACAGAGGCTCAAGGACCTACTAAATAGGGAAGACGATTAGGATTAACATTAGATTTAAGATGGTTATGGGTTGAAAAAAGTTAAAAAAATACAAAAAAAATTATTTGGTGGTGGGTGTCATATCAAAATTTAAGACTTACTGCAATTTTAGATTTTAAATTGCAGTTTCTCCGTCGGGAGGTTATTAGATTTATTTTCTTATTTCTCATTATAGTGAATCATATCCATTAATTTAACAAAGGTTGGTTCGACTTCTGTACGGATATATATTCCGTATTTTCAAACCACTACAACCATAAACCGTTCCGGCTGCCTCGTTAAATCTGCTGGTTTAATTGGTTTAAAAGCACTGAATAGTGAGGTTATAGAAGAATTCTGTTTCAAATTTGTTCAGCTAACTGTGTTGCTGTTTTTTTTTCTTCAGGTTTGATCGGTGTATCATAGTAAAGTGTATTAAATTGCATTTATGTTTAAATTCAATCATCTATTTCAAATTAGGCTGTTATAAGGCTGTTCGGTATAACATTTCCCTTTCAGAAAACAGGCAATCAATCTTCTTTATATTTAAGTATTATCAAGGTAAAATGTTTACAATTAAAACTACTAAGGTAATGGTTTATTTTGTTTTCATAGAATAAGACAATTAGTGACCAGTGGTGGGCACGCGCAACGATTTTTGTAGCGCCGCAACCGCAACCGCAACTCTGCTGAAATAGTTGCGCCGCACGCGCAAGCGCAACCCTTTTCAAAAAGTTGCGCCGCAAGCGCAAGCGCAAGCGCAACCAAAAATGTTGCGCCGCAACTTTTTGCGGCGCAACTGCCCACCTTTGCATCTAACGTATATCTGCAGTGGTGGGCACGCGCAACGATTTTTGTAGCGCCGCAACCGCAACCGCAACTCTGCTGAAATAGTTGCGCCGCACGCGCAAGCGCAACCCTTTTCAAAAAGTTGCGCCGCAAGCGCAAGCGCAACCAAAAATGTTGCGCCGCAAATTGCGCCGCAACTGCCCACCTTTGATAATACTTAAATATAAAGAAGATTGATTGCCTGTTTTCTGAAAGGGAAATGTTATACCGAACAGCCTTATAACAGCCTAATTTGAAATAGATGATTGAATTTAAACATAAATGCAATTTAATACACTTTACTATGATACACCGATCAAACCTGAAGAAAAAAAAACAGCAACACAGTTAGCTGAACAAATTTGAAACAGAATTCTTCTATAACCTCACTATTCAGTGCTTTTAAACCAATTAAACCAGCAGATTTAACGAGGCAGCCGGAACGGTTTATGGTTGTAGTGGTTTGAAAATACGGAATATATATCTGTACAGAAGTCGAACCAACCTTTGTTAAATTAATGGATGTGATTCACTATAATGAGAAATAAGAAAATAAATCTAATAATATATTATTATATACAGGGGCGTACCTAAAGTATTTGGCACCCGGGGCGGATCCTTCCTTTGGCACCCCCCATAAATAATTTTAAAATTTAAACACACAGAAAAATATATTATGTTTGCAAGTAGATTTTTAAAATCAAAAGGTATAAAGCATTAACATGCATAACAAGCATGAACTATTATGACTTGAAATACATTAACTGAACAAATTGTCTGTGATTATTATTATTTGGGGGGGGGGGGGGGGGGGTTAAGTGCAAACACGACTCCTAAAAAAGCAGAAAACTATGAGCAATACTCACAAATAGCTAGACCACTGACAAAATGAAAATTAACAGTATATCCAGTAAATAAAGAAGTAAAATAAATCACGACATCACGACGATACATTTATTATAACATCACGACGATGCATTTACCGGGTATTATAACATCACGACGATGCATTTATAAACACTTAAACATCACTATGATACCACATTGTCAAAAATTATTGGACACTGGTATAAGTACCATGATATTGTTATAAACACCAGCACTTTATGCTTTATCATAATTATTTAATGAAACATACCTCATGTACGTGGAGTCACAGTGTCAAGTGAACAAGACTTGGAATGTCAGTTGCAGCCAGCTGGCTATGCTCAACAAACTGATGACTAAAACGTCAACAAACGTTCGCCTTTCGACGTAATTTTTATCAAATATTTAATTTTCCGTTTGTAAATTTTGTATTGCCAATAAAAATAAAAATTTATTTTGCAGTGGAAATTAACATTAAGCTGCTGTAATAGTTTGGACATTTTTAATTTTTTTTTTCTTAATTTCGCGAATTTTTCATTTGGTTTGAAAACTTGTACTGGTATTTCAATTCTCCCGATGGCATCCCCCTCCTGGCTGTCACCCGGGGCGGACCGCCCCCCTCGCACCCCCCTTAGTACGCCACTGTATATATAACTGTTTTAAATACGTATCTTAGGGTAATTTCATATTGCAGCAGAAGTACAAATGACACTGTGATTTTCACCTTGACATTCACCAAAGCCGCACGGTCACATAAAATTAGGTTTGAACAATAATTGCCCTAAATTTTAGTACTGAATACTATATTGCGCATTATAATGCGCACTGCACTATATTGCGCATTATAATGCGCACTGCACTATATTGCGCATTATAATGCGCACTGCACTCTATTATTTTGTGTTTTGGTAATAAAATCACTTACCTGTACTCTAAAACCGTTCAAAATTGATAAAACACTGCAATAGAAATTTCACCATTCGTTGACTGAAGCGTAATGGCGACTAACTTACTAAGCCTGAATAATGCTTATGGAAGGGCCCGCACAACACCATCTATTATCATTTTTTTAACTAAAATAATGAAACGGGTGACAGTTTGCTCGAAATGGCCGCCCAAGATCATCAAGAGTGAAAGATTGACGAGATGGCCAGTTCTTAGCAGTATAATGAGAATTCTTTGCTCTGCCGTCCCATTCACAAAGAAAACAATAATATTTTGTATATCCAAGCTGTAAACAAAGAAGCAGTTCATTGACTTTGAGATAGGCTGACCATATTTCCTTGAGAAATATTACAAAAGTCTTATAGGTTATGAATAATAATTTATGATTGACCAATATTAAAGTATATTTATAGTTTTTATTAAAAACGGGACAAAATTGACATTTTTATTAAAACGACGGAACGGCCAGGATATATAAACAAAACGGTACTGTCCCGTTCAAAACGGTACGTATGGTCAGCCTACTTTGAGATCACCATAGATATGCCAGTTGTATCTTTTGTAATTTATTTTATTCAGGAGAAATTCCATGTTTTCATACGACAATTTCATGTGGACAGCATGTCCAATAGAAACTGAAGGATAGATATTTCCAGTATGCAACAGAACAGCCTTTAAACTAAGTTCTGACGAGTCGATGAAAAGTCGCCATTCTAAAGATTTATGTTCGTTTCATAGGGCCATCATCAAACTCTCAATGCCATTACAAAAAGAAAGATCACTAGTCATAGAAAAGAATTTTGCTGTATTTTTTTGGCGTTTGCGAAAAACGGATATGCTGGTATCGTTTGTGTGATAGCGTGGGGTAGACACCCCAGTTAGGTTACTTAGGTTCTAGCAAACAATCAAAAGCACTTACCGGTGCGTTGAATTAGGTATTCCTTGAAGCCTACCGTTTTATTCCTGTGTCCCACAACAGCCTACCTAACTCTCTCTTACATTACCAATTTAGATGCTATAGACATTACCCCTAACTATACTTAAGTACGAACAACTTCCTACCCGATTTGTTACCTTAGATTCATCACCTAATTTTACTCAGCACCAAAGATTAGGTCAGATAGGAAAAAACATGTCTAGGCCAGACCGAAGCAATACGAACAGCCGTTGGTTGTTTATGGCTTCGTCTTGCCATTCCGCTTAGATTTAGTGATATTTACTCTTTAGTGACTTTTAGACTATATACATATATATACATACACGTCACCTCACTCCTCCCCTACAAGTTTAGTCTCAGGGGGATGAGGGACCCTAGACGACCTGCGGAGCGGGGTTGATGTAGTAGGATCAGGTGCAACCTGTATAGGCGGGCAAGTTGAACCATTTTCCGGAGGATCAGTTCTCTCTTCCGGAAGACTCTGGTCCTTCTGCACTTCCCGTTCCCATATCTGGTCCTGATGGCGTTTAATAGAACGACCATCTTCTAGTTGGCACTTGAAGGAAACAGGGCCCGTTCTCTCCTGCACAGTTGCAGGAACCCATTTTGGTCCAGCCCCATAGTTGCGAATCACAACTGGATCATTAGGTTTCGCTTCTAGAACTCTCCTCTTTTAGTGTCGTGGTACAACTTCTGTTTTTCCTGATGGCGTAAAACTCGTTGTTGTAACATTTCGTTTGGACGTAACAAATCAAAAACTGAACGAATTCCCCGGCCAATCAGAAGTTTAGAGGGAGACACCCCTGTCGTGGTGTGTGGTGTTATTCGATATTTAAACAAAAATTTATCCAACACCACTTGCATTTCCTCCCCACGAGAATGACGCAAGGCCGACTTGAAAGTACGGACCATGTTTTCCGCGAGACCGTTAGTAGATGGGTGGAAAACACTAGACCGGACATGTCTAATGCCATTTAGGTGGACGAAGGAACGAAATTCCTCACTGGTAAAACAAGTACCATTGTCGGAAACCAGGACTACGGGTAAACCCCATCGAGCGAAAACTGAACGGAGTAAGCGAATCGTTACACCCGAAGTCGTGGAAGTGGTTGGAAAAATTTCCACCCACTTAGAGTAGGCGTCCACCATGACTAGGAAATAAATATTATTTATAGGACCTGCATAGTCAACATGGATCCTATGCCACGGTATAGTAGGCCATTCCCAAGGATGAAGTGGACTTTTCCTTGGGAGATCTCTGTTCTCTAGGCAGCTTTGACAGGAACGAACCAATGATTCGAGTTCTCCATCTAAACCAGGCCACCAGAAATAAGCTCTCGCCAGCTCTTTCATTTTGTTGCGCCCATGTGTTCAGCGTGAAGTTCCTTCACTAAATTCGACCTGCCTTTATTTGGAATAATCACTCTGTGGCCCCATAAGAGACAGCCATTTTGAATAGAGAGGCCAGACTGACGCTGAATAAAAGGCTGTAATTCACTCTCAACCTTAGTAGGCCAACCAACTGAGCAGAAATGGATGACCCTAGACAGAATAGGGTCTGATTTTGTCCACTGCTCTATTTGTACTGCAGATACTGGAGTGGATTCCAAAAACTCCACCAAGTGAACCCATTCTGTAGGTATAGGTACACAATCATTTGGATTTTCTAAGGGCAACCTACTTAGCGCATCAGCCGTACCTAGAAGTTTACCTGACCGATGTACTAAGTCAAATTTATAGGCTTGTAGAATCAGTGCCAATCGTTGAATCCTACCTGAGGCCATAACTGGAATATTTTTATTAGGTGAAAATAAACCTAAAAGAGGCTTATGGTCAGTAATTAGTTTAAATTCATGACCCCATAGATAGAAATGAAATTTTTTTACTGCAAATACTAAGGCTAATGCTTCACGTTCCACTTGTGCATATCGTCTTTCCGTCTCAGTTAGTGTTCTAGAAGCAAAACAGATAGGCCTATCTACACCATCAATGTGGTGAGATAACACTGCCCCAATTCCATAAGAACTGCTGTCTGCTGAAACTACGAGAGGAAGTTTAGGATCATAATGCACTAGGAGAGTGGACTTTAGTAGTACGTCCTTGGAAGCCTCAAATGCTTCCTTTGAGTTTTCTCCCATCTCCACTGTTCCCCAGATCGTAATAGCTTATTTAGGGGTTCAAGGAAAGTCGATGCATTAGGCAAAAATTTCCTATAAAAATTTAGGAGACCTAAATAAGCTTGTAACTGTGTGATGTTTTGTGGAGGTGGTGCCTTTTCTATTGCTTCTAGTTTATCCACCGTTGGATGAATGCCTGAGGCATCTATGCGGAACCCTAAATATGAAACCTCATTAGTGACCCATGAACACTTTTCTCTCTTTAGCTTAAGTCCAGCATCCCGGAGTCTTTTTAGAACCGTGGTTAATCTAGTTAGGTGTTCTTTTTTAGTCGAACCTGAAATGAGGACATCATCTAGAAAGCAAAGTACCCCTGGAATGTGACCTAGAACTTGGTCCATTGTCCTCTGAAAAATACCTGGAGCCGATGCTATTCCATAGCATAGCCTATTGTACTTATATAGGCCTCGGTGCGTATTTATGATAGTTAATTCTTTAGAGTTTTCATCTAAACTTAGTTGAGCATAGGCTTGGGACATATCGAGTTTTGTGAAATATTTTCCCCCAGCAAGAGAGCTAAATAATTCATCAGGCTTGGGTATAGGATAGCAATCTAGAAGGACGGCTCTATTTGCTGTTAAACGGTAATCCCCGCATAACCGCACGGACTTGTCCGGTTTTAGTACAGGAACTACTGGGGCAGCCCACTTAGCGTGTGTGACTGGTTCAATAATTTTATCTTTTAGCAGCCTGTCAATTTCTAAATCTACCTTCTCCCGCAGTGCATGCGCAATTGAACGAGCCTTACAAAATTTCGGAGTTACATTAGGATCTACTTCTATGCAGACCTGATGGCCTTTTAGGTTGCCTACTTCAGGCCCAAAAATAGAAGAAAACTCCCTTAACAATGAGTCTATGTCAGATGGATATGAAAGTGTATGCACATCTGCCTGACCCCTTGGCAAGATTTTGTCAATTGGCATTTCCAAAGCATCAATCCAATCACGGCCTAGTAGAGTAGGCCCTTGCTCATCCACCACTAAAAGGGTTAAGGGATGAGACAAAGTTTTCTGGTTAAGTGTAACTGTGACGTATGCTTCTCCACAAATAGGTATTTGTATGTCACCGTACTTCTTCAAAATCGTTTTAGATGCATGTAGTTTAGGTGTGTTTTTGAAAATCTTATCAAAACTACCTTGGACATGACCGTCCGGGCAGCACCCGTATCCAATTCTAGAGGAACTGTAATTCCATCTAGGCCTACCTCTACAATATATGGGCCTGTATTTTCCCCACTTTGCTGCTCATAGAATAGGTACTCCACTCCAATGTTCGAAGTATTTCCCTTTTGAGGATTTATACTAGAAATGTTAAAATTAGAATTTTCACCCTTTTGTTTTCTTTGAAAAACACACTTTAGCTATGTGGCCTATTTTACTACAGTTTCGGCAAACTGCTTCTTTAAAAGGGCAATCTTTCTTCCAATGGTGTTTTCCACACCCTGTACATGGCTTGGAAGGCTTAGTAGAATTAGTAGGCTTAGTCGTATTCGCCTCATACCTTTTATTTGCCTGTCTAGTAGGCTCGTTAGGTCTGCCAGGCCTAGAAGATTTAAAGCTATTTACGTGTTGGGCTTTACTACTATGATTTCCAAAAGCTCTAACATCTTTAGCAGCTGCTTCTCTAGCCGTAGCTATTTCTACAGCCTGACTAAAAGTTAGGTCCTGTATGGCTAATAGGGCTCTCTGGGTAGACTCCTCTTTGAGACCCATTACAAACCTATCTCTTAGCATTTCATCTAATTTGTCCCCAAATTTACACGTACGGCTATGGCTTTTTATTCCTGCAACAAACTTTGCAATGCTTTCATTTCCCGTCTGATGCCTTGAATAAAATTTGAAACGTTCATAGATGAGAACTACTCGGGGTTTGTAGTGATCGGTTAGGGCCTGTACCAATTCATTATAGGTGCAAGTTTCCGGTGCTTTAGGAGAAACTAGGTCCATAACTAAACCAAACGTTTTAGGGCCTATTATAGTTAAAAAGGTAGGTACTTTCTTAGCATCCGGAATGGAATTTGCCTCGAAAAACAACCTCACCCTAGTGGCATAAGCTTCGAAGTCCTCCCCATTGTCTTCGTAGGGGCTTATATGGCCAATCACCGACATGCTAGAGCAAAACCGAATTAGACCAACTCACGTGAAGTAGGTTAGGTTAGGTTTAAATTTGGTCTAGTTACTGAATAGTGAATTTTATTAGAGTTAGGGCTGAATAGTGAATTGTATTAGAGTTAGGGCTGAGTAAGAATTAGTTTTAGAGTTAGGGCTGAGTAGGAATTAGTTTTAGAGTTAGGGCTGAGTAGGAATTAGTTTTAGAATTTGGGCGGCGGGACCTACGCTATAGTACGGTAGCTTCCCCACACAAACAAACCAAATCGGACGACCCACTAGTCTGCATCCAATTTTCCAAACAACCACTTGAACCCAATAAGCCAAATTAACCCAATAAGCCAAATTAACCCAATGAGCCAAATTTAACCCAATGAACAAAATTTAACCAAATGAGCCAAATCCCATCCTCGTCGCCAAATGTGATAGCGTGGGGTAGACACCCCAGTTAGGTTACTTAGGTTCTAGCAAACAATCAAAAGCACTTACCGGTGCGTTGAATTAGGTATTCCTTGAAGCCTACCGTTTTATTCATGTGTCCCACAACAGCCTACCTAACTCTCTCTTACATTACCAATTTAGATGCTATAGACATTACCCCTAACTATACTTAAGTACGAACAACTTCCTACCCGATTTGTTACCTTAGATTCATCACCTAATTTTACTCAGCACCAAAGATTAGGTCAGATAGGAAAAAACATGTCTAGGCCAGACCGAAGCAATACGAACAGCCGTTGGTTGTTTATGGCTTCGTCTTGCCATTCCGCTTAGATTTAGTGATATTTACTCTTTAGTGACTTTTAGACTATATACATATATATACATACACGTCACCTCAGTTTGCAAGCAAGTTCCATCCTTGCATCTGAACCCTAAAAGTCCTGCTTGATTTTTCGATAAACTCAAATCTCGAACCAGATCATTAAACTCAGGTTGAATTCTCAAGTGAGGCTCTTTTTCTTGAGTTTGTCGATACTCTTCATCCTTATCTGCCAATTCCATAGGCTCATTTTCAGCAGGTTCATCATCATTCGTCAGCCAGACTCTGTACTGAACGGATGCATTTCCTGAGCTCTCTGATACTGCATCTACTTTTGCATATTGCTGAGAATTTTACTTTTGGAAAGTTTTGGTTTTTATATACTTGCGTTTATATTCACGTTGTTATAGTTAAGTAATTCAATATTAGTGGTTTTTAGCGATTTAGAAGTTTTCATAGTGTTCCGGCTTAATTTAACTTAAACTTGTGACGGTTTAAACTAATTTTTAACTGCGCGATGCCGTCGCAGAAAGCGTCGTGTGTTAGGTGTAGGGTAAACCGATGGTATTCGGAATTTAAAGATTATAACGGCGGTCCTCTGGCGATTACCGAGAGATCAGTTTCTTTCTTTTGCGAGTTAATGGAGGAAATAGTTGACATAAAACGCAGTGTACGTGAGGTAGCGGAAAGACTTGCAACGTTTGATGAGGGCAGGGGTAGGGCTACGGTTGACGGAAGCCGAACCAATACTAACGCTGAAGACATTAGTAATTTGAAGGGTGAGGTGCGTAACCTAGTTTCTAGTTTAGGTAGCTTGTCGGGAAGGTTGGATAGAGTTGAGGAAGGGGTTAAGGTTAGTCCGAGAGTAGTAGATGGGGAGGGATTTAGAGAAGTTAAGGGTGGAGCTAGGCCGCGTACGTTAGGTGATAGGAATCCCGCCCCCCCCCCCCCCCTATCGAGGTTTCGAACCCTTTCGCCCATTTGGAAAGGGACGTGAATGAGGAGGAAACTATTTTAATTGGGGATTCTTTAGTGCGCCACATGGACAAAGAGTTCGTTGAACGACATTCAACCAAGAGTAGGAGGGTCTGTCTCCCAGGGGCCAGGATTGACAGAGTTAGAGACGAAGTGGATAGGATTGACGTTGCCTCCCGTAGGAGGCAACGACTCGTATAGGCCCGATACGAGAGTGCCTGAGCTTTTGGAGAGATATAGGGGGTTAATTAGGTCCTTGAAGGCGAGGTCAGATAGGTCTTTAGTTCTAGGTATTACCCCTAGGCACGGGTTGGGTCTTAGGATTAAGTCAAAAACAATATTTTTGAATAATAAATTAGAAGAGATTTGTGCTGAGGAAAATGTACCCGTAAAGCTGTGGTCCGAATTCAGTGATCCTAGCCTTTTTATAAAAGATGGGGTGCATTTTAATGAAATAGGTAATGCTAGGCTAGGTAGGTTAATAGACGAAAACGTGCGAAAGCTGTATAGGTCGAAGCCTTCTTTAAACGTTGTGGGTCCGGGGAACGCGGGCCCGACGTGAAAAATAGTTTAAAACGCGGGCCCGTGGTAAAAAATAACTTAAACGTCTTTTATTGTAACGCGCGTAGTATTAGAAATAAATTAAATACCGTGACTCGGGACTTGTTGGGGGAGCTTATATACCGGGTTTTAAACTCTTTACTAATGATAGATTCCATAGGTTTGGTGGCAGCAATTAATGCGATATGTGTTGAAGTTAAGGCGCGTAGTATTAGTTTTAATTTTGTTGTTGTTTATAGACCTCCCGTTCAACCCCTCGATACAGATACTAGATTTTACTCACTTCTTGGTAACTTTATTGACAATCGGAATAGTATAATTGTCGCAGACTTTAACTGCCCTAATGTTAATTATGAGACTTTTAATGGTAATGAGGAGGGTTTGAGATTGATTGAGTTCATGGAGGATAATTTTTTACGACAGATAGTTACCGAACCAACACGCGGTGACAATATTTTAGATTTGGTGATGACGAACGGCGAAAATATAGTCGATAGTTTAGAAGTAGGCGAGAGTTTAGGATGTAGTGATCATCAAATTCTTAGGTTTAAATTATTGATAGAAAACACTAAGGATAGTAACGTAATAGAAGTCCCTGATTTTCGTAGGGCTAATTTTGATAGTTTTGCGGGTAGGATGAGAGTAGTGGACTGGGATAACTTATTTATGGGTAATGACACAAATTTGCATTGGGTGGCATTTAAAGAAAGTTTTAGGAATATTGAAAGGGAGCTTATTCTTCGTAGACTCAAGCGCGCTAGAAATCATGGTAGGCCCAAGTGGTGGACTAGGGAAATAGGCGAGTTCATAAACGAGCGCAATAGAGCGTATAGACTTAATAAGCGCAATGGCACGGCAGCTAACTTTAATAGATATATCGAGCTTAGACGTCAGGTTCAAAGATCATTAGGAATGCTAAGCGTAATTTAGAGATACTTATAGCTGCGGATAGTAAACATAATCCAAAAAAGTTTTTTGAATACGTTAATAATCGTAAGCCGATAAAAGATAACATAGGCCCTCTAGTGGATGTTAATGGCGCTTTGGCTTCTGACGCTCAGGCGATGGCGGGTATTTTCAATAACTTTTTTGCGACAGTTTTTACCGTAGAAGACGTAAATAATCTCCCCGACGTGGACGATGTCGTTCCATTTAGTAGCGAGACTATTTTGGATGAAATAACTGTTTACGAGGGTGAGATTGCGCATTATATCGATAGGCTAAAAGTTAGCAAGGCTCCAGGCCCTGACGCTTTTTATCCCAGACATTTGAAAGATTTGAAAGACGTTATCGTAGGCCCCTTAACGAAGATTTTTAATCAGTCACTCGAAACGGGGATTATTCCTGAAGACTTGAAATTAGCTAACGTCACGCCTATTTTTAAAAATGACGACCACGCAGTAGCTAGCAATTATAGGCCCATTAGCTTAACGTCAATTGTCGGTAAACTTTTGGAATCCGTAGTTAGGGATCGTATCATCGATCACTTAGAAAGTAGATTTGATTAATAGTAGTCAGCATGGGTTTCGACGCCATAGGTCTTGTTTGACTAATTTGTTAAAATTATATAACGAAATAGTGTGCGAATACGATAGGCATAGAATGGCTGACGTTATTTATTTAGATTTTAAAAAGGCGTTCGATACAGTTCCGCATAGGAGATTAACTGCGAAGGTCAAAGCGCACGTTATACGCGGTCAGGTAGCTAACTGGTTAGAAGAATGGCTTCGTGCTAGGAGGCAGAGGGTAGTAGTTAATGGTAGTGAATCGGGGTGGTTGGATGTAGGTAGCGGTGTCCCACAGGGTTCAGTGTTAGGCCCATTGCTATTCATAATTTACATTAACGACATAGATGTAGGATTGACTAGTAACATGTCAAAATTCGCGGACGATACTAAAATAGGCGGTAAGGTTGTTAACGAGGACGATAGAAATAGACTCCAAGACGATGTAAATAGGATTATGGAGTTGACGGATAAGTGGCAGATGCAATTTAACCTGGACAAATGTAAAGTTTTGCATATAGGTTCTCGTAACAATAATTACACGTACACGATGGATGATAGGGAGTTGGCGAGCGTTGACGAGGAAGTAGATTTAGGCGTACGCGTATCTAAGGATTTAAAGGTTAGGAACCAGTGCCTGGAGTCTTGCGCAAAAGCTAATAGGATGTTAGGCTTCATAGCGCGTAATTTCGAATTTAAAGCGAAGGATATTATATTGCCCCTTTAGAATATGCCGTTCAGTTTTGGTGCCCGTACTTGCGTGAGGATATTGATAGGTTAGAAAGGGTTCAGCGTCGTGCCACGAAACTAATTCCATCATTGGGCAACAAGCCTTATGAAGATAGGATTAAAGAGTTAGACCTGTATTCACTCGAAACTAGGAGATTAAAGGGGTTGCTTATTGAAGTTTTCAAAATCGTTAATAACATCGATAACGTAAATTTTGACAAATTGTTCACTTTCGATAATAGTAATACGGATTTAAGTTGCGTGGCAGACGTTTCATTACTAATATCGCTAAAAACTTCTTTACGTTTAAAGTAATTGATAAACGGAATAATCTTCCCGCGCCCGTCGTGAACTCTACCAGCGTTAATGTGTTTAAGAACTGTCTTGACAGACATTTTAAAAATATTAACGTTGTTTAAAAAAAAAAAACAATTAGCAACAGGAGCTCTGGGGGTGGTGGTCGAGGATGAGCCTGTTGACGATAAATGCCAGCTTGTGACAGGCCAGCGTGTGATGACAGCAATAAAAAAAAAAAAAATTAGACTAACACGAACGTAGATGTAGCTCGTAGCGTAAACTAACCCACGTTTTGTTTAACTTTACCTACTTTTTTTTCTTATCCTTTCCTTACTTTTCATGTCTGTAACTCTCTTTTCTTGCATGTTTTTAGTTTGCATTGTATGACAGTGAGTTATGACTGTGTTTGCATGGTTTGTAAGCGTTCTTATTTTACTTCTTTTCATCTTTCACTCCTCTCCTATTTTCTCCGACTATTTTTCTGACTTGTCGGCAGTGGCCGGCGGACGATGATGGTGAGTCTTTTTTCTCTTTTTCTGAATGAATGTTAACCCACGAGTGATAGATGTTCCTCCTTACTTAACCCCTTATTCTCTTCTCTTTTCTCTTAACCTCCTACTCTTTCCTTTCTCTCGGGCTAACCTTAGAGTGGATCTTAGGGTCTTTGTTAGCCTTAGCTTCTGTAGATCTGTAGATCATCATCATCTAAGCTCCAAGGTCCAGGGGGCTTAGTAACTGGTGGAGTTTCACAATGTACTACTGGTTACATTGCGGAAGGCAGATTCGGGCATTCAATTTTCTTCTTAGGAAAAACCATTGACCTTAGTTAAGCAAAATTAACAATGTTTGAAGTGATCTTTTTGCTCTCTCCAAATCATGGAAACTGCAAATGGCATAGAGGTACTCGTACCTTTTAACCAACCATTGAGGGTCACAGCACAACGTGCACATCATATATGAGAAACCAAACTTTATCTTGATCCTCAATTTTGCAGACGAAGTAGAGCTCATAAGCTTTTTTTTTAATTAAGGGAGTATGTTTCTTTTGTGATCTTGTATTACGTAATCACCGCACACTAACAGAAACTGTTAGGATTGCTCACACATTTACGCGACATTTCAAATTATGCTTTTTTCCTTCAAGGCGCTAGTTTGTGTAACACATGCACTATTAAATGATTAAGTAAATGGAAAAAAAACTAAAATCAAACTTCACTGCACATGAACCATGTGCACCATGAAGCAGCTTGCGGCAGACTGAATGACTCATAACTGGAAGTTATCTATGACAGATAGCATAGAAGGAAAATTTATATGTTACGACAGGTTTGAACGTGTGAGGAGCAGAAATTACATTATCCTACATTAGCTAAAACATTTTCTGCTGGGATACTCTCAGCTTTGGGATAGATGCACTTTTAATAATTTGTTCAATTTATCATCTAAATACAAATTTGTTCAAGAATTGAACCCTAAATTTCTTAAAAACCTGACGTGATAGCAAAATTTCATTATCATTTTCGTAATCAGAGATGAAAAATGCAAAGAAAACAATTACTATCATCGGAGGAAAAAAATGTTCTTGAACAGTGTAATCAGTGTACATCATTTTCTGGACGTTGTTCAGATAACACTCAGCTGTCTCTGTGTCCATCGAAAGGTGACAATGGAATTTTTAAATTTTCAGTTGCATCTCCTTTGCTCACTTCGTTAGAATACAAGGGGTTGCGTTACCATACAACAGATCAGCACGCTTTGAGGTTCCGCTTTCTCTACAAAAATGGTGAAAACGGTGTCGTCCAATTCAAAGAGGGTCAGAGGATGGAAATATACTGAAAGTGGAACCACATACCGCTGCTCCTCTGCTACGACCAGCTGAAAGGCTCCCTACATGGCATTAATCAAACGATTACTTGGCCGTAGGTGGTTTCACAACGAACCTACTGTGTACCTGTATGGACAGTGAAGCATTAAACACTCGTCCATACTCTCGTGGTTTGCCTACCGAGTACTAAGACGCACGTTCAGCCAAGCATCGAAACAGTGGAATCAAGAATGTCCGAAAATACCAATAGACCAAATTCGACCGAAACTGTCCTGCACTGAAGTCGCTGTACCTTCGTTTCCGTTACTCTCTCTCTCGTCGGTGATTGATCACCTTATTCAAGTCAACTAAACACAAGCGGTGAAATCTGGACTCAACTTACTGTATTTGCTTCCAAATCGAGCCTCTCGAAATTTTGAAGAAAAATGTCTAAAAGTTTGTAATGCTGCTGATTATCACTTGTCACATTTAATTTACAAAATTTTCTCAACGCTTCACTTTACAAGAGTAACCATAAGTTTATAAAGAAAGTCAATCGCTAAATTTTCAAAATCACTTTTACTAAAATTTGGTCCGCCGACAGCAATCTCTTACAAAAACCTGATATGGCACTAAATGCAAGTCGATCATGACATCAACATGTAGAGGTTTTTGTAGAGGTTGTAATGTTTTTGTAGCGGTTGTAATGTTTTTGTAGAAGTTCTAATGTTTTTATTTGTTTTGAAAATTAATGCAATTCGCCACATCACTGTTTCAGTGATATCCATTTTTATTCTGTAATCTGTTGTATTAATGGAACTTTCAGGTTAGGTATGATTTACTCTGTCAATATTTTAGCATTTTTTTTGAGTTTCAGTTTGTGTATTGGAATTAAATATAGACGTATAAATTGAATAGAATTTATTCTTTCGTTGGTTTGTTTTCCCTATTAATATACTGGGTAATTGAAAAGTAAGGACCCAATTTCAAATGGCTGTATTTACTAAACGAAAAGTGGTATTACAGAAATTCTTTCAACATTTTAAAACAGAAACATTGCCATTTATTCTGCTATCTCAACATAAGCCCCAGCATTCTGAACACATTTCTATAGCCGCGAAGTCACAGACGCAACACGTTTCCGTAAGAAGTCTTCAGGCAGAGCGGCAAAAACATCTCTGATTCGCCGTTCCAATTTGTCAAGTGTCCGGGGTTTTGCTCGGTACACTTCCTCTTTAGCCGAGCTGCCTGCGGTATGGATTTCTATGGGCTCCTCTGAAACATTTCTCTGGCAACATTCACATTTTCCTCTGATCAGAATGTCGATGGTCTCCGGACCGCGCTTCATCCTTCACAGAACCCGTTGGCATGAGCTTTGTGTAACAGTTTCTGATGGCCTTTGCACTGAGAGTAGCATGTCTTCCATGAATTGATCTCTACCACCTCTGCACTCGAATCACAGACTGCCACACCTCGTGCCTGGCAGCTATTTGAGTGCGCTCCCGTACTGTCAATTTTTGTGCCATTGTTCACCTACAAAACAAAGGGAAAATTGTATTAGCTTCAAATGGCAGTGTTTGTGCTTTAAAATTGTGCCAGAATAGTAGCAACACAGCATTCCGTTTAGGAGATATAGCCATTTGAAATTGGGTCCTTACTTTTCAATCACCCGGTATATGAAAAGGACTCGAGTCCTACATAAAAATGTTTTAATTTTCGTAGACTATTTAACGTCACATTTTTGTACCTTAGCAACTAATTATATCAAGGCGTGTGCTAATATATGTAAGTAAATTACGGAAGCAAAACATTATAAACTGGGGTGGTTTCTGAAAAAAAATTAGCGACAAAATTAGCGTTAGCGGCGCTAAATTTTATGGTAGTTAACGTTAGCGGCGCTACCTCTACAGCTACCATCACTGCTACCGCTACTTTTGAATAGCATTCAAAATTGGAATAATAATAATTCCCCAATACGTATATATTTTTTGTGCAAGTATTAGAAAATAGCATCAATGTAGGCCCTACATCTCTATAAATCACGAATTCAATAGCTAAGTTGTTGCTTTGAGTTACTGAGCAGCTTTGCAAGGAAAGAAAAGGTGTATACTGTATAGAACAATAGGACATGAATAAAGCAGGTGAAAAGAAGAAACTAATATCTCGTTACATCTCCTACAGTGGTGGTATAGTAAAAATTACGTTGATTCAATTCACAGTTCTTTTATTTGATTGCTAATAATGTAGGAATAAATGCTACTAGTAGAACTGGACTATTTCATGCTGCTTTCTGACCATACCCTAGTGAAAATAATAAAACAGGCAAATACGCAATCATTACTTATTTATGATAAAAATATTTATAATAAAATAAGGTACTTTTCCGTTATACCCCCGCAATTTCCTCTTTCCCGGTTAGGTCAACTGTACGCCCTTGACAATTGATTAGGTTAAGTCGTGATATTTTTGTTAAAATATTCGTTAGTTTTAACGAAAATATCACGACTTTACCTAACCAATTGTCAAGGGCGCACAGGTGACCCAACCGGGAAAGAAGAAATTGTGGAGATATAACAGAAAAGCAGGGGCGTACCTAAAGTATTTGGCACCCGGGGCGGATCCTTCCTTTGGCACCCCCCATAAATAATTTTAAAATTTAAACACAGAAAAATATATTATGTTTGCAAGTAGATTTTTAAAATCAAAAGGTATAAAGCATGAACATTCATAACAAGCATGAACTATTATGACTTGAAATACATTAACTGAACAAATTGTCTGTGATTATTATTATTATTATTTTTATTTATTTATTTTTTTGGGGAGGGGCGGGGTTAAGTGCAAACACGACTCCTAAAAAAGCAGAAAACTATGAGCATTACTCACAAGTAACTAGACCACTGACAAAATGAAAATTAACAGTATATCCAGTAAATAAAGAAGTAAAATAAATCACGACATCACGACGATGCATTTACCGGGTATTATAACATCACGACGAATCGACGATGCATTTACCGGGTATTATAACATCACGACGAATCGACGATGCATTTACAAACACTTAAACATCACTATGATACCACATTGTCAAAAATTATTGGACACTGGTATAAGTACCATGATATTGTTATAAACACCAGCACTTTATGCTTTATCATAATTATTTAATGAAACATACCTCATGTATGTGGAGTCACAGTGTCAAGTGAACAAGACTTGGAATGTCAGTTGCAGCCAGCTGGCTATGCTCAACAAGCTGATGACTAAAACGTCAACAAACGTTCGCCTTTCGACGTAATTTTTATCAAATATTTAATTTTTCGTTTGTAAATTTTGTATTGCCAATAAAAATAAAAATTTATTTTATAGTGGAAATTAACATTAAGCTGTTGTAATAGTTTGAACATTTTAAATTTTTTTTCTTACTTTGGCGAATTTTTCATTTGGTTTGAAAACTTGTACTGGTATTTCAACTCTCCCGATGGTACGCCCCTCCTGGCTGTCACCCGGGGCGGACCGCCCCCCTCGCACCCCCCTTAGTATGCCACTGCACCTTTGTGTCTATTGCCCACAACTCCTTCATACCAGAATCCTCAATACTTTCTGCTGCATCAGGTCCTACACAGGACTGAGTCATAAACTGTTGTAATTGAGAATGATTGGTCTGCCATTTTCTAAGCTCCATGCCAGACTCCCTCATTATAGCTCTAGCTTCCCTGAATATCTGTTTAACCATTTCTGTATTATCCACGGAACACAGCAAATCATCAACATAAACATTTTTCCTTATGTGTTCAATAGTGTTAGGATAGACTTCAGCCTAGTAGCTGCCAACAGAAATGGACTAGAGCTGAGGCCACACAACACTGACTTCATTCTATATGCTTGAACCTTAGGTTCATTTTCCAACAAGTCTTTCATATCCACCCACAAATATCTTACTGCATCTCTGTCCTCTGGTTTTAACTTTATCCGCAAAAAGGCTTGCTTCACATCTGCAGTCAATGCTACTCTACCAAACCTGAATCTCAGTAGCAAGGAAAATAAATCTGCATTTAAATTTGGCCCAGCATCCAAACAGTCATTCAAGGACACACCACCTTTGTCCTTGGCTGAGTCATCAAAAACTACCCTCAGTTTGGTGGTAGTTTTGTCTCACGTACCACTGCATGGTGTGGCAGATAATGTGTCTCCTGGCTCACCAGCTCACCTTGCACCCTTTCAGCATAGCCCTCCATTACATAGCTTAGGATGGCCTCATTGTATTCAATTAAGAACTCCTCATTTTTTCTTAGCCTGTGTAATGAAGTCTCCAACCTCCTATTAGCTAGCTAAAGGTTTGAACTGGGTTTGCAAGTGAGGTGACGTGTGTATATATATATGTATATAGTCTAAAGTCACTAAAGGGAAAAATCACTAAAACAAAGCTGAATGGCAACATGAAGGGATAAGCAGAGCAACGCGGCTGTTCGTTTTGGTTTTGGCTGGACTAGAGCATGGTTATTCATATCTGACTAAACCGTTGGTGCTAAGTTTAATTTGGTGATGTTTCTAAGGTGACAAATGGGGTAGAAAGTTGTCAGTAAATAATAATAGTTAGAGGTAATGTCTATAGCTTCTAAATTAGTAAAGTTAGAGAGTTTAGGTAGACTGTTTTGTGGGACGCAGGAAATCTATGGTAGGCCCTAAAGAATATCTAATTCAACGCACCGGTAAGTGCCTTTGTTTGTTGTTTAGAAACCTAGTAACTTAGCGTGGTCACTAACCCCAAGCTATTACATTTGGCGACGAGGATGGGATTCAATTAGGCTCATGGGATTCAATTTGGCTGATTGGAATAAATTTGGTTCAGTGGATTAAATTTGGTTCATTGGATTAAATTTGGTTCATTGGATTAAATTTGGTTCATTGGATTTAATTTGGTTCATTGGATTTAACTTGGCTTATTGGGTTCATTTTGGGTTTGGAAAATTGGATGTAGCCTAGCCTAGTTGGTCGTCCGATTTGGTTGGTTTTTGTGGGTAAGCTACCGTACTATAGCTTGTGCCCCGCCGGCCTAACTCTAATACTAATTCCTACTCAGCCCTAACTCTAATACTAATTCCTTCTCAGCCCTAACTCTAATACAATTTATTATTCAGCCCTAACTGGGGAGTAACTAGATCAATTTTAAACCAAATCTAACCTACTTCACGTTATTTGCCTAAATCGGTTTTGTTCTAGCATGTCGGTGATTGGCCATATAAGCCCCTACGAAGACTCTGGGGAGGACTTCGAAGCTTATGCCACTAGGGTGAGGTTGTTTTTCGAGACAAATTCCATTCCTGACGCTACGAAAGTACCTACCTTTTTAACTATAATAGGCCCTAAAACGTTTGGTTTAGTTATGGACCTAGTTTCTCCTAAAGCACCGGAAACTTGCACCTATAGTGAATTGGTACAGGCCCTAACCGATCACTACAAACTCCGAGTAGTTCTCATCTATGAACGTTTCAAATTTTATTCGAGGCATCAGACGGTGAATGAAAGCACTGCAGAGTTTGTTGCAGGAATAAAAGCCCATAGCCGTACTTGTAAATTTGGGGACAAATTAGACGAAATGCTAAGAGATAGGTTTGTAATGGGTCTCAAAGAGGAGTCTACCCAGAGAGCCCTATTAGCTATACAGGACCTAACTTTTAGTCAGGCTGTAGAAATAGCTGCGGCTAGAGTAGCAGCTGCTAAAGATGTTAGAGCTTTTGGCAGTCACAGTAGTAAAGCCCAACACGTAAACAGCTGTAATTCTTCTAGGCCTGGCATACCTAATGAGCCTACTAGACAGACAAATAAAAGGTATGCGGCAAATACGACTAAACCTACTAATTCAAGCGCTAAACAGGCAGAAAAGCCTTCCAAGCCATGTACCGGGTGTGGAAAACACCATTGGAAGAAGGACCCCTTTTAAAGAAGCAGTTTGCCGAAACTGTAGTAAAATAGGCCACATAGCTAAAGTTTGTTTTTCAAAGAAAACAAGGTGTGAAAATTCTAATTATAACATTTCTAGTGTAAATCCTCAAAAGGGAAATACTTCGAACGTTGGAGTGGAGTACCTATTTTATGAGCAGCAAAGTGGTGATAATACAGGCCCATATATTGTAGAGGTAGGCTGAGGTGACGTGTGTGTATATTTATACAAAGGTGGGCAGGACCGAGTTCCAAAAGGACCGAATTCCAGGAACTCGGTCCTTTTTAAGGACCGTGAGCGGGAAAGTCGGTCCTTTTCTCAGTGAGGACCGAAATGAGGAGCGACGGTCCATTTTTAAGCAATTCCGGACGGTCTTTTTTAGTGATTTTAGTGTGTTTAGTGATTATTTGAAGTTCTAAAGAAGATGGATCGTTTCCTCCAGAAGACTCAGAAAGAGACTGAGACTGAACTGAAACTTGTTTCAACACCTGGCACCATCCAGTGCCGCCGTGGAGAGGCTCTTCTCTTTGGGGAAGGACGTCCTCAAGCCGAAAAGGTCAGGGCTCAGTGACAGCCATTTTGAAATGCTAGTCTTCTTGAAGGGAAACTCAAGCATTTAACTTCATAACTTTTTTTCATGATTTATGTATTGTATTAATTATAATTTACGTTAATAAAATTAAAGATTTCCGGTTTCTTTAATTTCATTTTTCATTTTAATCAAATTTTTCACTTATATTATATATAAGGACCGAGGACCGAGTCGTTCCTAGGTCCTATCTTCAGAAAGGACCGGGACCGTCGGTCCAGTTTGAGGCAAGGACCGGGACCGGGACCGTCGGTCCTTTTTGAGGCCCGGGTGCCCACCTTTGTATATATATGTTGTAATGAGTCTTTACTAATTATTGTTTTCTGTGTAACAAGTCTTTACTAATTATTGTTTTCTGTGTTTCAGATCTATGCTATGTTTATGTTGAATAAAGCCTCAAATTGGCCTTTACTTTATCTTTAGCCCGCTAACAAACGCGGCACCACAATTTATTCAACATTTCAATCAGCCATTCAGTCGGCCTTTCAGATACAGCAAGCAAATATTCATCCAGTAATCTTACTATATCATGGAGAAGGTGATTCGCCCGGATAAATTTATTACTTCTCCGAATTCTCACCAAGCTGGGAAACTATGGAAATTATGGTCGCGCGGATTCAAATATTTCTTGAGTACTATCGCCGAACACAACCCCAATAAATTGGAGGTTCTATTCATACATATCGGCCCCGATGTCGCTGATATCATTCAAGACTGCTCTACTTATGAGAATGCCATGGCAGCCTTAGAGGCCACCTACGTCAAGAAGCCAAACGAGGTATGCGCTCGCCACCTGTTGTCCACCCGTCACCAAAAGCCCGAGGAAACCCTCGATGAGTACTTGCAAATTCTTCAACAACTAGCCAATGACTGCAACTTCAAATCGGTTTCCGCCGACGAAAACAGGAGTTCATCTGTGAGAGACGCTTTCATCCGAGGAATTAGAGATAGCGCCATCCGCACCCGCTTACTCGAAAATGACACACTCTCACTGGAAAAGGCTATCGTCCAGGCTCGAACATTAGATCAGGCCCAGAAAAACTCAGAATCGTACCTCACTCATTACGGTGCTGTTGCAGCCACTGGCTCTCGCCACGAACCGTCGCCGACTACTGACTCTGCCCGGCCTGCCTGCGTCCAAGGAGACGATCTCCCAAACTCTTCAGCCGCTACGAATTTCGACAACAAAGCCGCTCTGTGCTTCTTCTGCGGGTCTCGACGCCACCCACGAAGCAGGTGTCCGCAAAGGATTCTATCTGTGCGAAATGTGAAAAGACCGGCCACTGGGCCAAAGTCTGCCGCTCAAGTACTTCCTCGGCACGTCAAAAACAGGATAAAACCACAGCGTCTCATTCAGCCGCAGCATTAGCGACCATTAGTACCACTCTATCGTGTAGCTCCTCCATGCCTACCAACTCAACAGTCGATATCCTCGTCAACGGCCGTTCGTGTCTCGCCTTGTTGGATACTGGCAGCTCGGACAACTTCATTCGTGAGGATCTAGCCAAACACTTAGAGCTGCCCATTCTTCCGCACTCGGGCGTCGTATCAATGGCTTCGCCTAATCTATCCGCAGCCATCTCAGGTCGATGTACAGTGAAGGTTACGATGGGAGACCGCGACTACGAAAAGCTCGAACTATCCGTCTTGTCGGATCTGTGCGCTGACATAATACTCGGTACCCCATTCTTAATCAGACACAAGGAATTGAACATCAATTTCGGAGGTCCGGAGCCAGCACTCCATATATGCGGCCTTACTCGATCAAGAATTTCAGCCCCACCACTATTCGGCAACTTAACTGCCGATTGTCGTCCCATCGCCACGAAGTCCAGACGATTTTGCTCTGAGGACAAAATTTTCATTGGGAAAGAAATCGAAAAGCTACTCAGGGATGAGATAATTGAACCCAGTAACTCACCCTGGCGTGCTCAAGTAGTCATCACATCTACCGAAACAAAAAAAAAACGCATGGTAATCGATTTCTCTCAAACCGTCAACCGATTTACCATGCTAGATGCATATCCTCTTCCGCGAATCGATGATATAGCCAACAAAGTCTCACAACACAAATACTACAGCGTAATTGATCTGTCAAGCGCATACTACCAGGTAGAAATCGATCCGTCTGAACGACCTTTCACAGCATTCGAGGCTGACGGAAATCTATACCAATTCAGAAGGATCCCTATGGGAGTAACTAACGGAGCCGCGGCCTTCCAGCGCGTCATGAACGAATTCATATCCTCGAACAACTTATCATCAACATACGCCTACCTCGACGATCTCACCATCTGCGGAACCACTTGGGAAGAGCACGATGAGAACCTTCGACATTTCTGGGAAGCCGCTAAACGAGTAAATCTGAGTCTAAACAAGGAAAAATGCAAGCTTTCGATGACATCAGTGCACCTGCTCGGATATTCTATCTCTCATGGCGTATTGCGGCCCGATCCCGAACGCCTCCGGCCACTACAAGAACTTCAAACTCCTCGCAACAAGTCGTCTCTACAACGCGTAATCGGACTATTCGCATACTATGCTAAATGGATTCAGAACTATTCCCTCAAGATCAAACCTCTGCTCAACGTTTCATCATTCCCATTAACTCGCGAGGAAGTATCAACGATCCAAACACTCAAAGATGATATCTCGAAAGCTGTCGTCGGTTCAATCGATGAAGAACTGCCGTTCACTGTGGAGACGGACGCTTCCTCTTCAGCAATCGGAGCCACCCTCACCCAGAACGGCCGCCCGGTGGCGTTCTTTTCTCGCGCTCTGAATAACACAGAACGTCGCCATCACATCGTTGAAAAGGAGGCATACGCTGTAATCGAATCCATTCGCAAGTGGAAGCACTTCTTAGCTTATCGACACTTTACTGTCGTCACCGACCAGCGGAGCGTATCTTTCATGTTCGATGGAAAAGCTACTGGTCGTATTAAGAACGATAAGATTCTCCGTTGGCGTGTAGAACTAGCCGGCTACTCATTCACAATAAAATACAGACCGGGCCCCGAGAACCGAGCCGCAGACGCATTGTCGCGATCCTTTTGCGCTGCTACTCCAAGAATATCCCTCGCCCAGCTGCATGTTAATCTGATACACCCAGGAGTCCGCCGAATGACTCATTTTGTGAGAGCTAGGAACCTACCATTCTCAGTGGATGACATCAAACGAGTTACGTCGGAATGCCAAACATGCGCTAAATGTAAGCCACAGTACTATAAACCAGAAGTTAGTCACTTAATACGGGCCATGTCCCCGTTTGACCGACTTAACATCGACTTTAAAGGCCCGCTTCCGAGCGCAACTTCGCGACCTTACATCCTAACAGTAATCGACGAGTATTCACGCTTTCCTTTTGCCTTCCCGTGCCGTGATACGAACACGTCAACCGTTATCGCCCGTCTCACCGAGTTATTTTCTACCTTCGGAACTCCCTCTTACATCCACACAGATCGAGGGACATCGTTTATGTCTTCGGAACTAAAACTGTTCCTAACTAAACATGGTATCGCGACTAGTCGCACAACGCCGTATCACCCCCAAGGAAACGGGCAATGCGAACGTTACAATGGAATCATCATGAACACCATCAAACTAGCCATAGAAGATCGCGGGTTGCCGATGTCGCAATGGGAGTCCGTCCTACCAGACGCGCTGCACTCGATTAGATCGCTGCTGTGTACGGCCACGAACGAAACTCCTCACGAGCGTCTATTCACGCACCCGCGGCGTACTTCTACCGGTTCTGCACTACCGACGTGGCTGTCTTCTCCGGGAACTGTACTCCTTCGCCAATTCATTCGCCGATCCAAGAACGACCCCCGTCGAGGAAGTTGAGTTAATTGAGGCAAACCCCAACTACGCGTTTATACGGCATCCGAATGGGAGAGAAGATACCGTATCCATCAGGGACCTGGCACCGGCGGGACGTAGCAATACGGATGACACGAATCACTATGAACCCCCCGTACCCAGTCCGCCAATCAATTCCACCCCGCTAACGGACGACTCAGAACCCGCTGAGATCCGCCGACACACGGTCCCAACAGCTCCCGTCGAAGCGACTCCAGTCGAAGTCGAGAGAGGCCCACCTGTGTCAGTAACCTCCGAGACGAGTCCCCCTCTGAGAAGAAGCACTCGAATCAGATACCCAGCTCAACGCCTAAACTTGTAGACTCTTCTTTCTTCCAAAATATCTTGAACTTGTCGTTTTGTTTCTTACCGTGCAAAGTATCACGTATTATAAAAGAAGAGAGGAATGTAATGAGTCTTTACTAATTATTGTTTTCTGTGTAACAAGTCTTTACTAATTATTGTTTTCTGTGTAACAAGTCTTTACTAATTATTGTTTTCTGTGATCACGTATTATAAAAAAGAGAATGTAATGAGTCTTTACTAATTATTGTTTTCTGTGTAACAAGTCTTTACTAATTATTGTTTTCTGTGTAACAAGTCTTTACTAATTATTGTTTTCTGTGTTTCAGATCTATGCTATGTTTATGTTGAATAAAGCCTCAAATTGGCCTTTACTTTATCTTTAGCCCGCTAACAAACGCGGCACCACATATGTATACAGTCTAAAAGTCACTAAAGGGGAAATATCACTAAATCTAAGTTGAATGACAACAGGGAGGCATAAACGAACCAACGCGGCCGGCTGTTCGTATTGTTTTGGGCTAGCCTTGAGATGGTTTTTCCTATCTGACCTAATCGTTGGTGCTGAGTGAAATTAGGTGGTGTTTCTAAGGTGACAAATGGGGTAGGAAGTTGTTCGTACTTAAGTATAGTTAGGGGTAATGTCTATAGCTTCTAAATTGGTAATGTAAGAGAGAGTTAGGTAGGCTGTTTGTGGGACACTGGCATCTAATGGAAGGCTCCCAAAGGAATATCTAATTCAACGCACCGGTAAGTGCCTTTGATTGTTTGCTAGAACCTAAGTAACCTAACTGGGGTGTCTACCCCACGCTATCACATTTGGCGACGAGGATGGGATTCAATTAAGCTCATGGGATTCGATTAAGCTCATTGAATTTAATTTGGCTTATTTGATTAAATTTCGCTCATTTGATTAAATTTTGTTCATTGGATTAAATTTGGCTCATTGGATTTAATTTGGCTTATTGGGTTCAAGTGGTTGTTTGGAAAATTGGATGTAGCCTAGTGGGTCGTCCGATTTGGTTTGATGTGTGGGTAAGCTACCGTACTATAGCGTAGGTCCCGCCGGCCTAACTCTAAAACTAATTCCTACTCAGCCCTAACTCTAAAACTAATTCCTACTCAGCCCTAACTCTAATACAATTCACTATTCAGCCCTAACTGGGGAGTAACTAGATCAAATTTAAACCTAATCTAACGTACTTCGCATTATTTGGCCTAATTCGGTTTTCCTCTAGCATGTCGGTGATTGGCCATATAAGCCCCTACGAAGACTCTGGGTAGGACTTCGAAACTTATGCCACTAGGGTGAGGTTGTTTTTCGAAGCAAATTCCATTCCTGATGTTAAGAAAGTACCTACCTTTTTAACTATAATAGGCCCTAAAACGTTTGGTTTAGTTATGGACCTAGTTTCTCCTAAAGCACTGGAAACTTGCACCTATAATGAATTGGTACAGGCCCTAACCGATCACTACAAACCCCGAGTAGTTCTCATCTATGAACGTTTCAAATTTTATTCGAGGCATCAGACGGGAAATGAAAGCATTGCAGTTTGTTGCAGGAATAAAAAGCCATAGCCGTACGTGTAAATTTGGGAACAAATTAGATGAAATGCTAAGAGATAGGTTTGTAATGGGTCTCAAAGAGGAGTCTACCCAGAGAGCCCTATTAGCCATACAGGACCTAACTTTTAGGCAGGCTGTAGAAATAGCTACGGCTAGGGAAGCCCTGCTAAAGATGTTAGAGCTTTTGACAATCACAGTAGTAAAGCCCAACACGTAAATAGCTTTAAATTTTCTAGGCCTGGCAGACCTAATGAGCCTACTAGACAGGCAAATAAAAGGTATGAGGCAAATACGACTAAGCCTACTAATTCTACTAAGCCTTCCAAGCCATGTACGGGGTGTGGAAAACACCAGTGGAAGAAGGACTGCCCTTTTAAAGAAGCAGTTTGCCGAAACTGTAGTAAAATAGGCCAAGTGTGTTTTTCAAAGAAAACGAAGGGTGAAAATTCTAATTTTAACATTTCTAGTGTAAATCCTCAAAGGGGAAATACTTCGAACATTGGAGAGGGGTACCTATTTTATGAGCAGCAAAGTGGGAATAATACAGGCCCATATACTGTAGAGGTAGGCCTAAATGGAATTACAGTTCCTCTAGAACTAGATACAGGTGCTGCCCGAACTGTCATGTCCAAAACAGTTTTTGACAAAACTCAAAAATACACCTAAGCTACATGCATCTAAAACTATATTAAAAAAATATGGGGACATACAAATACCTATTTGTGGAGAAGCACCCGTCACAGTTACACTCAACCAGAAAACTTTGTCTCATCCCTTAACCCTTTTAGTGGTGGATCAGCAAGGGCCTACTCTACTAGGCCGTGATTGGATTGATGCTTTGAAAATGCCGATTGACAAAATCTTGCCAAAGGGTCAGGCAGATGTGCATACACTCTCATATCCGTCTGACATAGACTCATTGTTAAAGGAGTTTTCTTTTGTTTTTGGGCCTGAAGTAGGCAACCTAAAAGGCCATCAGGTCTGTATAGAAGTAGATCCTAATGTAACTCCGAAATTTTGTAAGGCTCGTTCAATTGCGCATGCACTGCGGGAGAAGGTAGATTTAGAAATTGACAGGATGCTCAAAGATAAAATTATCGAACCAGTCACACACACTAAGTGGGCTGCCCCAGTAGTTCCTGTACTAAAACCGGACAAGTCCATGCGGTTATGTGGGGTTTACCGTTTAACAGCAAATAGAGCCGTCCTTCTAGATTGCTATCCTATACCCAAGCCTGATGAATTATTTAGCTCTCTTGCTGGGGGTAAATATTTCACAAAACTCGATATGTTTCAAGCCTATGCTCAACTAAGTTTAGATGAAAACTCTAAAGAACTAACTATCATAAATACGCACCGAGGCCTATATAAGTACAATAGGCTATGCTATGGAATAGCATCGGCTCTGGGTATTTTTCAGAGGACAATGGACCATGTTCTAGGTCACATTCCAGGGGTACTTTGTTTTCTAGATGATGTCCTCATTTCAGGTTCGTCTAAAAAAGAACACCTAACTAGATTAACCACAGTTCTAAAAAGACTCCGGGATGCCAGACTTAAGCTAAAGAGAGAAAAATGTTCATGGGTCACTAACGAGGTTTCATATTTAGGGTTCCGCATAGATGCCTCAGGCATTCATCCAACGGTGGATAAACTGGAACAAATAAAAAATCCACCACCTCCACAAAACATCACACAGTTACAAGCTTATTTAGGTCTCCTAAACTTTTATAGGAAATTTTTGCCTAATGCATCGACTTTCCTTGAACCCTTAAATAAGCTATTACGATCTGGGGAACAGTGGAGATGGGAGAAAACTCAAAAGGAAGCATTTGAGGCTTCCAAGGATGTACTACTAAAGTCCACTCTCTCCTAGTGCATTATGATCCTAAACTTCCTCTCGTAGTTTCAGCAGACAGCAGTTCTTATGGAATTGGGGCAGTGTTATCTCACCACATTGATGGTGTAGATAGGCCTATCTGTTTTGCTTCTAGAACACTAACTGAGACTGAAAGACGATATGCACAAGTGAAACGTGAAGCATTAGCCTTAGTATTTGCAGTAAAAAAATTTCATTTCTATCTATGGGGTCATGAATTTAAACTAATAACTGACCATAAGCCTCTTTTAGGTTTATTTTCATCTAATAAAAATATTCCAGTTATGGCCTCAGGTAGGATTCAACGATGGGCACTGATTCTACAAGCCTATAGATTTGACTTAGTACATCGGTCAGGTAAACTTCTAGGTACGGCTGATGCGCTAAGTAGGTTGCCATTAGAAAATCCAAATGATCGTGTACCTATACCTACAGAATGGGTTCACTTGGTGGAGTTTTTGGAATCCACTCCAGTATCTGCGATACAAATAGAGCAGTGGACAAAATCAGACCCTATTCTGTCTAGGGTCATCCATTTCTGCTCAGTTGGTTGGCCTACTAAGGTTCAGAGTGAATTACAGCTTTTTTATCAACGTCAGTCTGGCCTCTCGATTCAAAATGGCTGTCTCTTATGGAGCCACAGAGTGATAATTCCAAATGAAGGCAGGTCGAATTTAGTGAAGGAACTTCACGCTGAACACATGGGTGCAACAAAAATGAAAGAGCTGGCGAGAGCTTATTTCTGGTGGCCTGGTTTAGATGGAGAACTCGAATCATTGGTTCGTTCCTGTCAGAGCTGCCTAGAGAACAGAGATCTCCCAAGGAAAAGTCCACTTCATCCGTGGGAATGGCCTACTATACCGTGGTAGCCCTGTTCAAAAATCAACTTTTTCTTATTTTCATAGGTTTCTGTACTTTTTCCCATGCTTTTTGACCTGAAAAGGCCGAAAATCACAACCATTTTGACCTAGGTTGTTGGAAAGCATTGCCGCATGGAGCTTTAAGTTTTCTACCTTGAAATCGGCCAAAAGCACCAGTTCCGGGGTCCCTTGAATCATGTTTTGCACTATAACTTTTTATCTAAACAAGATAGAGCAACAAAATAGGCACCAAATTAAAGTGTTTTTAATCCTCTTTCTAACTTATACAATTATGATAGTCTTGGAACAAGAAATGGCACATTGGTACATACAAAGATTTCAGAAATATCACAAAATTCGTTTTCTCACACTCAAGGCAGACAAGGCGCCTTATTCATGACACAAATTTGAGATTAACATTTTGTCACAAGTCTAATCGATCAAGAAGTGAAAGCATTACATGATGATTAATTTCATAATGACATTTACACAGTCAGTTGTTGAGAGTTTGTTTCTTGAAGCTGTCAAAGCGGCGTCTGTTGAACTCCAAAGCTTGAAGGAGATAGTCCCTTTGCTTGGCATCTGTTGTTATGACATTTGCAAAGTCGCTCATCATCTTGACACCACGTTCAGCAATGTCATTCACCGCTTTCAGATTCTTAACATAGTCCAACGCTTTTCTGTAGTCCTCATTCTGTGGCCAAGACGTGACAGGTTCCAGAAGCCACTCGGATCCAATGTTCAGTGTGTCCAGCAGGAAATGTGATTCTGGGCCAATAAGATCAACCAGGGTGGTCTTAGCTGTGACTCTCTGGAATAGAGGCTTTCCTGTTCTGAAGCTGTCTGGCTTCTCAGTGGCATGTTAGGCCTGTTCAAAAATCAACTTTTTCTTATTTTCATAGGTTTCTGTACATTTTCCCATGCTTTTTGACCTGAAAAAGCCGAAAATCACAACTATTTTGACCTAGGATGTTGGGAAGCATTGCCGCATGGAGCTTTAAATTTTCTGCCTTGAAATCGGCCAAAGCGACAATTCCGGGGTCCCTTGAATTATGTTTTGCACTTTAACTTTTGATCTAAACAAGATAGAGCAACAAATTAGGTATCAAATGAAAGAGCATAAAATTAATAAATATATAATAATAATAATAATAATAATAATAATAATAATAAATAAAATAATAATTAATAATAATAATAATAATAATTATCTATCATTTTTCAGGAAACAACAGAAACTCAATCAGAATCTAGAAAACCACCTACAAGTTACAACTTCACAATGGCATTAAGCAAGGAGCTGAGGGAGCTCCGTGGGCGCACAGTTGATATCTCAGAACCTCCACGTACTGTCCACAGGCAGGTGTCAACTGGGCCATCTACTAGATCTCTCACTGAAACTTTCCTGGTTGGATACCCTTCAGCTTTTATCAGTGGTTTCCAGCTTCCCACCAACAGACAGGCGTTCCAGTATTTCCTTAATCTTCAGAATTTACCGGAAAATGCAGGGAGGCCCATGGTTCAAGACCTTGCATATGAAACAGTTGAATCTATCATCCCATTCTGGCAGATGGCTAGGATCAAGACAATGACCAAGTACAACGCAATGAAGCTCTTCATGAAACTACATGAGAAACATCGTGCTCTGGTGAAAAGCAAAGGAAGAGCAAGTAACCCTGGAGGAAAAAGAGGAGCATTTGTGCTGGAATTAGACAGCCTGTTCGATATAGGAGCTCCAGATGCAATCCAGGAAATACAGAACAACAGACTGTTATCCAGAGAGAAGAAAGATGAGGATATCAGGTTCTACGAAGACCAAAAGACTGAGAGGAAAGGTCATATGTCTGGTCATGACAAGATTTTTGAGACAAGATCCCTGCAGCAAGCAGCGAGGAATGAAAGACTGCAGCATAGACAAGAACAAGGTAAAACTAATTACTTTGAACGTTACAAAAAGTTTTAAGTTTTACTCCATTGCGATATTTAGCATGTACTTAACAATTACTGTCTTAACATGTTGTACTATTTTACAGCTGCAGCAGAACAAGAGGCAGTTGTTCATGTGGATGACATTACCTGGGGTGACTCAACTGACAACGACGCTAACACAGAGGACATGGATTACCATCAGCCTCGTCCTGGATGTTCTAACCATCAAGACACTGTGACTCGTGTAACTTTGACGTTTCCAAGGAAGGTCATGGAATGTGATGTCATCTGCAATACAGCTGATCGTCTTGGTTTATCAGACAATCAAGTTACTGCCATGGTTTCTGCCACCTTGAAAGCTGGAGGGGCTGATCTGGATAACTTCGTCATCTCAACCTCAACAACACGTCGCAACAGAATGCTGTCCAGGTATAATATCAGCCAGAGTCACATGTCCAAGTTTTGTGAAAACCCCCCACAGTACGCTGCCTTACACTGGGATGGAAAGTTGCTCAAAGATGTCTTGGGCAGTGAACCTGGAAGTACCTCAGAGACTTTAGCTATGCTAGTGTCTGGTCCACCTTCATACACTGTAGGAAAGTTATTGGGAGTACCTGTCATCGACAATTCTTCTGGCACAGCTCAGGCTGAGGCTTCAATGGATTTACTGGAGACATGGGAACTTACGGATAATGTTACTGCCCTTGTTTTTGACACTACATCCAGTAACAGTGGAGTTCACAGAGGAGCTGCCAAACTGCTAGAGAAAATGCTGAACAAAAAGGTGTTTTATCTGGCCTGTCGACATCACATCCTGGAAATCCTAGTAGGAGCAGTTTGGGAGAAGCTGTTTGGGAAGGTGAAGGGGCCAGATAATCCCTGGTTTGAGCATCTGAAGGATGTTTGGACGGACTTGTCCAAGGAAAACCCAAAGATGCTGGCTATCAACAGCAAATGGCTGAAGGAAAAGAAGAAGAACAGTGAAGAAATACTCCAAGACATTCTAACAGCAGAAAGGCTTCCAAGAGCCGACTATAGGGAAATGGCTGAACTGACAGTCATTGTTCTTGGAGGAACGCCTCCTTGAGGTATTCACTGGAGTCGACCAGGCGCCATTCATCAGGCCAGATGGATGGCCAGAAACCTGTACTCCATGAAAATGCTGATGTTTGCAGATCAACTTGAGTACGACGAAGACACTGTATCAAAGCTGGAAAGACTCAACACCTTCCTTGCGCTGTTCTACACTCCTGTATGGATGATGTCAATGTCTGCTGCAGATGCTCCCGTGAATGATCTAAGTCTAATTCAGGACATGTTGAAGTACAAGAAAACTGACCCAGAGCTTGCTGATGCAGTACTTAATAAGATGGAAAACCACAAATGGTACCTGACGCAGGAAGTCGTGCCATTTGCCCTGTTCAGCAGTAGATTGAGTGACACATTGAAGCACGACATTGCTGCCCAGTTACATGCCACCGAGAAGCCAGACAGCTTCAGAACAGGAAAGCCTCTATTCCAGAGTCACAGCTAAGACCACCCTGGTTGATCTCATTGGCCCAGAATCACATTTCCTGCTGGACACACTGAACATTGGATCCGAGTGGCTTCTGGAACCTGTCACGTCTTGGCCACAGAATGAGGACTACAGGAAAGCGTTGGACTATGTTAAGAATCTGAAAGCGGTGAATGACATTGCTGAACGTGGGGTCAAGATAATGAGCGACTTTGCAAATGTCATAACAACAGATGCCAAGCAAAGGGACTATCTCCTTCAAGCTGTGGAGTTCAACAGACGCCGCTTTGACAGCTTCAAGAAACAAACTCTCAACAACTGACTGTGTAAATGTCATTATGAAATTAATCATCATGTAATGCTTTCACTTCTTGATCGATTAGACTTGTGACAAAATGTTAATCTCAAATTTGTGTCATGAATAAGGCGCCTTGTCTGCCTTGAGTGTGATAAAACGAATTTTGTGATATTTCTGAAATCTTTGTATGTACCAATGTGCCATTTCTTGTTCCAAGACTATCATAATTGTATAAGTTAGAAAGAGGATTAAAAACACTTTAATTTGGTGCCTATTTTGTTGCTCTATCTTGTTTAGATAAAAAGTTATAGTGCAAAACATGATTCAAGGGACCCCGGAACTGGTGCTTTTGGCCGATTTCAAGGCAGAAAACTTAAAGCTCCATGCGGCAATGCTTCCCAACAACCTAGGTCAAAATGGTTGTGATTTTCGGCCTTTTCAGGTCAAAAAGCATGGGAAAAAGTACAGAAACCTATGAAAATAAGAAAAAGTTGATTTTTGAACAGGGCTAATACCGTGGTATAGGATCCATGTTGACTATGCAGGTCCTATAAATAATATTTATTTCCTAGTCATTGTGGACGCCTACTCTAAGTGGGTGGAAATTTTTCCAACCACTTCCACGACTTCGGGTGTTACTATTCGCTTACTCCGTTCGGTTTTCGCTCGATGGGGTTTACCCGTAGTCCTGGTTTCCGACAATGGTACTTGTTTTACCAGTGAGGAATTTCGTTCTTTTGTCAACCTAAATGGCATTAGACATGTCCGGTCTAGTGTTTTCCACCCGTCTACTAACGGTCTCGCGGAAAACATGGTCCGTACTTTCAAGTCGGCCTTGCGTCATTCTCGTGGGGAGGAAATGCAAGTGGTGTTGGGTAAATTTTTGTTTAAATATCGAATAACACCTCACTCCACGACTGGAGTGTCTCCCTCTAAACTTATGATTGGGCGGGGAATTCGTTCAGTTTTCGATTTGTTACGTCCAAATGAAAAGTTACAACAACGAGTTTTACGCCATCAGGAAAAACAGAAGTTGTACCACGACACTAAAAGAGGGAGAGTTATAGAAGCGCAACCTAATGATCCAGTTATGATTCGCAACTATGGGGCTGGACCAAAATGGGTTCCTGCAACTGTGCAGGAGAGAACGGGCCCTGTTTCCTTCAAGTGCCAACTAGAAGAATAATTTAGGGCGGGTCATACTATGCATTTTTTTTAAATCAATGGAGAGGGGTGTTCAAATGACATATTTTGGTGTATAGAACACAATTCTGAAGAATATATTTAATTCTGATAACCCTAACCTACATCATTTTGCAGTTGATTATTATTAAATTGTTGATTATTTTACTATTGTAGTTACCCCAGAATATGTCTTCTCACGTTTTCTATCATGGCTGCTCACGTTATCTCTCATAGAGCATTGTTCTAACTAATTCATATAAACACATATAATGTAATTCATATAATAATAATAATATTTAAATACTCAAATAAAAAGGTGTGCCATTCCACTTAACTGTAATTATCATACAGTTTAGTATACGAAATATTTTGACGGTTTTCTGGCGCGCATAAGGCCATTTTCTGAGCCACCTTTCTCAGAGGCTAGAATGTAACGTTTCAGAACATTCTAAAACGTTTTGTGAAATATTTGAAGTGACTCATGATTTATGAAGCTATTTTACCACCTCGGCTTGCAGTGAGGGGATAGATTTAATGATTATCTACTGATATTTTTTTTGTTACTGTTCACATGTGAGTATTATTCTGTTATATTTTAGAAAAAGCTATTTCTACGCATATGATAGTGATACATTGAGCAAAATTTAATTAACAACTTTGATTTGAGCTAAAATTAGGTGGTTCATTTTTAGTACAACTGAGCAGTATGAGGCCTATTTCAATGTTCTAAAGAATATTTTTAGGATGTGTTTCTTTAGTTTTTTTAGAGTACATGAACAAATTATTTGCATTACAGACAACAGATAAATTAGCATTTTATAACATTTTGAAACCAAAAAAGCATAATGTGTTTAGCATTTGCAGATAAATTTGTTCTTGCCCATTTCAGCTCTTTTTTTAACCAAGAATTTTGCGCTGAAAAGAGTTAATACCTGTCTGTAGTGGATACTTAACTGTGGAGCTGCACCTGGGGAGAAAGCTGGTCTGGTTGGTGTGCAACCTGCACACTGTTGAACTTCCCCTGCGCCATCTCATTGTTGACCTTGATGGCCCTACTCTGTCAGACAAAAAATTATCCGGGCCAATAGGAAAGCTCCTTGATTCTGCTACAGACTTTGATATCAATCCAAACTTCACCCGAATCTCTGTTGGCCCTCCATCAAGCTTCCTGACAAGGTCATTCAAGATCTCTCAACTGATCAATACTATGGCTATAAAATTGTCTGTGCAGTCAGGGATGGAGTACTTCCTGCAGGGCTGGCTCTGTTAGAGATAGGACCAGTAAACCACAGCCGCTGGCTCACCACAGCGAACAGACTTCTCAGGCTCTGGGTGTCAAAGCACGGACTTAAAGGAAAGAACCTGAAGATTCTGCAATTCATTGTGGAATTCATCATTGGAGTGTATTACCCATGTTAGTTCAACGTGAAGGTCAAGCACTCCTGGATCGAAGGGCCTAGGAACATCCTCTTTCAGCTGGACTGCCTCAAGTCCCAGAGAAAGGAGGTGCTGGATATTGTGATGCCAACTGTGAGAAGATCTGCTTGGTATGCCCACAGTGAAGTCATCCTCCAAACACTACTCTGCTCTGAGGATCAGAAGGAGAGGATTGAAGGGGTGGAGAGAATCCTGGCCATCAGGGGAGAGGGGGACCCGGACACTCAGCTGGGGGACTCCTCTGTTAGGAGCAGAAGGACACCTGACATCAATTGTGATGCTTCCAGCATCGGTGACTTGATCAGCTGGTCAGAAGGTGTGTCAGAGCCACCTCTCACCTGCTCTCTAAGCACCTCAGAGGTGAAAAACTTCATCAACACCCCATGGAGGTGCGCAACTGGCCTTGCCACACACAAAGCATTGAAAGGGTTGTTAAAATGGTGACTGAGGCTTCTGCTAAGTACTTCTCACAGGAAAAGAGGGATGGAGGGATCAGGGCTCAGGAGACCAGCAGGAAGCTGATGTCCAAGTCTGAGTCAAAGCAGGATTTGTGCAACCTGGCAAAGTTCAAGATGTCAGGAGAATGATCTTTGTAATTATATCCAGTGATATACATGCAGTTCACCTATTAATAAATATATGTAAAGTTGATTTGGCCTTGTCAATATAAATGATTTACCTTATATCTTTTAATATATTATAAAGGGGTTCAAAAGGGTAAAATTGGCAATTTAGAAATACAAAATGATGTAGGTTAGAGTTATCCTATCCAAAAAAGCTCATATTTGAATTCCCCATGTAAAAACACATAATTTAGACACCCCTGATGGTAGGATTTCCTTCAGATTCATGTTGTCACCTGAGTACGACCCGCCCTACTAGAAGATGGTCATTTTATTAAACGCCATCAGGACCAGATATGGGAACGTGAATTGCAGAAGGACCAGAGTCTTCCGGAAGAGAGAACTGATCCTCCGGAAAATGGTTCAACTCGCCCGCCTATGCAGGTTGCACCTAATCCTACTACATCAAACGCGCTCCGCAGGTCGTCTAGGGTCCCTCATCCCCTTGACAGACTATACTTGTAGGGGAGGAGTGAGGTGACGTGTGTGTATATATATATATATATATATATATATATGTATATAGTCTAAAAGTCACTAAAGGGGAAATATCACTAAATCTAAGCTGAATGGCAACAGGGAGGCATAAACGAACCAACGCGGCTGTTCGTATTGTTTTGGGCTAGCCTAGAGATGGTTTTTCCTATCTGACCTAATCGTTGGTGCTGAGTGAAATTAGGTGGTGTTTCTAAGGTAACAAATGGGGTAGGAAGTTGTCCGTACTTAAGTATAGTTAGGGGTAATGTCTATAGCTTCTAAATTGGTAATGTAAGAGAGAGTTAGGTAGGCTGTTTGTGGGACACAGGAATCTAATGGTAGGCTCCCAAAGGAATATCTAATTCAACGCACCGGTAAGTGCCTTTGATTGTTTGCTAGAACCTAAGTAACCTAACTGGGGTGTCTACCCCACGCTATCACTAAGTGGAATTACAGTTCCTCTAGAATTAGATACAGGTGCTGCCCGAACTGTCATGTCCAAAACAGTTTTTGACAAAACTTTCAAAAATGCACCTGAACTACATGCATCTAAAACAATACTAAAAAAATATGGGGACATACAAATACCTATTTGTGAAGAAGTATCCATCACATTTACACTCAACAAGAAAACTTTGTCTCATCCGTTAACTCTTTTAGTGGTGGATGGGCAAGGGCCTACTCTACTAGGCCGTGATTGGATTGATGCTTTGAAATTGCTTATTGACAAAATTTTGCCAAAGGGTCAGGCAGATGTGCATACACTCTGACATAGACTCATTGTTAAGGGAGTTTTCTTCTGTTTTTGGGCCTGAAGTAGGCAACCTAAAAGGCCATCATGTCTGTATAGAAGTAGATCCTAATGTAACTCCGAAATTTTGTAAGGCTCGTTCAATTGCGCATGCACTGCGGGAGAAGGTAGATTTAGAAATTGACAGGCTGCTCAAAGATAAAATTATCGAACCAGTCACACACGCTAAATGGGCTGCCCCAGTAGTTCCTGTATTAAATCTGACAAGTCCGTGCGGTTATGTGGGGATTACCGTTTAACAGTGAATAGAGCAGTCCTTCTAGATTGCTACCCTATACCCAAGCCTGATGAATTATTTAACTCTCTTGCTGGGGGTAAATATTTCACAAAACTAGATATGTCCCAAGCCTATGCTCAACTAAGTTTAGATGAAAATTCTAAAAAACTAACTATCATATATACGCACCGAGGCCTATATAAGTACAATAGACAGAGATGGGCAGTATCTTGTATCTTAAGATACAAAAAGTATCTTAAGATACAAGATACGTATCTGAGATACGTATCTTAGATACTTTATTTTTGGAGGATCTTGAGAAGTATCTAAGATACATTTTGTCATGTAGCTTGTATCCTGGGATACACTTTCAAAGATACTTTCATAAGATACTTTTTAAATAGAGACGCTTGTAAGGGTCTAATTTATTATTATAGACCTTTACATAGATAATTAATTAAATGCCAGGGTCACCAGCGCCCAAATACTAGATTGGCATCCAGCACTGCAGCGCAAAAATAATTTTAATAAAAAAGGAAGGATTGATTATAAAAATCGTCAACATGAATTTTGTATTTTATTGACAACAATTAATAAACTATGTGCAACAATTATTTGTAAATGCAAAGGGGATTTTTACCCGTAACAACTTTGATTGACATATAAATGCGAAATTAAATAATGGCACCGTTTAGCTAATATATAACAGTCTGAACTAATATTAATATGCAACAAATAATAATAATATGTAAATAATAATAATAATATGTAAATAATAGCCACAATGACAACCTTGTCTGCAAAGAGAGAGACAAGAATACTGTAAGTAATATTCCAGACAAAAAATGATACATAATAATGGCAAAAATTGATAATTAATATATATATGCTATATAGGCCCAGTAACCTGTGGATGGTGAGTTACAGTTAATCCTCATTATGGGATTGTGTTAAGTTGAACAGGAAAACTAAAAGTATGTAGGCCACAAATGACTAGTAGGCCATCTGCTAAGAAAATAACATGAAACATAATAGGCTTATAAAGTAAAGTATATTAAGAAAATTAATGGGCAGGCCTATGCCTCTTCAATATAGTAGGCTGAGGTTAATCATCTAAAACAAAGGCTACGGTAGGCCTCAGCTAGGCTAGAGTAATTTACAATTTGGCTCTTGCCTAGATAGACCTAACTTAGCCTAAGGTAATTTATTGTATGAATCTTACAGTACTATTCACACACAGTAAAGGCTTGTTAATGTCTGCAGTATGCGGTATTGCATACAGATATGCAATAATAAAAAAATAAACATTATAAATAAGAAACATACCACGAAGAAACTTTGCTTGCTGGCGCCGTCCTTTTAAATTGTATATAAAATGTGGAAAACTTGGCATCCCTTGTGTTGTCGTTGCAAATAAGTTTGTTTTTACTTCACAATTTTACCACCAAGCCAAAATAATCCTTAAAAGCAAACTCAAGCCTAGTCACACCATGCCCTCCAAAATTTACATTGTTTAAAAGGCACAAAGTATATTTTTATATTTGCTTTAAACTTCTTTAATGATTGCACTTTAATTTTTAACTAAATTACTATACACTGAATGCTTAAGAATTAAAATTAATCATTGGACATTTAATTTGTATTTATTTATTTAGACTTAAAATATTTCACTCGCGCCAACTTATAAAAAATAATCCTGTGGTGTAAGGCACTACAGGTACTGCCCCCCAAAAACATGGTTGTCAGGGGTAAAAAAAAAACCCACTTAAATGTCAAAGCGCACCGGCTTACGAATGACTCTTCCAGAACGAGTCATTGTTTGTTGAATTGGTTGATTTTGGACGGCAATATCCTGCAGCACTGGTTCTGAAGGTATGGATGGTGCTACAGGTGCAGTAGGGACATTGGGGGAAGGGGATTCTTGGTGCCTGTGCAATGGGGCCACTGGCTGGTCCAAAGACAGTTGGTTGCGATAATGAAGGAGAATTGGAAGAGGGATGATAGATTGTTGTACCCTTGGATCCGGTGGCGGTACATAGGATTTAGGAAGGGTAGATTGCTGTACCTGTATATGAGATGAAGGTACAGAAGATTGAGGAGGGATAGGTTGCTGTACCTGTATTTGAGATGGAGGTACAGAAGATTGAGGAGAAATAGGATCTTTTGTTGGAGAAAAATCAAGGTATGCTGGTTTCAAGCGGTCCACAGAAACGGTTTCACGCTTGCCTTCCTTGTCGATGATGAAAGTTTTGGGTTTACGGTCTAGCACAAGGAAGGGACCATCATAGGGACAGTGAAGAGGGTAGCGGTGAGCATCATGTCTCAAGAAAACATGTGTGCAACTTTGTAAATCAGGGGAAACAAAGGTAGTTTGTGAAGTGGAAGTTCTAGGTGCTGTGGGACGAATTTGCTTCATAACAGAGCGTAATGTCTTGACATACGAAGCAGGATCACATGTGGGGTTAATGGGTGTAGGTGTGAAAAATTCTCCGGGTAACCGGAGTGTGGTACCGTAAACTAATTCTGCTGCAGAGCATGCAAGATCAGTCTTCAGAGCAGTACGAATTCCGAGTAGGATTAGGGGTAGCCGGTCCACCCATGTAGTAGATGGATCAGTGGCTCGCAAGGAACTTTTAAGTTGACGATGGAAGCGTTCTACCACCCCATTGGATTGCGGGTGATAGCTTGTTGTTCTGATGCGTTCAGTCCCAAGAAGGAGCATGAGTTCCTTCCATAAGGCCGATTCAAACTGAGCACCTCTGTCTGTGCAAAGGTTGCAGGTATTCCAAAACGGGAAACCCAACACGAAACAAAGGCATGAGCTACTGCAGAAGCAGTACAAGAAGTCAAAGGAACAGCTTCTGGCCATCTTGTGAACCTATCAATGACAGTGAGAAGATAGGTATAACCTCGAGAAGAATAGAGGGGGCCAACTATGTCTAGATGTATGGCCTCAAAACGAACCTTCGGCAAAGGAAAGGTACCAACTTCTGACTTTGTGTGTCGGTGAACTTTGGCACGCTGACATTGAAGGCAAGATCGAGTCCAATTGCGGATATCTTTGTTCATACTTGGCCATACAAATCTAGCTGCAATTAATTTTTGGGTGGCTTTAATTCCCGGGTGCGAAAGGGAATGAAGTTTAGCAAAAACAGCTCTTCGCAGCACTTGTGGGACCAACGGTCGAATATGCTCAGTCGAGATGTCACACAAAATTTGTAAGTCTGACTTGGGTTCAACTGGTAAAGAGCGGACTTGCAACGAAGTGGGTGAATTAATAAGAGCTTGGAGGTCTGTATCCGTGGACTGAGCCTCAGCCATCTCTGAAAGGTTGATGTGTGAGAGTCCAGGATCAGAAATTGCTGAGATGCGAGATAGAGCATCCGGCACAACATTCAAAGAACTTGAAATGTGTCGAATGTCTGAAGTAAATTGGAGGATAAAATCAAGGTGTCTTCTCTCAATAGGAGCATGAGAGTCTGATTGAGAATGGAGAGCAAATATTAACGGACGATGATCCGTAAAAATGCTGAAGTCACGTCCTTCCAGGAATGGCCTGAAATGACGGATGGAGAGGTATATCGCCAGCAACTCTCGACCAAAAGTGCTGTACCTCATTTGTGAAGGTGAGAGCTTGCGTGAAAAGAATGCGAGAGGCTCCCAAACGCCTGAAACAAGCTACTGGAGCACTCTTGACACTGCAACATCAGAGGCATCAGTGGCTAAGTTCAGAGAAGCGTCTGGTTGAGGGTGAACAAGGCATGTAGCTTGTGCTATAGCCTCTTTTGCTTGTGAAAAAGCATTGGTAGCTTCGGGGTTCCACAAAACTGCAGTGGATCTGCCCCTTTTTGATTGGCGAAGAAGAGAGGTTATGGGTGCAAGAATGTTTGCACACTGAGGAATGAAGCGATGGTAGAAGTTTACCATCCCTAAGAAGCGACGAAGTTGCTTTTGGGTTTGCGGTTGTGGGAAAGACCTTATCACAGATACTTTATTTTCGAGAGGAGAGATGCCCTTCGAAGTAACTTTGTGTCCTAAGAAGGTGAGCTCATCTACAGCAAAGACACATTTTTCAGGGTTTAGCAGTACACCATATTCTGCCAACCGAGAAAAAACTAAGCGTAAATGTTGAATATGTTCTGAGGGAGAAGAACTTGCGATGAGAATGTCATCGACATATGTGAATGTGAAGGAGAGACCTCTCAACACTTCATCAATGAAGCGTTGAAAAGTTTGGGCCGCATTACGCAGTCCGTATGGCATTTTTGTCATTTCAAATAACCCAAAAGGGGTTGTTATAGCAGTTTTATGTATGTGTTCAGGGTGTACAGGAATTTGATGAAAAGCTCGCACCAAGTCAAGGCGTGAAAATACTGTGGTGCCGTGGAGAGCAGAAGTAAAATCGTGTAAGTGAGGAAGGGGATAGCGATCTGGAATCGTGTTGTCATTCAAAGCACGATAATCTCCACATGGACGCCAGTCTCCAGGTGTAGGTTTTGGGACCATGTGTAAAGCAGAGGCATACGGGCTGCTTGAAGGCCGTATAATACCGAGTTCGAGCATGTGTTCAAACTCTCGTCTCACAATTGCAAGACGATCTGGAGCTAAGCGACGTGGGCGGGTGAAAACAGGTGAGCCTACCGTATCAATACGGTGGACAACAGAGTGTTTAATAGGGGTATCCTTAGAACAGGGTTGAGTAAGGGAAGAAAATTCATTTAGGAGCTGCTCTATAGCAGGTGAGCACTGTGGCAGAGAACTTGCCAATAATGATGAGGGGTGTGCGGTAGGAGAACCAATTACTGAAAGATGTGTGGCATTATCAATTAATTGTGCTCTACGAACATCAACTAATAAATCATTTGCAGAAAGGAAATCAGAGCCTAACATTGGGGTATATACATCTGCGACAAGAAATATCCAGCGGAAAACACGTCTAAGTCCAAGAGAAACTGAAATAGAACGATGTCCATAAGTGTGAATAGATGAAGAATTAGCTGCACGTAAAATGAAAGGAGAAGGTCCGTTTGCACGGTCTGCGGCTGTTGCAGGAATAACACTGTATTGAGCTCCAGTGTCAATAAGGAATGCATAGCCTGAAAGTGGATCATGCAAGATGAACGTTGGACCAGGTGGTACAGTAGTTTGTGAATCATTAATTTTTTGTGGAGGAAGGTTAGTATTGCTGTGGGAAGGAGTTTGTGTTGTATTTGGAGAATTTGTTCGGGATATTACATTGGCTGTGGTTGAATAAGCAGGTTGCGATTCTTTAACTTTACTTGCGTACGTATGTGTTGGTTTGACAGTGTTAAATGAGGTAGTTGAGTGTGTAGTAATAGGTTGAATTTTTGTGGTTGAGTAATACTTAGTTAAAATTGAGGTAGATTAGATGAGTAGTGGTAGGGTTAGTTGAAGAAAGGATAGGTTGAGAGGCTGTGAGACGCCTGTGAGTGTTAGGAGGATTAGGAGTCCATGGACAAGGTAGACAGCGCGTTGCACGATCTTTAAACTTTTCATGATACCAGCAAGGGGGGTATGACAGTAGACTGAGGTAAGGAATAGGTTGAGAATGAGGCTGAGTAGTGGGGATTGAGGATGAGGTAAGGCTAATAGATTTGAATTAGGAGCAACCAACTGACCTGTTTGCGGTGGCTGTGGTTGTAGTAGAACGAGGCGTTGTCCAGGTTCATATTGGGAGGCTCTATTTGGACCAGAGGGTCGTCCTCGTCTTGAAGAACTTCTCTCTCGTTCCCTGTTGTTAGCTAGCTCTATTCGGAGAGCTTTAAATTCATCTTTAATTGTTTGTAGAATTTCGTTGGATACTTTAACATTGTGCGGCCAGACTCTGAGTGTCGTCCTGCGTGGCACAGATTTGGGGTGATGGGTGTGGTTATCTACTTGGCCAAGGTGGATTTCAATTCATCTTATCAGCTGTTTTGGCCATAGTGAGGAGGTCTGTATCATCTGGCATACAACGGAGCATTGGTCGTAGGGCAGTGGGGAGACCATTGAGGAAGCGGCGTCGCATTAAGGGTGAGTTTTTATCGTCTCATTGGTCTGTCCAGCCAGGTCTTGCAGATGCCTCAGGAAGGCTGTTGGCGTTTGATCCCCAAGAACTTGGTCCTTGAGTAGAGCATTGAGTCGCTCTTCTTCTGATTGGCCGAGTCTCCTGACTAACTCGCTGAGGAGGCTCTCAAAAGCTTGGTCAGACGGAGGCAATAGAGTCACATCCGCACTACTTTGTATACTAGTGCAGGCAGGAGGTTCTTTGTGATAAGGAACTTGGTTCGTGGGTCCGTAATTCCTTTTATCGCGAAATAATCCCGCAGTTGACTCACAAAGATTCCAGGCTCTTCAGCGTGAATTGTGGAGTGTAGGCTGATACATTGTTAGAAGGTCTGTTATAGGTGGTGAATTTGGAGTACCACCGTTGGATGATCCGGGTTGTTGTTGTGGGTCATTGTGGCTATTATGTTACAAGGTACAAAAAAATTAAAATGTGTCAAAAACTGACAAGATTTCAACAAATGTTGTTGAATGCAAATAATGGCTTCAGGTAAGCTTGGTTGAGTATGAGACTCAATTGGAGTTATCCAATAACAAAAAGTTACGTAAAAATTTTTTTTTTATGATGTAGCCCAATATTAGCAGAAAAATAGTCTGCGTATAGGCTGTTTGCAAATATAAGTAAATTTGCACAAAAAAACTTTAGAAAACGCTGATTTTATAAAAAGGCAAAATAAAAGGAATATATTTTGCAATAGAATACACTTCCAGTACAGGTGAGTGCTTAGTACTAGTGAATTTAATAAAATTATAGATGCAGACTGAATATATTGACAAAAATTGAAAAAAATTTTAGAAATTTTTTTTGCATAAATTACGGTGTTTGGTCACTCCGGGAGTGTCACCAATTGTAAGGTCTTTTATTATTATAGACCTTTACGTAGATAATTAACTAAATGCCAGGGTCACCAGCGCCCAAATACTAGATTGGCATCCAGCACTGCGGCGCAAAAATTAATTTTAATAAAAAAGGGAAGGACTGATTATAAAATCATCAATATGAATTTTGTATTTTATTGACAACAATTAATAAACTATGCAACAATTATTTTAAATGCAAAGGGGATTTTTACCCGTAACAACTTTGACATATAAATGCGAATTAAAATGGCACCGTTTAGCTAATATATAACAGTCTGCAACTAATATAATATGAACAATAATAATAATATGAAATAAAATAATAATAATATGTAATAATAGCCACAATGACAACCTTGTCTGCAAAGAGACAGACAAGAATACTGTAAGTGATATTTCAGAAAAAAGATAATAAAATGGCAAAAAAATTAATAATTAATATATATGCTATATAGGCCCAGTAACCTGTGGATGATGATTACAGTTGATCTCATTAGGGATTGTGTTAAGTTGAAGGAAAACTAAAAGTATGTAGGAATGACTAGTAGGCCATCTGCTAAGAAAATAACATGAAACATAATAGGCTTATAAAGTAAATATACTAAGAAAATTAATAGGCAGGCCTATGCCTCTTCAATATATAGAGCTGAGGTTAATCTAAAACAAAGGCTACGGTAGGCCTCAGCTAGGCTAGAGTAATTTACAATTTGGCTCTTGCCTAGATAGACCTAACCAGTGGTGTAGTGCTAAATAAAGAAGTGAGGGAACGCATTTTGAAAGTGTTACTCAGATGCGGGGGGGACAATGGCAAGCGCGGCGAGCCCATACAGCTGGGGGTCCGGGGGCACTGTAAGCCCCCCGGGAAATCTTTTGAAATCTGACCAATTTCAGGGATATTTTGAGGTCATATGCACTGGATATTAGGATATATTCCAAGGTTGAAGATGCAGTATTTCCAGTGTCATTAGATATATGACATCCAGTACGATCAATAAAAATAGCTAACAACTGGAATGATTAACTAAAAAAAAGTTAACAACTGGTACGCCGTGGTGACTGTTTCACCAGATCTTTATAGGCTAGCATTGCCTCAGTCGAAGCTAAAAGAAGTGAAACAGTTAATGATTCTTTCTCATATTTCTTCTAGGGGTGAAAATTAAAATTTCATGACGTTAGAGATTTGTAAGTTCGGATTTATTTGAAATAGTGAGGGAACGCCGTTCCGTCTACCAAAAAAGGTAAGGGAACGCCGTTTCCACGCGTTCCCACAGCACTACACCACTGGACCTAACTTAGCCTAAGGTAATTTATTGTATGAATCTTACAGTACTATTCACAAACAGTATAAGGCTTGTTAACTGCAGTATGCGGTATTGCATACAGATATGCAATAGTAAAAAAAATAAACATTATAAATAAGAAACATACCACGAAGAAACTTTGCTTGCTGGCGCCGTCCTTTTAAATTGTATATAAAATGTGGAAAACTTGGCGTTGGCGTCCCTTGTGTTGTCGTTGCAAATAAGTTTGTTTTTACTTCACAATTTTACCAACAAGCCAAAATAATCCTTAAAAGCAAACTCAAGCCTAGTCACACCATGCCCTCCAAAATTTACATTGTTTAAAAGGCACAAAGTATATTTTTATATTTGCTTTAAACTTCTTTAATGATTGCACTTTAATTTTTAACTAAATTACTATACACTGAATGCTTAAGAATTAAAATTAATCATTGGACATTTAATTTGTATTTATTTATTTAGACTTAAAATATTTCACTCGCGCCAACTTGTGGCAATTTTCACTAATAAAAAATAATCCTGTGGTGCAAGGCACTACACGCTAATAACTATTCATGAAATATGATCATATCTGACGCACGTTGAAGCAGGCCGGCGATTGCTGTTACATGTTTGTACATGAATACTACCGTTGCGCTGCGCGCACAGTCTCGGCACAGACGTACTCAGGTTTCATCTTGTATCCCGCGGTTTTAACATGTTTTAACATGATTAAAAATCAGGAATTATACATATATTTGCTTATTCGACAAATATATTTATTATGAGGAAAACTTTATTTTTTCTTCGTGAGTAGGTAACTGAGCATACCTGTATTAACAATTTATTTGAAATACATAAATTGAAAAAGTGTGGTTTATTTTATTTTTCCATACCTAAAAATTTTCAGGATTATTTATACATATTTACTTTGTGCTTCCTTTTAGTTATATCACTATATGAATACTGAGATATGAAGTACCATTGATTTGGCATTTATTTATATCCAGAAAATATAATAATAAACAATTGAATGAGACAACTCGTGCGCTCATGGCTCACCAGGTGAAACTAAACTCAAATAATTATTCTTTCAAAAGTATCTTGTATCTTAAAAATGTATCTTGTATCTGTAACTTGTATCTGTATCTTGAAGATACAGTTTTTTCGAGTATCTTGTATCTGTATCTCAGATACATTTTTGTTGGGTATCTTGTATCTGTATCTCAGATACAATTTCCAAGTATCTTGCCCATGTCTGACAATAGGCTATGCTAAGGAATAGCATCGGCTCCGGATATTTTTCAGAGGCCAATGGACCAAGTTCTAGGTCACATACCGGGGGTACTTTGTTTGGTACTGGTTAAGTGTGCCGTCTACCTACGAAAATATCATGACTAAACCTAACCAATCGTCAAGGGCGATTGACAATGGGATGTAAACAAACAATTAGTAAACAAGATAAGAAGCTATAATTAAAAGGTAGACCGCCGAATCGTAGGTAGACCGCATACTTAACCAGCACCCTTTGTTTTCTAGATGATGTCCTCATTTCAGGTTCGTCTAAAAAAGAACACCTAACTAGATTAACCACAGTTCTTAAAAGACTCCGGGATGCCGGACTTAAGCTAAAGAGAGAAAAGTGTTCATGGGTCACTAACGAGGTTTCATATTTAGGGTTCCGCATAGATGCCTCAGGCATTCATCCAACGGTGGATAAACTAGAAACGATAAAAAATGCACCACCTCCACAAAACATCACACAGTTACAAGCTTATTTAGGTCTCCTAAACTTTTATAGGAAATTTTTGCCTAATGCATCGACTTTCCTTGAACCCTTAAATAAGCTATAACAATTTGGGGAACAGTGGGGATGGGAGAAAACCTAAAAGGAAGCATTTGAGGCTTCCAAAGACGTACTACTAAAGTCCACTCTCCTAATGCATTATGATCCTAAACTTCCTCTCATAGTTTCAGCAGATAGCAGTTCTTATGGAATTGGGGCAGTTTTATCTCACCACATTGATGGTATAGATAGGCCTATCTGTTTTGCTTCTAGAACACTAACTGAGACTGAAAGACGATATGCATAACTTGAACGTGAAGCCTTAGCCTTAGTATTTGCAGTAAAAAAAATTCATTTCTGTCTATGGGGTCATGAATTCAAACTAATTGCTGACCATAAGCCTTTTTTATGTTTATTTTCACCTAATAAAAATATTCCAGTTTTGGCCTCAGGTAGGATTCAACGATGGGCACTGATTCTAGAAGCCTATAAATTTGACTTCGTACATCGGTCAGGCAAACTTCTAGGTACGGCTGATGCGCTAAGTAGGTTGCCTTTAGAAAATCCAAATGAATGCGTACCTATACCTACAGAATGGGTTCACTTGGTGGAGTTTTTGGAATCCACTCCAGTATCTGCGGTACAAATAGAGCAGTGGACAAAATCAGACCCTATTCTGTCTAGGGTCATCCATTACTGCTCAGTTGGTTGGCCTACTAAGGTTCAGAGTGAACTACAGCCTTTTTATCAACGTTAGTCTGGACTCTCGATCCAAAATGGCTGTCTCTTATGGGGCCACAGAGTGATGATTCCGAACGAAGGCAGGTCGAATTTAGTGAAGGAACTTCACGCTGAACACATGGGTGCAATAAAAATGAAAGAGTGGCGAGAGCTTATTTCTGGTGGCCTGGTTTAGATGGAGAACTCGAATGATTGGTTCGTTCCAGTGAAAACTGGCCAGAGAACAGAGATCTCCCAAGGGAAAGTCCACTTCATCCGTGGGAATGGCCGACTATATCTTGGCATAGGATCCATGTTGACTATGCAGGTCCTATAAATAATATTTATTTCCTAGTCATTGTGGACGCCTACTCTCAGTGAGTGGAAATTTTTCCAACCACTTCCACGACTTCGGATATTACTATTCGCTTGCTCCGTTCGTGTTTCGCTCGATGGGGTTTACCCGTAGTCCTGGTTTCCGACAATGGTACTTGTTTTACCAGTGAGGAATTTCGTTCTTTTGTCAACCTAAATGGCATTAGACATGTCCGGTCTAGTGTTTTTCACCCGTCTACTAACGGTCTCGCGGAAAACATGGTCCGTACTTTCAAGTCGGCCTTGCGTCATTCTCGTGTAAATGAGAACCAACTCTTTGTAATCATTTATTTATTTATATAACGTCAAACAATGACAACGGTCTTCTGAAAAAGGAATAAGCATAATAAGTAATCACTTGAATAAAACATAAACATAAACATAATCATTGTCCTCTATCTCCTCCCAAGTTTTTGATACTAGATGTGATATGAGGTAATTGCAGTACAGTAGTGCGAAGACTTATATTGTTTTATAAAGTGAATACAGTATAGTACTTTAATAGGAAAACATAGATACTAGTTTATTTAAGAGTAATATGAGAACATAAAGCTTTGCTATTACATCATGATGAATACGATACTGTAGAAACTAAAATATAAATACTTATGGAATTATACAGTACATTATATCCAATCAAACATATTACAATACAATTAGAGAGTTCAGCGAGAGATTGAATCATATAAAATAAGGGTTGTACAACGGTATTCCTGACAAAAGTAATAGTACAGTAATGAGGTTACAGCTGTATTGGGAACACAATATAAAGTTCTTAGTAAGTAAAGTGTAAAGTGTACTGTACTCTATCTCTCCCCCAAGTCTTTGAGCCAGCAATTTTATAAAGAAGATTATTAAGGATAATATGGCAAAAAAAAAAAAATTTGTATGTTTACGGATAAAGACTAAACCTTATTTTGTCAGTGCCCTTAATTTAAAGCATACTTGATTGGTTACTCTTCTTGATTCATATGGTAGTCTTCATGCCAGGTAGGGGGGCGTCTGGTACGGTTCGAACGCCTTAGTGGAGTTGCAGTTTGGGGTGCCGTACCCATTGGCCTAGGGGGTGCAGGTGGTAGTATGTCGATGGGCGGCGTTGACATGTCTTCTTGGGTGGGGGGTGTGGTCTCTTCAGGGTCGGGCGCCTGCGTTCAACGTGTGGGCTGGACCGTGTCGGACTACGGGGTGAAGCGGGTGTCTTTGGTCCTGGTGCTGACCTGGCAGGTGTAGGTGGTGCAGCAGGTGGGCTGTTGGTGGGCACCGCTAGGAAGTTCTTCAAATGTTGGTCTATGGTCATCTTTGGAGCAGGTGTGCTGAAGGGTTCATATTTTTTAAGGAATTTCCTGTTCCTTACAGTTACCCTCCCAGATCCATCGACCCTAACCACGTACTGGTCAAACTGCCTGACTTCGATGACCACACCTGTCTTGTCCCATTTACGGGCGTGTGGACCGACCTGGTTCTGGATGCGTATAAGGTCTCCGACTGCTAGTGGTGGGAGTCTCTTGGTGTGCTCTGACCAGCGTTCCGCTCCCCTCATGTGGCGGTTCCTCAGAGCTTCTTCTCGGGTGGCCAAGTTTTCACGCCACGTGTCGTGTGGTTTATATCGGCCGGGAAGGATTGGAATGAAGTCCCGGATAGGGCGGCCGAATACACACATTGCTGGGGAGTGTTTTGTATCTCTATCCGGCGTGTTTCTGTATTGAAGCATGGCCCGTTGAAAGTTTTCGGTGTTGAGGTCGCCGTTTGGTCCAGTGTTGTCGGTTATTAGGCGTTTCGTTGTCTTGACACCAACTTCTGCCCGACAGTTGCTGTGAGGGAAAGCCACTGATGAGAGTCGGTGGTGTACGCCCCAGTTTTTGAGGAACTGCCGTGTGGCTGCTGCGGTAAATTCAGGGCCCCCATCGGAAGCCAGTTCGTCGGGGATGCCGAAGGTGACGAAGGTCCGTCGGAGGCAGGCGATGAGTCCAGCAGCACCATCTGATGACCTCTCTACTATTGGCCAGTTAGAGTATCTGTCCACCACGACCAGGTAGTTTACTCCTTTGTAGTGGAAGTAGTCCGCGCAGACGCACTGGAAGGGGTATTCTGGTGATGTTGGTGGAGTGGGTGGAGCGCTGGGCTGGGTTGGTGCCATGCGGTTGCAGTGGTTGCAGCTAGCCCGTAGTGCTGTGATGGCTGGTGTGATGCCAGGCCAGAAAATGGAGTCTTCTGCTCTGGAGATCATGGATGAAGTACCTTGATGAGCTGAGTGGAGTGAAGCCAGTACTTCTTGCCTGAGGGCCGGCGGGATAACCGTGCGGTTCCTGTACATTACCACGCCGTCAACAGTGCGGAGGTCGTCGCGAAACTGGTGATATTCCCGCAGCTGTGCAGGGAGTGCATGGCGGGATTCAGGCATGCCGGACTCTATGACATTGGCTAAACTATTCATGACTTCATCGCTGGTCGTGGCGGTGCGTACTCGATCCCATGTCACTGATGCCAGGCTCAGCGAGTTGAGTGTTGATGCGGCTGCAGAAATGACGCAGGCTTCCATGCCATTACCATCTGTCAGTGATGTCCGTATGCCGGCTAGGAAGGTGGGGGGGGGGAAAGAACGCCGTTCCCTCGCATGGTTGATGGATGGCTGCTACGTCATCGGGGAGTGTCAGTGGTATGGGGTCGCCAGTGGGGTATCGTGACACCCCGTCAGCAGCTTTGTGTTTCGCGCCTGGTACGTGGATCATCCGGAAGCGGTACCTGAGGGTTTTTTCCTTCAAGTTTCTGAGGCGTGTATTAGATATGTCCTCTAGGGATCTGTCACCAAACACTTTGAGGAGAGGTTTGTGGTCCACTGCAATTATTAGGTCTTCGCATCCCAGCACGAAGTACCTCGCCTTGTCAAGGGCATCGGCGACAGCAAGTGCTTCTCCTTCTACTGGTGCATAGCGGGACTCAGCTGAGGTAGTGAATCTACTGCCGACCAATGTGACACGCCATCCAGTATGGCAGCAGAAGGGTTCGACTCGTGTACAGGTGCAGTGTTTCTGAAGTAGCCAGTAGCCGATGCCTGTTTTCGACCAGTCTGTGGCGAGGCATGTGGGCTTGGTTTTGTCAAAAATTTTAACCCTCCTCTATTTCTGTGATGATGACATCCTTTGATTCTTCGAAGATGGTTTCCAATTCGTCATCCCACTTGAAAGGTGTTCCTGGCTTCAGAAGTAGGCGGAACGGCTGCATCCTCTTGGCCATGCTGAAGGCATACGACACCTGGTTGATGAGCCCGAACCATGATCGAACGTCGGTGATGTTCTTTGGAGATGGAAACTCTAGGATTGCTTTGAGGTATTTTTTACAGGGTCGGACACTGTCAGATGTGATCTCGAAGCCTGCAAATTCAACCTTGTCCTGACAGAACACAAACTTGTCGGGGTTCAGTGTGATTCCGTGTCTGCCGCAGGTGTCAAGCCACTGGGTGGCCTGGAAGAAGCTCTCCTCCACTGTGTCTGACCAGAGCAAGACGTCGTCAATGCACTTTGTATTGTTAGGGATGCTCGATACAATTTCGTCGTACCTTCTTGTGTAACCGTCACCAGATGCAATGTAACCCTGGGGAGCGGTTTTGTAACGGTAGCGACCCCAGGGCGTTATGAAGGTGGTCAAGTGGCGGTCTTCTTCACAGATTGGTACGCTGTGATATCCATTCCATGCATCAAACACTGTTTTCTTTTTGCCTTGCGGTACTGATCTGGCCTGGTGGAATGGCGATTGAGTGTGGTGTGTTTCGCGGGTGGCGTGAGCGTTGAGGGGTTGAAAGTCAACGGTACGCCTTGGTTTTCCGTTCTTTTTGGCGCACACCACCATTCTGTGACACCAGGTTACGGGCTCACCAACGGGTACTGGTTCAAGGACACCCAGTCTGACATCTTGGTCGAGGCCAGCCTTCACGTCCTCCTGCCAGTGGATTGGTACTGGGACGGGGGTGTGATGTGCGACTGGTTTGGCATTGGGGTCCACCATCAATTTCATTGGGGGGCCGTCCATCATGGGCAGCGCTTGGTGGTCACAAGTGTTGAAGGTGCTTGATTTGTAATAGTCCAGCAGGTATTCCTTGAGCTTTTGCTGGTTCGCCGCAACAGCGGGTAGCGGTAGCTCGATTGGAGGTGATGGAGGATGTTGGCGTCTTGGACAGTCACAGTTAGTTACAAGTCCGCTGTCACTGTGTGGCGTGCTGGCACTGTTGTTACAGTATTGTGCTGGATCCAGTTGGACTTCCCCCACTGTAGGAAATCTTCCCGAGATAATGCCGAGTGAAACGCATGCCTCTCTGCTGATGAAGAACTTGTCAGAAGAATCTGTCACATATGTTACCTGTCTCGTTTCTACTTGTTGGCCCTGTTCATCCTTGCCAGTGAGGCGAAGTATGGCTGCGCCAAGGATTTTGATGCCCTTGTTGTTGGCGGCGTGCATCTTCATGGTCACAGGGATGAGGTCAGACTGGAGAAGCCCGAGGCGGTGGATAACCTTGATACCGGTGAGGCAGCTCTGACAGCCTGTGTCTGCCATGGCAGGCAGTACCACGGTTTTTGGGTGGGCATTGAGGGTTGCCCCAAGCGCCTCGTAGTCTTCGGGGAGAGTCCTGACTGTCAGGTTGATGTGTGGCTGTGGTTGTGAGTTCTCCTTGATCCACATGTCCGATAGTTCATTGTAAATGTGATGGTCGAGGGCGATTGCTCTTTCTTATGTGGCTCGGAAGTGTTGCTTGTGGCGCAGAGAAGATCAAATACCGCACCTTCGCACTCATCAGCTTTATTAGGAGTGGCTGAAAGGCTCTTGTCCTTGTCTTTGCTCCTGCATACGGATTCCCAATGGCTGTCGCGCTTGCAAATTTTGCATTTGTGGTTGTACGCAGGGCAATCCTTCTTGCGTATGTGGACTGGGGCTCTTCTGCCGTGTCCTTTTTTACCACAATATGAACAGGGGCATTTTTGTCTTGTGGGGGTATTTGCTTACTTCTCCTGTATGTGCTGCCTGCGGCCTCCACGGCATGGGAGTCCAGCAGTCGTGATGCTGAGCGCTTGCCTGCTTCCTTCGCCTCGACAAACTGAAAGACGTCTTCCAGGGTCATCTCCTGGTTACTGTTGCCGAGGAGTTCCAGTTGTATTTCCGGGTCAGCAATTCCGCGGGTAAGGACGTCGCGAAGGATGGGGTCAGTGTAATTTACGTTGTTGTTGCAGCTTGGGCATTCAACAAGAAATTTGCAGACTCCGGCCTGACCACGAAGACGGGCTCCAAAACTGCGCACAGTTTCGTCGCGGTCTTGTCGCATATTGTGTAGGGTAACCCTGGCTACCATGGTGTTCTCCTCTCGGACAGCTAGTTTCTTGATTGCAGCAAGGACTTCATCTTCGGTTTTGTTTGTTAGGCTTCCACCTGCGGATCTTGTCAAATCTTTGCGGAGTGAATCGTCGCAGCATTCAAGTAGTTGTACCACTTTGTCCCTACCAGTGATTTTTGTAGCTTCCGCATAATCTGTCCAACGCGACGTAAAATATGCCCAGTCTTCACTGGTACCTGCAGCCGAAATGGTTGGCCGTCTTACTTTCTCAACCTTTGCAGAGACTGTCGGGCTTGGGACATGGGTCGTGCAGTGGGCTGTTATAAGTGCGGCTACAATGGCTGGGTCCAGGTCTGCTGTGACATAGGTACAACCTGTGATAGGACATTCTACGGCAGGCATTGTGGATAGCGTTTGTTGAAGTTGCTTAATTAGGTTGGGGTGGTTGACAGTTGCTTGAATTTACCACGTATGTAGACTTATTTTATTATTTATTTAATTAATCAGTCATTTGTACCTAAGACCGTTGTCATAAATGAGAACCAACTCTTTGTAATCATTTATTTATTTATATAAAGTCAAACAATGACAACGGTCTTCTGAAAAAGGAATAAGCATAATAAGTAATCACTTGAATAAAACATAAACATAATCATTGTCCTCTATGTCTATCTGCGGTACAAATAGAGCAGTGGACAAAATCAGACCCTATTCTGTCTAGGGTCATCCACTACTGCTCAGTTGGTTGGCTTACTAAGGTTCAGAGTGAACTACAGCCTTTTTATCAACGTTAGTCTGGACTCTTGATCCAAAATGGCTGTCTCTTATGGGGCCACAGAGTGATGATTCCGAACGAAGGCAGGTCGAATTTAGTGAAGGAACTTCACGCTGAACACATGGGTGCAATAAAAATGAAAGAGCTGGCGAGAGCTTATTTCTGGTGGCCCGGTTTAGATGGAGAACTCGAATCATTGGTTCGTTCCAGTGAAAACTGGCCAGAGAACAGAGATCTCCCAAGGGAAAGTCCACTTCATCCGTGGGCAGAGCTGGGCAGTATTTAAATACATTTGTATTTAAATACGTATTTAAATACATTTGTGTATTTAGAACTGTATTTGTAAATACATTGTTTTTCATGTATTTAAATATAGTATTTAAATAATTTAATGAGTATTTAAATACAATGTATTTAAATACTCAAAATATAAAAATGTAAATACTTTTACTGGTTTAATACACGTTCTGTACTAGCACAGTACGACGCGTCGACAGTGTAGTACAGCATGGTTCATGTTTCAACGTGTCAGTTCAATCAGTTGTGTGCCACTCTTAGTCGAAAGCGGTTGATTTCTTTATCGTGTGCGTGTCATGGCTTAGTGAATTAGTGAATGCATATGTTAAAATTTGTATGTATTTAAAATGTATTTACAAATGTATTTAAATACAATTGATGTATTTTGTATTTAGTATCTAAATACATTCGTAAAATGTATTTAGTATTTAGTATTTAAATACATTTCTCCTATGTATTTAGTATTTAGTATTTAAATACATTCAATGTATTTATTGCCCAGCTCTGTCCGTGGGAATGGCCGACTATACCTTGGCATAGGATCCATGTTGACTATGCAGGTCCTATAAATAATATTTATTTCCTAGTCATTGTGGACGCCTACTCTAAGTGGGTGGAAATTTTTCCAACCACTTCCACGACTTCGGATATTACTATTCGCTTGCTCCGTTCGTGTTTCGCTCGATGGGGTTTACCCGTAGTCCTGGTTTCCGACAATGGTACTTGTTTTACCAGTGAGGAATTTCGTTCTTTTGTCAACCTAAATGGCATTAGACATGTCCGGTCTAGTGTTTTTCACCCGTCTACTAACGGTCTCGCGGAAAACATGGTCCGTACTTTCAAGTCGGCCTTGCGTCATTCTCGTGGGGAGGAAATGCAAGTGGTGTTGGATGAATTTTTGTTTAAATATCGACTAACACCTCACACAACGACGGGGGTGTCTCCTTCTAAACTTATGAGTGGCCGGGGAATTCGTTCAGTTTTCGATTTGTTACGTCCAAACGAAACGTTAGAACGACGAGTTTTACGCCCTCAGGAAAAACAGAAGTTGTACCACGACACTAAAAAAGGGAGAGTTATAGAAGCGCAACCTAATGATCCAGTTATGATTCGCAACTATGGGGCTGGACCAAAATGGGTTCCTGCAACTGTGCAGGAGAGAACGGCCCTGTTTCCTTCAAGTGCCAAGTAGAAGATGGTCGTTCTATTAAACGCCATCAGGACCAGATATGGGAACGTGAATTGCAGAATGACCGGAGTCTTCCGGAAAAGAGAACCGATCCTCTGGAAAATGGTTCAATTCGCCCGCCTATGCATGTTGCACCTTTTCCTACTACATCAAACCCTCTCCGCAGGTCGTCTAGGGTCACTCACCCCCCTGACAGACTAAACTTGTAGGGGAGGAGTGAGGTGACGTTTGTGTATATATATATGTTTATAGTCTAAAGTCACTAAAGGGAAAAATCACTAAAAGAAAGCTGAATGGCAACACGAAGGGATAAACAGAGCAACGCGACTGTTCGTTTTGGTTTTGGCTGGACTAGAGCATGGTTATTCATATCTGACTAAACCGTTGGTGCTAAGTTTAATTTGGTGATGTTTCTAAGGTGGAAAATGGGGTAGAAAGTTGTCAGTAAATAATAATAGTTAGGGGTAATGTCTATAGCTTCTAAATTAGTAAAGTTAGAGAGTTTAGGTAGACTGCTTTGTGGGACGCAGGAAATCTATGGTAGGTCCTAAAGAATATCTAATTCAACGCACCGGTAAGTGCCTTCGTTTGTTGTTTAGAAACCTAATAACTTAGGGGGGTCACTAACCCCAAGCTATTACAGCAAGAATCCTTCCAAGGGAGGCCAACTTCGTAGCAACCATCTCTAAACCCAATACCTTTTTCAAATTACTCTAAAACATCACTGTTCACTGTACTTGCCTGCTTCTCCTGTTTGTCCTTTATGCCAATGGATTCAAGTTCCCAAAAGGCTTTCAAATGCCTTTCCAAACCATGCCTGTTCTCCTCAATCTTAACAAAAAGAGCTTTAGCCTCCATTTCATTGCAATAGCTACCATGTAGCATCCAGCCTAGCTTACTTTCAAAAGCTACCAGACCTCGAGATGTGCGGACAATATTACCAGTGATGAAGTCCCAATAATAGTCAGCTCCAATCAAAAGACTAATATCTTCTGTTCCTTCAAACTTATTATTGCCCAAATTAATTCCTTTACTTGCAATTCTTGGACACATGCCATATCTAAACAAGTAGTGACTGGAGCACAAAGTTCCTCAATCTCTACAGCTTGGACCTTGATAGTGGGACCTTGTGGTAACAACCCCATAACCAGAACTTCTACCTTCTTAACTTTGGTTCGGTATTGAACTGAAACCCCAAACCCAGAAATTCTTAAATTTTCCTCCTTAAGTTCTTTAAACTTAAAATTTCTGGAAATTCTGGTCTTAATAAAGCTACACTGGCTACCACTATCAATCAACACTCTTATAGTAGCTTCTCCATCATTCCCAATTAATAATGCTGCAGTTGTTTGCAATTCTCCCTTTACTTTTACTCCCTTTCATAGCAGTGGCATATGCCACTGATGTCTCTACTTCTGGGGTAGGCCTACTAGGAGTGTTTTCACACAATAATGGCTAATGCCAGCCATGGTATTTTTTGCACAAAATTTTAAACTTACAAAACCTTGCTTTGTGACCTTTCAAAAAACATTTAAAACATGCTGTGGACTTAAGTTACCTTGTCCTTTCTCACCTCAAAAGGTAAAGCCTCAGCCACCTCACATTTATATGACTTGTGGTTGCCTTCGCAAAATATGCATTCCTTGATTCCCTTTAATTTATTCTCAGAGGATGCATGTAGAGCTGACACTGTACCTGGGCTATTCCTTTTTCTAGAAACCTTGGTGATGTGCCTGCCTTTGTCCCCTTGTTTAACATCCCACTGTGCAAACTCAATTCCCTCTCGTCTTGCTAATTCTGTGCTTAAAAGGGATGATATAACGTTGGTTACTATACTGGAGTCTAAATTGCCTAGCTCAATTTTGCTTGAATTAAGTAGGGGTCACTCTACAGAACATGTGTACATCCCACTTCAGCAGATGAAGGGGGATGTACACATGTTCTGTAGAGTGACCCCTACTTAATTCAAGCAAAATTGAGCTAGGCAATTTAGACTCCAGTATAGTGACCAACGTTATATCATCCCTTTCCATTCTGTAATGAGTCTTTACTAATTATTGTTTTCTGTGTAACAAGTCTTTACTAATTATTGTTTTCTGTGTTTCAGATCTATGCTATGTTTATGTTGAATAAAGCCTCAAATTGGCCTTTACTTTATCTTTAGCCCGCTAACAAACGCGGCACCACAATTTATTCAACATTTCAATCAGCCATTCAGTCGGCCTTTCAGATACAGCAAGCAAATATTCTCCCCAAGCTGGGAAACTATGGAAATTATGGTCGCGCGGATTCAAATATTTCTTGAGTACTATCGCCGAACACAACCCCAATAAATTGGAGGTTCTATTCATACATATCGGCCCCGATGTCGCTGATATCATTCAAAACTGCTCTACTTATGAGAATGCCATGGCAGCCTTAGAGGCCACCTACGTCAAGAAGCCAAACGAGGTATGCGCTCGCCACCTGTTGTCCACCCGTCACCAAAAGCCCGAGGAAACCCTCGATGAGTACTTGCAAATTCTTCAACAACTAGCCAATGACTGCAACTTCAAATCGGTTTCCGCCGACGAAAACAGGAGTTCATCTGTGAGAGACGCTTTCATCCGAGGAATTAGAGATAGCGCCATCCGCACCCGCTTACTCGAAAATGACACACTCTCACTGGAAAAGGCTATCGTCCAGGCTCGAACATTAGATCAGGCCCAGAAAAACTCAGAATCGTACCTCACTCATTACAGTGCTGTTGCAGCCACTGGCTCTCGCCACGAACCGTCGCCGACTACTGACTCTACCCGGCCTGCCTGCGTCCAAGGAGACGATCTCCCAAACTCTTCAGCCGCTACGAATTTCGACAACAAAGCCGCTCTGTGCTTCTTCTGCGGGTCTCGACGCCATCCACGAAGCAGGTGTCCGGCAAAGGATTCTATCTGTGCGAAATGTGAAAAGACCGGCCACTGGGCCAAAGTCTGCCGCTCAAGTACTTCCTCGGCACGTCAAAAACAGGATAAAACCACAGCGTCTCATTCAGCCGCAGCATTAGCGACCATTAGTACCACTCTATCGTGTAGCTCCTCCATGCCTACCAACTCAACAGTCGATATCCTCGTCAACGGCCGTTCGTGTCTCGCCTTGTTGGATACTGGCAGCTCGGACAACTTCATTCGTGAGGATCTAGCCAAACACTTAGAGCTGCCCATTCTTCCGCACTCGGGCGTCGTATCAATGGCTTCGCCTAATCTATCCGCAGCCATCTCAGGTCGATGTACAGTGAAGGTTACGATGGGAGACCGCGACTACGAAAAGCTCGAACTATCCGTCTTGTCGGATCTGTGCGCTGACATAATACTCGGTACCCATTCTTAATCAGACACAAGGAATTGAACATCAATTTCGGAGGTCCGGAGCCAGCACTCCATATATGCGGCCTTACTCGATCAAGAATTTCAGCCCCACCACTATTCGGCAACTTAACTGCCGATTGTCGTCCCATCGCCACGAAGTCCAGACGATTTTGCTCTGAGGACAAAATTTTCATTGGGAAAGAAATCGAAAAGCTACTCAGGGATGAGATAATTGAACCCAGTAACTCACCCTGGCGTGCTCAAGTAGTCATCACATCTACCGAAACAAAAAAAAAACGCATGGTAATCGATTTCTCTCAAACCGTCAACCGATTTACCATACTAGATGCATATCCTCTTCCGCGAATCGATGATATAGCCAACAGTCTCACAACACAAATACTACAGCGTAATTGATCTGTCAAGCGCATACTACCAGGTAGAAATCGATCCGTCTGAACGACCTTTCACAGCATTCGAGGCTGACGGAAATCTATACCAATTCAGAAGGATCCCTATGGGAGTAACTAACGGAGCCGCGGCCTTCCAGCGCGTCATGAACGAATTCATATCCTCGAACAACTTATCATCAACATACGCCTACCTCGACGATCTCACCATCTGCGGAACCACTTGGGAAGAGCATGATGAGAACCTTCGACATTTCTGGGAAGCCGCTAAACGAGTAAATCTGAGTCTAAACAAGGAAAAATGCAAGCTTTCGATGACATCAGTGCACCTGCTCGGATATTCTATCTCTCATGGCGTATTGCGGCCCGATCCCGAACGCCTCCGGCCACTACAAGAACTTCAAACTCCTCGCAACAAGTCGTCTCTACAACGCGTAATCGGACTATTCGCATACTATGCTAAATTGATTCAGAACTATTCCCTCAAGATCAAACCTCTGCTCAACGTTTCATCATTCCCATTAACTCGCGAGGAAGTATCAACGATCCAAACACTCAAAGATGATATCTCGAAAGCTGTCGTCGGTTCAATCGATGAAGAACTGCCGTTCACTGTGGAGACGGACGCTTCCTCTTCAGCAATCGGAGCCACCCTCACCCAGAACGGCCGCCCGGTGGCGTTCTTTTCTCGCGCTCTGAATAACACAGAACGTCGCCATCACATCGTTGAAAAGGAGGCATACGCTGTAATCGAATCCATTCGCAAGTGGAAGCACTTCTTAGCTTATCGACACTTTACTGTCGTCACCGACCAGCGGAGCGTATCTTTCATGTTCGATGGAAAAGCTACTGGTCGTATTAAGAACGATAAGATTCTCCGTTGGCGTGTAGAACTAGCCGGCTACTCATTCACAATAAAATACAGACCGGGCCCCGAGAACCGAGCCGCAGACGCATTGTCGCGATCCTTTTGCGCTGCTACTCCAAGAATATCCCTAGCCCAGCTGCATGTTAATCTGATACACCCAGGAGTCCGCCGAATGACTCATTTTGTGAGAGCTAGGAACCTACCATTCTCAGTGGATGACATAAAACGAGTTACGTCGGAATGCCAAACATGCGCTAAATGTAAGCCACAGTACTATAAACCAGAAGTTAGTCACTTAATACGGGCCATGTTCCCGTTTGACCGACTTAACATCGACTTTAAAGGCCCGCTTCCGAGCGCAACTTCGCGACCTTACATCCTAACAGTAATCGACGAGTATTCACGCTTTCCCTTTGCCTTCCCGTGCCGTGATACGAACACGTCAACCGTTATCGCCCGTCTCACCGAGTTTTTTTTTACCTTCGGAACTCCCTCTTACATCCACACAGATCGAGGGACATCGTTTATGTCTTCGGAACTAAAACTGTTCCTAACTAAACATGGTATCGCGACTAGTCGCACAACGCCGTATCACCCCCAAGGAAACGGGCAATGCGAACGTTACAATGGAATCATCATGAACACCATTAAACTAGCCATAGAAGATCGCGGGTTGCCGATGTCGCAATGGGAGTCCGTCCTACCAGACGCGCTGCACTCGATTAGATCGCTGCTGTGTACGGCCACGAACGAAACTCCTCACGAGCGTCTATTCACGCACCCGCGGCGTACTTCTACCGGTTCTGCACTACCGACGTGGCTGTCTTCTCCGGGAACTGTACTCCTTCGCCAATTCATTCGCCGATCCAAGAACGACCCCCTCGTCGAGGAAGTTGAGTTAATTGAGGCAAACCCCAACTACGCGTTTATACGGCATCCGAAAACGCGGCACCACACATTCCTACTCCCAAGTTGTCCAGGGACCTAGTTCTAACTTCAAATTCAACATATAACTGCCGTAACTCCTTGACACTATTGGGATTATTAACAGGAGGTATAGCTAAAAGTTCACGGAGGTGGCTTTTAATTAAGATCTCTGGCTTACCAAACCGTTTCTTTAATATATCCCAAGCCACATTATAATTAGCCTCTGTTAATGCTAATCCTGCTATTGTCCTTGCTGCCTCCCCTTCCAAGAAGGACTGCAAATAATTAAACTTCTCCACCGCGCTTAACACTTGACTACTGTAGAATGAACTGCTGATTGAAAACTGTCTGCCCATCCTTGCCATTCCTGAATACTCCCAGGAAATGTTTTGAGCACAAGCCTCGGTAATTGAACTGCAGATCTGTTAACCTTAACTTCACAAACACCATTTGTTGAGGGTTGTGTTTCATTATTAGAACTGGTCTCCAACTGTACTGAGCTGCTAAACTCTTTTGCTCTGTGGCATACTTTAATTATATCATCAAAAATCTCTTCAAAGTAAATCATGTTATTTTTTATTTCATCCTCTTCTATAAGAGCCTCAATTTTAACATTTACTTCGCTTAGAGCAACCTTTTTAGTTTCTAATATGGAAAGCTGCACAGTCACTAAGCTTAAATCCTCTTGCTCTATGGCAGAATCTATAGTGGCAATGACCTTTGTAATTAGACCTTTGTAGGCGCGTCTCCTTTTTTTATACTTGTTCAATTCAGCTGCACTCATCTTCAATGCAAACAACAATTGGGCTTAATGCCAAATAAGTTGAATTGGCAAAAATACTTAGCCAAACTGATCAAACTCAAATTTTGCTTTTTTCAAATAAACTGAATTGTTTGGTTGGGGTACTGACCAACCACCTGTATGGAATACCAAATTTTCCACCCAAGTAACTGGCGCACTGAAGTCTGCAACCTTCGCCTATGAATAATAAACCAAAATTAACCAAACCGGTAAAAATGTAGGCCCAAAACAACGACAGACGAGCTGCCAAGTTTCGCAATTGGGCGACCAAACTTTCTACCCTAGGACCTTAACTCAATTATGCTCAACCCGTCTAGGCCTAACTTGGTCTACAATTTGCACAATCAGAACTTTGCCGGAAAATAGTCACTGACTCAGTCTTGGGCTAGAATCCGGTTTCGAAAGACCATGTTATTTTTTTTTATTGGGTTCAGAATCCCAGCTGAGCCGTGAACGGCCAAGCTCTGAAGGGCCAGTTTAACCTACAGCCCAAGTTAAGTTAGACTACAAACTTACGGACTTGGAGGTCCTCTTAGGTCCTACCTCAGGGTTGCTGACTCGATGTGGGCCTACCTTAGGCCTCAGTTGCATGAATTTAAGATAAAACACAAAAGGGGCACTATTTATGGTCTTCTTTCTAAACTTTGGAACAACAACACAACCTGCACCATTGCACGATGCAACAATCTTGTATCTAAAAAACCAAACTGAATTGCAAGAGAGCTCTCTATAAGACCACGCCCTGTAAGTGCCGCATTCAACAAACGAGTAAGAAGGATGCACAGTGCCCCGCCCCCCCAAAAAAAAATGATGCCACAAGAGTGACCAAACAATGATGCCACAAGAGCCCAAAAATGCTAGCTCTAAATTAAGTGAATTTTTCACTAACCTTACAATTATGAGATGGATATATATACACACACACCTTAATTTAATATATACAAGCAATGCTGCATCAATCAGCTTAGTCATCATATCGCCTTAGGACAACAATGGCTCTTCCTCTTCTAGATTTTCTAACAGGCCCTACGCCCTCTTGGCAGATTCCGGCTAGACTTAGAAGATTGAAACGCGGTTATTCTTTGGGTCTCCATATTGTGACTTAAGAATCGATCTGTATAGATTTGCAGACTTTGAATTATGAAAAATTTGGTATCGAGAAGGTCTTGTATTTGTTGGTGACTGCAGGAAGGCAGGCCCAAAGTTTCGTTAATTCAAAGGCAGGGGCGTACCTAAAGTATTTGGCACCCGGGGCGGATCCTTCCTTTGGCCCCCCCCCCCATAAATAATTTTAAAATTTAAACACAGAAAAATATATTATGTTTGCAAGTAGATTTTTAAAATCAAAAGGTATAAAGCATGACCATGCATAATAAGCATGAACTATTATGACTTGAAATACATTAACTGAACAAAATGTCTTTGATTATTATTATTATTATTATTATTTTATTTTTTTTAGGGGGGGCGGGGTTAAGTGCAAACACGACTCCTAAAAAAGCAGAAAACTATGAGCATTACTCACAAATAACTAGACCACTGACAAAATGAAAATTAACAGTGTATCCAGTAAATAAAGAAGTAAAATAAATCACGACATCACGACGATGCATTTACCGAGTATTATAACATCACGACGATGCATTTATAAACACTTAGACATCACTATGATACCACATTGTCAAAAATTATTGGACACTGGTATAAGTACCATAATATTGTTATAAACACCAGCACTTTATGCCTTATCATAATTATTTAATGAAACATACCTCATGTATGGGGAGTCACAGTGTCAAGTGAACAAGATTTGGAATGTCAGTTGCAGCCAGCTGGCTATGTTCAACAAACTGATGACTAAAACGTCAACAAACGTTTGCCTTTCGACGTAATCTTTATTAAATATTTAATTTTTCGTTTGTAAATTTTGTATTGCCAATAAAAATTAAAATTTATTTTATAGTGGAAATTAACATTAAGCTGTTGTAATAGTTTGAACATTTTACAATTTTTTTTCTTACTTTGGCGAATTTTTCATTTGGTTTGAAAACTTGTACTGGTATTTCAACTCTCCCGATGGCACTCCCCTCCTGGCTGTCACCCGGGACGGACCGCCCCCCCCGCACCCCCCTTAGTACGCCACTGCGGAAAAGTACCTAAAATAAATGTGATTATATGTATGCGGCAGCCATAGGCGTATGAGGCGGGGAGTCTGGGGGCGGCCCCCCCAGGACTAAGGAACTGAGCATTTTCAGGGCAAATATTGAAATTTTCAGGGCAGATTTTCCTGACATTCCTTTGGTTTTTTTTTTACTTCTTGAGGTGAATTAATTACTTGGTACTATACTTGCGAAAAATGCTCTGTATGAATTGGTCCACAATTAACCCACCCCTTATATCTCCAGTCTATACTATAGAGTAGATCAAGTCTAGCCTAGAGGGGTCAGCCTAGAGATTCCGGAAATGGTCCAGAGCGGGCAGATAAATTGAGGTCCACAGTAGGATTCCTCACAAGAATTAGGTTAGGGCAATCTACCTTCACCTTTGTTAAGCTATGAGTTGATGCTGGGTCTTAGGCCACAATGTAGGCCTAACTTGTCTGACCCAGCTTAATTTAATGAGATTAACTTTGGTGTAAAAACTCAATTAGTCACTTACTTTTTGTTATCGGAGTGTCTCCCTTCTCCGGTTATGTTTTCGAGAGCGCACTTTGCTGGTACGTCCTCTCGCCCCGTTCTTCGTTTTCGTTCTCCCTTTGTTCTCCTCTTCGCGGGGCTTCTCGTACCAGCGTTGTCTTGGTTTTTTCCTCGGTTGGTTGAGCGGTAATGTATCTCCACTACCGAGCACGCTCCTCCCACACAGTATATAAATACTAGTGTGGAGAATAACTCTGGTGAGCAACCAATTGGTTTCATCCACCCAGTTATTGACATAAAAGGAATTTAATGATTGTTAGATTAACTACCTACCTACTCAGTGAACCATTTTCGTTACCTCCCAACTACCCACACATCAGTTTTCCATAATACTTGTAGTTAATAATTAAAACGTAAGTTGAGGACTTACTGAATCCATATCAACTGCAATGCCGTAGTTTTGCTTATCATTTAGAAATGTTGTAGCAAAAATTTTATCTCATTTTTGTAAATTGTAATGTTTTTTATATCAAAAAGGCTTCAATATATGTTACTCATACTCTAACCTTTGTGTTATTTTATACTACACATAGTTCTTATGCGGAAATCAGGGCACCCTGAAAATTTTCAGGGCAAATTTTTTCCGCCCTCACCCCCGCAGTAAAGTGCCATCTCATATGCCTATAGCGGCAGCATCAGGGACTCAATGTTGACCAAGCTAAATATTATATAACCCATTCCAGCTGATAACGCAAGCAGACGTCCAAGCACCACCACGTCCTTTTTTAGTGGCCCAAATTTAATTTTTCATTGCTTTTATTCATTGTAATGTTATTACCTTGTAAACCATAAGAATAAAAATAGTTTTTATTCACTTTAAAAGTAGCGAGTGGCGAGAAACGGTTAAAATTCCTCTAAAATGTAGCGCCCGTACTGCTTTAGCTACTTTTCCTCAGTAATAGGAAAGAGTTGTAATAAACTGGTTGTGGGAAAGACATTCTGCAAAGGCTTGGCGCTGCCATCAATATTATATGGAACAACTATTATAGAACTAAACAAAACACAAACTATATAGCTGGGATGTGGATAACTGGAGGAAAGATATGGATGGAAAGGAAAGTTTAAAAATATATAGGAAATGGAAAGGAAACATTGGAGATACAGAGGATATATGTATATGATAACATCCCAGTCTCAACCATATTGTACAGATGTAGGACAAATAATTTAGAACTTAATGACAGAAATAGATTTTAGGAGGGGACACCAAATGCCCAATGTGTGCATACGAAAAAGAAGATCTGGAACATTTCTTGTTGGACTGTAGTGCCGACCAGGAGAGAGTAAAGGCCATCGAATTACAGCAGCCTTTTATGGCTGACAAAGACGAGGTTATTAGGGAGTTTATCTTTAGGAAGAAAAATATAGACCACAAAAAACAGACTATATAAATTCTGGAAAATACGATATCAAACAGTTAAAGCACAGCACAGAGGGTGAAGACATCAGGAGGTGCCGTTGAAAAGGCTAAACCTCCAACATTTTATCACATCAAATCAAAAGCAGAAGCGCTATCGCTACTTAAAAATATCACGTTACTCGTAACTTTTTTTTTCTTAAATATTCATTTCTATTATTTCTTTCTAATAAATATCGTAGTTTCATAATAGTGTATAGTATTAATTACTGTAGCCACTTCATCTGCATAATGTCTGGATTCCCCCTGACAGTTCAACTAAATATGTATTGGTTCAACTCTTGCTATTAATCGTTGTTGTTGACTTTTGACCAGCATACAGTAATCTAATTAGATTTGTAAATACTTAAAATCTCACAGTGGCTACTACCTAATTTGTCAAATGGCGGGAAAACAAAAGACTAACATGTAATGCAAGTACATTGGAGTCACTAGTCTACATACATTGTAGAATCAACTTTTACAGTTATAGGTTTAAATAGACTAGGCCCACGATACTTGCCTTATAATATAGTTTGTGAAGTTTTTGCATGGTGCTCAGTTTTTAAAAATTGTGGTTAATATACAGTAAGTACCATGACCTGCATTTCTAGCAAGAAATATATTTTTCTAGTGTAATGAAAATTTGGTTAATATTCGTTTTTTGACCCAGTCACACCCAGCTATAACAGTAATATATATTGAATAACCAATCAAAACTGAATAAGAAAATATATATATTATCTTGTGCAAATTTGTATAAAATGTACTTTTTTATAAAAAAAAATGTTTTCTACTTTCTAATATGTATGTATATAAATTTCGGTTAGTTTGTTTATTTTGGCTACTTTTTCTGGAGATTTTTTGGCTATTTTTGGCTACTTTTGGCTACTTTTTCTTACTTTTGCCTACTTCTTTCTGTTTCTTGTTAGTGTGGTGATATTCGTTCTAGTATTATGATGTGTCAATCTTGTGAGCTTGATTTTGAAGACGTGATCCGCCATATTGCTCTCGATGAAAACAAGAGTTTAGACCTTTTTTTCAATCACGGAATAATTAAGACATCCGTGACCTGCCCTAAATACAATAGTGCTTGTATTTTAAGAAAAGACCAGAAGGTCTTTAGATGCCGTAAAAAAAATCCTAAAAATAAACGTGTCATTTCAGTTTAAGGGCAGGCGAAATTTAGCGGACTACCCATGCAAGGTTGGCACATGTTATTACATTATCATTTGTATAATTTAGGTCTCGGGGGGTATGGGGGCAGAGCCCCCATAAAGATCACGCATCACAAATTGATCGGTCCTAATGTTTTGCGGACAGTTCAGTACATGACACTGGTTAGGTCAACTGTATGCCCTAGATGATTGGTTAGGTTAAGTCATGATATTTTCGTTTAAATTCGTTAGTTTAAACAAAAATGACGAGTGCAAACTTTTCTGGTTAATTTTGAGGTGTTTTGTACGAAACTGCCATCCGTTTCCTGTGCAAATGCGTAGTTTTCAAGATGACGATATCTCAAAAACTACGCATTTGCACAGGAAATGGATGGCAGATTTGTGCAGAGCACCTCAAAATTGACCAGAAAAGTTTGCTCTCATTATAAAAAGAGTGGGTCAAAAAATGAATACCAAAAATTTAAATAATATTCATGATCTTATATTACCAGGACAAGACAGAGGGTTGTTGCCAATGTGCAGGCAGTTTTTACATAGTGGAGCCACCTCGATGGGCCAAAGTGGCCCCTAGTGTGCCCTCTAAAAATTTTGGTAATTATGTATATTGAGTAACTCAGTCATTTTACACACCAAAATACATTTTTCTAGTAGTATTTGATGTGATTTGTTCAAATCTGACCTCCATTTCCCTCGGAAATGAGATCTAACGAAGTTATAGTACTTTGAAGTTTAGCTCATTTTCAAGGGAAATGGAGGTCAAAATCTAAGCAAAACGCATCAAATATTACTATAAAAATATATTTTGGTATTAATTAACCTAACCTAACCTAACTTAATATGAATATGTTATTACATTATCATTTGTATAATTTAGGTCTCGGGGGTATGGGGGTGGAGCCCCCATAAAGATCACGCATGACAAATTGATCGATATTGATTGACATTTTAGCATCGGAAATTCAAAAATATAAAATCCTATACTGATCAATTTGTGATGCGTGATCTTTATGGGGGCTCTGCCCCCGTACCCCCGAGACCTAATTTATACAAATGATAATGTAATAACATATTCAATATTTCTATTGCTCGGGAGTCATTAGAATGCACTTTGTATATTAAATCCTCAAAATAATATTCATACCCTTCATATGTCATTGCGACTAACATCTATGAAAAACTAACAGAAGTGGAACTAGCAACTTAAAAAGCCTAACAACTTAAAAAACCTAGCTCATATCATGTTCTCATGATGTCACTAATCAAATATTGGAAGGGCGGGAAAAAAAATGCAAACCATGTCATAATATTCAAATCTACATAATTTGGTAAGGACGCATCTGCGAGCATAGTGACTTATATGAAAATGATGAGAAAATTATGCTTTAATATTTTATAATTATATTTGCTTTTGATATTCTGAGTACGATAAAACTTATATTAACCAAAATTTTGGTTATTATTCGTTTTTTGACCTAGTCACACCCAGTTATAACAGCAATATATATTGAATAACCAATCAAAACTGAATAAGAAAATGTATATATTATCTTGTGCAAATTTGTATAAAATGTACTTTTTTATAAAAAAAATATTTTCTACTTTCTAATATGTATGTGTATAAATTTTGGTTAATTTGTTTATTTTGGCTACCTTTTTTGGAGATTTTCATTCAACTATAGTTTACTTCATTTATTTTTGGCTACTTTTTCTTGATTTTGCCTACTTCTTTCTGTTACTCGTTAGTTTGGTGATTTTCATTCTAGAACCATGATATGTCAATCTTGTGAACTTGATTTTGACGACCTAATCCACCTTGTTGGCCTCGATGAAGATAAGAACATAAGAAATTTTTATAGTGGGCACACTAGGGGCCACTTCGGCCTATCGAGGTGGCTCCACTATGTAAAAACTGCCGGTAATTATTCGTTTTTTGACCCAGTCTCTCTTTATAATGAGAGCAAACATTTCTGGTCAATTTGGAGGTGCTCTGCACGAATCTGCCATCCGTTTCCTGTGCAAATGCGTAGTTTTCAAGATGATATCATCTCAAAAACTACGCATTTGCATAGGAAATGGATGGCAGATTCATGCAAAACACCTCAAAATCGACCAGAAAAGTTTGCATTCGTGCTAACCTAACATAGCCTAGCCTAACATAGCCTAGCCTAACATAGCCTAGCCTAACCTAGCCTAGCCTAGCCTAACATAGCCTAGCCTAGCCTAACATAGCCTAGCCTAACTTCTTGTATCAAATAGGGACTATTAAATTGAATGCAGTATTCGAGGAGGGGTCTCACACATGAAATGTATAGTTGCTTTATAATATTGGGTGATTTGTATTCAATGTGTGTGTGCATGAGATTGAGTCTAGCATTTGCTTTATTTCTGATTACCATACAGTGATTTGAGGGTTTAAGTTCATTTGTCACAGTGACACCCAAGTCTTTCTCTTTATCATCATTTTTAATCCAAATTCTATTCATATTGTATTCAAATTCTGGATTTTTTGGCCCAATATGCATAACCTTGCACTTATCAACATTAAATTTCATCTCCCACTTATCTGCCCAGGCTGTTACTCTGTCTAAGTCTTTTTGTATTGTCATTGCTCCTGCTACTGACTTAACATTATGGCCTAATTTTGTATCATCAGCAAATTTTGAGGTTTTACATGATAGGCCCTTCTCTAGATCATTTATATAGACAACAAAAAGCAGAGGTCCCAGAACAGACCCCTGTGGGACTCCGCTCAATACGGGTCTCCAAGTAGACTTATTTCCATTTAGATGAACTCTGTTTTCTATTTCTCAGCCATTCTTCTATCCAATTAGCTATATGACCTCTTATACCATGGGCTTTAACTTTTACCAACAATCTTGCATGAGGAACAGTATCAAATGCCTTTGCAAAATCTAAGTATACTATATCTACTGGCTCTTTATTGTCCAAATGCAATAGGACTCCATCATAAAATTCAATCAAGTTGGTTAGACAGGACCTTCCATTTCGAAAGCCATGCTGGCTATCATTTATAAGGTTGCACTCTTCAAGGAATTCAGTAACTTTACCTCTAATGATACTTTCGAGCAATTTGCAAATAATGGAGGTGAGGCTGATGGGTCCATGGGCGCCCACAGGATTTTTTTCAAGGGGGGGCAAAATTTAATGTATTAATAGGTAGGGACCGGAGCAAGCAAAAAACTTTTGACCCTTTAGGAACCAGCAGGTTAATTCTAAGCAAGTTTAGTGTTGCATTTTCTGTAATGGAAAATGCAAATATATATTGTATATACATACAATGCACATGATAACAAACATTTATTTTATTTATAACAGAAACATGATAGAATGAAGAAAAAAGCACACTGAAGTAAATGTTGTACCTAATTTGAAAACTGTTTCGAGCATCACCTACACTGCTCATTTGAATAGGAATTGTAATCATCTGTGGTCACTACCAAAATTATGAACAAATAAAAATTTTCACCCTTTAGGAGGCAGTTGGATACTTTTCAGCAAGTTTAGGATATAAATATTTTCTTAGAAAATATTTAATATATTTTCTTGGCATTTCCAGGGGGGGGCAAGTGCCCCCCCTTGCCCCTACCTGCGGGTGCCCATGGATGGGTCTGTAGTTTTTTGCTAAGTTTCTATTTCCTTTTTTAAAGATTTGGAGCCACATTTGCTTTCTTCCAATCCTCTGGAATTTCAGTACATATCAATGATTTATTAAAAATAATTTCTAGTGCCTGTGCTATATTCTTTTTGGCAGCTTTTATGACTATTGGATGCATTTCATCTGGCCCTGGAGATTTTTCCACTTTTAATTTATCTATTGCTTTTAAGATATCTAGTTTTGTTACCCTTAATTCATTTATTTCTCTATCTTGTCCCAGGTGGTAGTAAAGGGTGGGGCACGGGAACCAAGTGTTTTTGGAATAATCAGGAAAATGATTTTTATTTTTGTAAAGAAAATATATTGGTAGAACAACATTCGTAAGAACATAGCATTTCATGTCATAATAATCATGTACCGAAAATTATATCTGGCATATGATGTCCTTGGCCGTCGACGCATTGTTGAAGGCGTTTACGAAAATTGGCCTCCACTCTTCCCAGCAGGTCTCTGTTGATTTGGATGATTTGTTGACGGATCGCTTCCTTCAATGCATCTAATGTACGGGGCTTGTCCTCGTAGACACGTGACTTGAGGTACCCCCATAGAAAGAAGTCACATGTGGACAAGTCAGGGGACCGAGGGGCCATGCAATGTCACCAAATCTCGAAATGAGATGGTTGGGAAACAGGGGCGAAGAACAGCCATTGACGCTCTGGCGGTGTGTGGCGTGGCCCCATCTTGCTGAAACCACAAATGTCGACGAGCAATACGCCTTCTTCGTTACTCAGGGATGAAAAAGGTGTTCACCATCTCAATGTAACGCCCAGATGTTATGGTAACGGTAACCCCATTTTGTTCGAAGAAATAGGGACCAATGACGCCAAACTTTCCCACCGCGCACCAAACTGTAACCTTAGGGCTATGCAGCGGTTTTTCATGGAGTTGTCGCGGATTTTCAGCAGCCCAATACCGACAGTTTTGATTGTTGACGGCCCCATTAAGGTGGAAATGGGCTTCATCACTCATTACCACCATCATGTTTTCATTCTGCTCATAAAGTGCAAGCATTTCCTGTGCAAAATTCAGTCGTTGGGGGCAATCGTTTACATTCAATTCCTGCACCATCGCTAACTTGTATGGGTGAAAATGTAATTCTTCATGCAAAATCCGTCTAACAGTACGATTGCTGATTCCGAGTGCAGCTGAATGTCTCCGAGCAGAGCGGCCTGGGCTTTGCAACATCGCTTGTCTGACCCTTTCAACGTTCTCTGGAGTACGCACAGTGCGTTGCGGCCCCTTCGGTTTTGTTTTCATTATTGAGCCTCCTGTTCGAAGATTGTTAACCCAACGTAAGATTGTGTCACGAGCGGGAACAGAGTCATTTCGATGAATGTTGAATCTGCGGCGAAACGCACGCTGAACTGCTGTCACTGACTCGCCACTCCTAACAAAATGATCATACGCGAACATGCGGTGTTCTAACGTCCACTGCTCCATGATGGCACCTGAAAGATAAAGGTGAGTGTTAGTTAAAGTTAAATGCTATGAACCCAGGAATGGAATGCTACCTACCGCACGCCCCTCCCATTCCTAATGGCCGATTACTAGCTATTCAAAAAACACTTGATTCCCGTGCCCCACCCTGTATAAGATCAGGAATATTATTTAAATTTTCATTTGTGAATACTGATGAGAAGTATTTGTTTAGTTCTTCAGTTATTTCAAGATCATCATCTATAGTTTTATCATCTATATGGAGGGGGCCAATTTTCTTTTTCACTCTACTTTTCAAATTGAAGTGACTGAAAAACTTCTTAGGATTGTTTTTTGAATTCTTGGCTAGGCTTTTCTCCAGGTCCCATTTGCTATCTCTGATTACTTTCTTGCAAATGCTTTTTACTTTTATATATTTCGGACTCTGTGCCATTTTTAGTTCTTTTGAATTTATGAAATGCTTTTGTTTTTTCTCTGATTGCTCTTTTTACATTGCAGTTTATCCAAGGTTGTTTTTTATTTTTTCCAGTTCTGATTTTACACTGGGATATGCTTCATTTGTATATTCATTATTATACTTTTAAATTTTTCTCACATACTAGTTACTGTCTGTTCAGGCTGTAGAATATCTGTCCAATTTATTAGACACAGATCATTTACTAGTCCATTTATATTTCCTCTTTTAAAATCTGGAACTTCTACTTTATTTTCAGTAGGTCTTGAATTACAAACAATATTAAACCGAAGGATACAATGATCACCTGAACCTAGTGTTTCTGAAACTGAGATATCCTGGAAGGTATCTGGATTATTTGTTAGAATTAAATCTAGAATGGCATCGGCCCTGGTTGGCTCCTTTACTAACTGGGTTAAACCATTCTCAATTATACAGTCTAAGAATCTCTCATTACTTTCTGGCATTTGTAATATTTCTCAGTCTATATGCCTATAATTGAAATCTCCAATAATAATAATATTGCTTGTCATTGCTTTATTTATTTCATCAATAAGTTGATTTTCTACATACTTATTTTCTTCTCTACTTTTGGGGATTCCTCCAACTGAACATCCCTCAGGTGGTCTATAAATACCCCCTATCCTGATTTTCCTGGCATTTTTATGCCCAATATCTATCCATACAGATTCAACTGGATTCAGATTTGTCTTGGCATAAATAAATACTCCACCACCCTCTGAATATTTATGTTCATAATAAAAAAGTTCATAGCCATCAATTTCATAAGTAATGGTATTATCTCTCTCACTAAATAGACTATTTGGTATCGTACTGAATTTTGTCCAAGTTTCAGTGACAATCATAACATCAGGATTTTCAATACCTATGTATGCCTTGAATTCATTTATTTTATCTCGGATACTTCTTGCATTGACATAGAAAAATGACAAAGAACCCTTGGAATATTTTGCTTGTAATTTAGTCTGGTTCTTGTTCTGTGATGGTATATTATTTGCATCTCTTTTCCTTTCTTTGTTGACCTTTTTCTTTTGAGTTTTGATTATATTTTTTATTAGTTTATTGTTATCAAGAGTATTGGTATTTGTACTAATTTGGCCTATTCCTTTAGCTTTTAGTCAATTATATGATACAATCTTTGATAGTAAATCAGTTCCTTTACTATTAAGGTGAATTCCATCTCTGTTGTAGAGCTCTCTTTTTTTATAAAATTTATTCCACAGTTCGAGATATGTAATTTCCATGCTCTGACATAGTGTCTTAAGCCTACTACTTATATATAATGCTTGTGAGTACCACTTATTATTCTCATGTATCCTCGGAATTATACCTGTGATAGATGTTTTAAGGTTAGGTCTCCGTTCCTTTAACTTTGTTAATAGCTGTTTATATGACTCCATGATTTCTTCGGAGTGCTTACCCTTTATATCATTTCAACCTACATGTATAACCATATTCTTTGGTACAGTTAGGTCAATACCAGATCCTTCTTCTATAATTTTATTACTAATTCTATTTATCCCTGCACCTGGATAACAGTAAGCTATGCTACCTCTAGGTAATTTAGATCCTAGGCCCCTCACTTGAGAGTCAGCTATAATGGATGCTGGTTCAAACACACCTATAGCTTTAGAGTGCCTGGGTTTATATGAGTCTGGATTATTATTGCTAGCATTTTGTTTTATAGGCCTACTTTCTTCAGCTTTCTCATCTTGATCCTGGACCAGCGACAAAGCATGAAACTGATTGGTTAGTTCTATAAGGACACTTTTCCTTGGATCTTGAATTCTACCTTTCCAGGTTTTCCTAGGTTTAGTCCACTCATCATTTTCAGGAATTGTCTGAGGATATCTAGGCCTGGGCTCACTATGAGGTATAGGGACATTTAAGTTTACTTGAACTGCTACTTCACTAGATTTAGGCTCAACTGCAGTATCTCTATAAGTTGGTCTGGCCTCTCCCTCACTAATAGACCCTCTGGACTTATTGAAATTTTTTATTACAGTACTACACTTGTCACAAAACCACATCAAGTTGACATTAAGCTTAGAAGCAGCATTTATACCTTTTATATATCATTTGTAAGGCCTTTGCAGCTTACGTGATACCAGACATCACAGCTATCACATGCAATAGCTCTATCTTTACTCTTAACTTCCTTTTTACAAACTCTACAGTCACTGTCAAAATCCATTTTTGTAGGGTAGGCTATGTTCCTAAGGGCTATACGCATAAGCAAATTAATCACGGTGAAAATTTTGTGGATCCCCAAGACCATACCATCCACACGCAAAACATTGAACGTTTGTGGAAGGATATGAAATTGTGGGTTTTACGTGCTGGGAACAGATGCCCTCATTACTGGAAATATTTTGCATGATACTTGTTCCTGGCAGAACATCCTGATGATTCTACAGTTCTGCATCACTTCCTTACTGCAATTGCAGAACTATATCCTCCAAAATAAGGTGACTGGTTAGGTTGTTATGGTAGGTTAGGTTAGGTTGTTTAGCATGAATGCAAACTTTTCTGGTTAATTTTGAGGTGTTTTGTATGAATTTGCCATCCGTTTCCTGTGCAAATGCGTAGTTTTTGAGATGACGATATTTCAAAAACCGCATTTGCACAGGAAATGGATGGCAGATTCGTGCAGAACACCTCAAAATTGACCAGAAAAGTTTGCTCTCATTATAAAGAAAGACTGGGTCAAAAAATGAATAATTACCAAAATTTCTTGTTTCTTAGGGTAAATCTCTAGGAGTGCTCCATTTTTCAATATTAAACATACTCCTAAAACATATACCATTTGAAAGCTCTTATTTTTCTGAGTCTAAAAATGTAGTAATCCAAAAGTATCAATAGCAAATAAAAAGTAACTAGGTTTAAATATAAAACCCTATACATACTAGTGATGTAGGTCACATCCGCACATTTTCTCGCACCTGCATCCGCACTTTGGACTGCGGATGTGGACCATTGAGATAAAATGTCATTAATAAGCGGAAATTATCAAATTCTACTATATTAATAGAACTAGTTCATTGTGCGCAAAAGTGATGCAAGCGACAAGACGAGAGGCTGTTCTTGTATGAAGTTACTCTCTTGCAACCTACTTAGATCCACGTTACAAAGCTGAGTTATTTTCACCTAGTACATTAGAACGAGTTAAATCATCACTTGGCAAAGCAGTTGAAGAGCTTCAATCTCTTGAATCTGTCGCTTCGCCACCCACCAAAAGAATAAAAGTTTCAGTGACAGAACCAACACCTTCAACAAGCAAATCTATCACAGAATCTGTGTCTCAGTTTCTTGAGTCAAGCAGCAATGACGAGACCTACGCGATGTCAAAAGATGTAGTAAAATGATCGAGAGCTATCACCAAGAAAAACGCCTGGCTGCATGTGACAATCCTATTAGTTGGTGGAAAAATACGCAGAATATCTATCCATACTTGAGTAAACTTGCAAGGAAACATTTAGCCTGTCCTCCAACAAACGTACCAAGCGAGAGATTATTTAGCAGTGCTGGATTAATATATGATGAAAAGAGAAACAGACTGGCAGCAGAAAGGCAGAAAAATTAATGTTCCTTAAGCATAACCTTCCTATAATTAAGTTTGAACATTAAACGATGAACATCTTAGTTTACTTTATTTTAATTACTCATTTATAAATATGCCTAATAAAACTTTAAACTTAATATAAATAGTTATCAAGCTAATTAAAGATCTCTTTCTATAAGGGTGGAGGTTGGGGAAAGAGGTCGGTGGGGTGCATTTGAGTTGGGTTCACGTCCCGCATCCTGGTAACACAATTATGGTTTCTAATTGTGGCTGAAACTCAACAAAATATAACGAATTTATTTGCAGATTAATTCACTAATTGATTTCTATATTAGTTAGATGCTTGATATTATTTTATATGTTCAGAGAAAAGTACAGTAATTATTGTACAATTAATCAATTATACTACATTATAGCTACAGCTCTCTCTATATAATAACTTATTATATACGTTAAACACAACAAATCTCGAATACATCCTAAAAAATAACAAAAATGTAGACATCCGCATCCGCGGATGTTGAAATCAAACATCCTCATCCGCATCTGCGGATGTGAAAAAAATGACATCCGCTACATCACTAATACATACTGATCAATTTGTGATGCGTGATCTTTACCGGCTGTAACCCCCCCCCCCCCCCCCCCCCCCCCGAGACCTAAATTATACAAATAATAATGTAATAACATTCATGTTAGCTTAGGTTAGTGTAACAATTACCAAAAATACCATCTTACAACACAGACTGAAGATTTATAATGTAGTTAATGATGTCACATGTCAAACAATTAATTAAATCATGCAAGATTGTTGATAAAAGTTAGAGCCCATGGTATAAGAGGTCATATAGCTGACTGGATAGAAGAATGGCTGAGAAACGGAAAACAGATTTCATCTAAGAACACTTACCTTAAATTTACCTTAAAGCGCTTCTGCCTCAAGGGTGCGCTGCTCCCACGAAGTCTGCTCAGCGCCTCCTGATGCGGGGCCACAATGGGGTTGCCACCCTTCTTTTCTCTTGCTTCTGCCATACAATTTGGTCCCCTGTTGAATTTGTGGGGGCTGGTCTGGCAGAGGAATACCCTGGCACTGTGGGTTGGTCGGGTATGTTGGCTAAAAACATGTCCGAGTGTTTTTTAAAAGTATCTACTGGGACTGCACTTATATCTCTAAGGTACTGAGGCAAGGAGTTAAACAGGCGAGAACCCTGCCTAGAGATACTATTATATTGAAGGGTTTGAATCCTTCTCACTGTTTGGTGGGAGGTGATATTTTTGACACATTCTGCTAGTTCTTGTTAAGGTGGGCACAATTGGTTCAGTATTGGGGGCAACTAAAAGCCCTTCTAGAATTTTCCAGGTATAGATTAGGGTGTATCTCTCAAACCTTCTCTTTATGGAATAAAGGTTGAGGCCTCTGAGCCTATCCCAGTAGTTTAATTTGTGTTTACTCACCTGTTGCCCATCAGGTTATTTAATATATGAGGTAAAGGTTCTTTGTAGACCCTCAATTTTTTGCAATTCATTCTGTTTTTGGGGAAACCATAATTGAGAGTAGTAGTCAATGCGTGGAAGAACAAGTGATTTCCACAGGGTAAGCATGGTCATACTGTCGCTAGTTCTGAATGTCCTCAGTAATATCCTATTAGTTGTTTGCATGATGAGGTTACTTTGTCAATGTGCCTGTTGAATGTTGTATCTTCAGATAATATAATCCCAAGATCCCTTAAATGATCAGTTTGTACAATATATTTTCCTGTGGGTCCAGTGTAGTTGAATTGTTCTTTCAGGTATTTATTTGGTCCATACTTAATTAGTTCAAATTTGTCTTCATTGAAGGCCATATTGTTTGCATCTGCCCATGCATATATAGTTTGTAGATCTTTTTGTAGCTCTACACAGTCTTCTTTTTCTGTAATTGGTCTTAGTATTCTGGTATCATCTGCAAATGACAGGGGAGAGCTTCCTAGGTTACAGTTTATATTGTTTAGCATTATAATGAATAGGATTGGTCCCAGTACTGTACCTTGCGGCATTTCACTAATCACTTCTTTTTCTATAGATTTTGCTCCATTTACAATTGGGTCATTCCAGCTCAATTGGTACAGGGGTGGTTGGGTGACCATCTCCGATTTTCTTCAAATTTTCAGGGTTGATTCATACACCATTCAATAGCTTAAATCTAAAATTTTAGTTTCCTCAGTCAAAAACTTTTAATTTTATGGTTGCTTAAATGGCCCCCACCTTTGACAAAAAATGCCCATGTTGGGCTTGATTGGCCAACGCCTTCATTTTGAGAGGCCTTGAAAAGTGTCTTCTAATAGGAGTAGAAGCTTCAAATTTGTCATGCCAATACAACTTCTGGTGGGCTTTTCAATTTTGCAAGCAAAAAGGCTGTGGAACAAATAGTTTCTGAGTTACAAGGGCTTAAATATGGCTCCATTTTGAAGCTTGCATCAATTCCTCCCACTTTTATGACTACCATTTTCAAAAGTTTTAGTTCTACATCAATCACAGCTGTTTTAATACTCCTAATAGTCTCTATGGGTTGTAAATTTATGAGTGAAATAAAAAAATAACTAAAAAAGGATTTATTTCTATTTTTAAAAATTTCCAAAAGTTGATATTTTCACAAAATTTGCAAAATTAACATCAACTTTGGGGCTTAATATAAAGGTGTCTGAAATTAGTCAGGGAGTTGATACTTCTAGTAAAGAAAGATACATATGTGTAAAAAAACATATATTAAGGAATAGATCTCAACTCAACTCCTTCATATAGTTTTGGTGATTCAAAGAAAAGTGCTTTTTGTGAAAAATCTCAAATTTTTGCAAAATTTATAAATTTTTAAATTTCTATTTATGACATTGAATTGTAATTTTACTTCCATTTTTTACTTAAGTTGATTTACAATTGTAATAATATGTAAATAAGTCTAAAACATACAAGAAATTTAATATGTCTGTCAAAATAACCAGTGACTCGAAGGGCTCTGGGTAGCTCATTTCGCTTTGTATATTCTTATAAATGTAGAACATGATGGTTAATCATTAATGTCCAGGCCTATTTTATAGATCATGATCTTTTATTTTCAGAAAATTTAACTAGAGCAATTAACTTAGTTTTACTGCCTGTAATAATGGCTTATTCTAATCAAGAATCAAAGTGCATCTTTGGTATGTACTTGGATGATCCATGTCATGAACATAGACTCACCATGAGCTGACAGATGAAACCAGGAAACTGCTATTGTGGAGAACAAAAGCAACTGTAATCAACCCAAATAGTGCTACTGTATGCTACCACCATGAAAAAATGTTTGGAATGCATTACCAACAAATGCAACGTAGCTGCCAAGATCCATGGAGAAATCATCGAAAGAAGATAACAAGTAAATATAGGTACTAATATATTTATATTTCATAAAGAAGTTTATATTGTAAAATGTAACCTAAATTAGCTATTTAATTTTAATAGGGATAATCTATATACTGTGCTACTGAATGCATATGTTTTGAATATTTTATACGAATAGCCTATAACCAAATGTTGAGGTTTTAAAATTATTTTCCAATGTGTTTAGAGTTTATATTACCCTACTTTATTTGCAGAATCACTACAAATTATTGACAAAGACATAGCAACTAGACTGAATCTGATACCAGGACAGAAACTTTGCTCAACATGCTTCTCTAGAGCCAAGACGATTGAAGATGAAAAAGACTCGGGTAGTGATGAATATGTTCCAGAAGAAATAGTTAGAGACATTTGACAAAACGTTAGGTTCACTAGAATGCTCACCCATTAAGTATGTAAGAGCAAGAGATCGAAAGTTTTACGCAAAAAGGAAACTAAAGCAAATTGAAACATCAACAAAATCAAAGCTGTCAAAAGTACTTCATATGAAGTAGGATGTGGAAACCGGTATTTAAATACCAGTAAATACCAGTTTTGAAAATTGGCTATCAATACCGTTACTGAGACACCAATACCGGTTTTCTAAATTTTCCTGAGTTACCCTTAAAAGCTCATTTTCTTTTACGCTGTTTTCTAATTTTAAAAAAATTCAGTCGTAAAAGAGCACTATGCAACTAATTAAATTAATTAAAACCTATTAACAATGTTACGAGATAGAAAAATAATAAAAAAAGAGTTAGAAAGTTCTTGAAAATATAAGAAAAAACGAATTAAGAAGTTTCACAAAGGTGCTAGATTGTTTTGTTACCGAAGAGAATAAATGGAAGTTTGTAGAATGTAGTGGTAATTTCTAGAATGTTCATAAGGGTATATAAACAGTACTTCTGTGTAGAGTGAGTTATTTTTAATCCTGCGCACGGGCCTGCTCATCTCATTTATTATTTCGATTTTTTGTGCCAATTAGTGTCAAGTGTGAACAACATCAGCCCCTCACGATGTCTCATAAAAAGTCAAATGTGTGGCAGTATTTTTCAAGAAAAAGTAAAGACGAAGCTGAATGTTTAACTTGTCATAAGATTTTGAAAAGTGCTGGTGGCTCAACGTCAGGCTTGAAGACACATGCAATTAAAGTTCATGCCATTGATTTTGAAGATGAAACCAGTGCTTCTTTTTGCAAGAGACAACGAACTTTGGAGCAGTTCATTCCTAAAAAATCTGTTGATGAAGCTATTGTAAAAATGGCATGCAAGGATGGTTTTAGTTTTAGACAAATTGCTTTAAGTGAATTTATCCAAAGTAATTTGGCGAAAAATGTGTACGATAAGAGGCCGCTGACTTCACTGAAGGGAGTGAAATTTTTGGTTCTGAATTATTATGAAGCCAAGAAAACAGAATTAACCGCATACTTTTCAGGCCAAATTAAAGCTGGATTTCGTTACTCAATTTCACTTGACGAGTATACATCTTCCCAGAATCGTCGGTTCATGAATATCAATGTACACGATGTGAAAAAACATTGGTCTCTAGGTTTAGTGAGCATTCAAGGATCATTAAATAGCAAGAGAATCACAGAAGTCGTAAAGAAGCGATTAAATGAATTTGGATTAAATTTGAACCACGATATTGTCGGTGTTACATCAGATGGCGCTTCTGTTATGGTCAAATTTGGTAAAGAAAATGGGTTCATTCATCAATTGTGTCTCGCTCATGTAATTCATCTGAGTGTGTGCGATATTTTGTACAAAAAGGATCAACTTGAAGAGGATACTGAAGAAGAAACTGCTACGGAGGAGGAAGAAGAAAATACTCAAGAAATCATTGAAGATTGGGATGATTATGATACACCTTTAGACACAGCCTTTGAGTCTGCTGAAACAAATGATGATCATATCAGTATTCCAGATATTCATAGGAGTTTTGGTGAGATAATTTCAAAAGTCAGAAAAATTTGCAAAATCTTTAGAAAATCGCCATTGAAAAATGGTCAACAAGAAATTGTTAAGGCTGATTCGAAGGGAAAAGAGCTGAAACTTGTGCTAGATACCCCGACAAGATGGAACAGCATGATTGCAATGATTTTGAGATTTGGAGAACTGTAAAATTGTATTCCTCGTGCTCTGAGAGTTTGTGGAGTTGCTGAAGTGATAACCGACGACGAATGGAGATCTTTGGATACTCTCTTAGTTGTACTTCGTCCCTTCGAAATAGCTATCAAAGGACTTTCCTTGGAGGACGCTTCATTGTTGAAATAAGAAAATTCTATGAAATTCATTTTGAAAGAAGTGGAGAATCACAATTCTGTCTTGGCTACAAAATTGAAGAAAAATTTGATCGAACGATACTCTTCACGAAGGATGAATGACATCATTGGACTAATAAGTTATCTTGAAGATCCTGAAGTATTGAAAAGGGCTGATTTCAAAGAACCCTTCTTGTCGCCAAATCATAAAACCATAGAGAGACTAGCGGAAACAACATTCAACAGGCTATTCCCATCAGATGAAGAGGCGGAAAGACAAGAACAAGAAAGTGGTGAAGATGACATTTTAGTTTCAGATTCTGTAGTCAGTGATCCAATGCTTCAGAGATACCTCACTGAAGTGGCCAGCAAGAATAAGAAACCTAAAGTTTCTCCCTCTGCTACCTTCGATTTAGCCAAGGAATTGAAGCTGTATGAAGCAACAGGGAAGCGGACTGAGCATTTGGAACAACTTTACCGGAGCTTAACAATAAGAGCAATGAGCGTCGAATCTGAAAGGGCATTTTTGTCTGCAGGCTACTTCGTTTCAAAGATTCATTCGCAATTGTCACCAAAAATATTAGATGCTTTGTGTTTTTTAAGATCATACTTCTCGAGTGCCAAGAAGTGAATAGAAATGTCTCCAAAGCAGTAGCTGAATATGTGATGTGTATTTTGGCTATTAAACGTAAGTCTTGATATTATTTTATATTATCCCCTTACACATTTCTTTTTTAATTTTTTTTCCATTACATGTAGTCATGTACCCGATGTAAGTCCTATAAAGGCTCATTTCACGGGTTTTGTGTGAAGGCATGTAGGAAAAGGAGGACAGTTGAATAATGTGTTGTCAGATGTGTGACAAGAAAATGTGTAAAAAGAGTGTGTGTAACGGAAAATGGCATCCACAAAGGCCCGGTCAGTGCCTCCCGCTAAAGAAAAAACCAACTAAAAACCGGTGAAAACCAGTATTGAGAATTTCCATTCGGTAATTTACCAGTATTGATGATGTCGGTAATTTCCACACCCTAATATGAAGCCTAGCATTTTGGATGAGGAAGCGGAGAAACCTATAGAGAGTGAGGAAGGAAAGTGTTATCAGCATATGATAGAGGAACTGAAAGAAAAGTGTACAACTAGTACCAGACAAGAAAAGATACAAATTCTAACACTCCTTCCAATTGGTAAAACCTGGTCCAGAGAAAGAATTATGAAAGAATTTGAAGTGTCAGCCAGAATGGTTAATGCTGTGAGGGCCTTAAAGAGAAAAGAAGGTATCCTTCCTATAATGAGACATAAAAAGAGTAGCAAGGGTATAAGTGATGAAATAAAGGAGTGATAGAATTTTTCCAAAACAATGAATATACTAGAGAATGCCCTGGTAAAAAAGACTACAAATCAATAAAAACACCACAAGGGAAGGTTCACAAGCAGAAAATACTGTTGTTGACAAATATCAGAGAATTATATACGCTTTACAAAAATAAATATCCAAACGACAAAATCTCCAAATCAAAGTTTTTTGAACTGAAACCAAAATGGTGTATGGGTGTGGGGAGTAAAGGATCACACAATGTATGCATTTGTGAAATACACCAGAACTTTAAACTTTTATGTGAATCACTCCCCGTCAAAGTAGAATTAAGAGTGTTACTAGGGAAAATAGTCTGCAACACTGAAACTAGAAACTGCATGATTAATAACTGTAAAACATGTCCTGGTTTAAATGAATTATGGGATTGGTTTCTTACCATTTTTGAAAACAATGATTATGACATGGATGATGAGGTTTCCTTTAAGCAGTGGCTTCATACAGACCATACCCAACTGGTCACAATGACAAAAAGTGTTTCGAATGTAGTAGAAGACATGTGAAAGTGCAAAAAAGTTGAAAGTACACCATTGCATAGCAAAAGCCCAATCAAAATATTTGTCCGACTGTAAAGAAAACCTCAATGATTCTACAGCATTAGTGCTTGTTGACTTCTCTGAAAACTATAGTTTTATAATTCAGGATGGCGTACAAGGGCATCACTTGGACAATACCCAGGCTACCTTGCATCTGGTAGTCTGCTATCAAAAAGTTGAACTAAAAGTTACAAATTTTTGTGTAATATCAGATTCACTTACACACAACACAACTGCAGTTCATTCTTTTTTATGTGAAGCCTTGAAATTACTTAAAAGTCAGAATCCTAAACTAAAACATTTGTTACTTTAGCGATGGCGGAGCAAGTCAATATAAAAACTATAAAAACATCATTAATTCAGTGTTACATGAAAAAGATTTCCAACTAACATGTGAATGGAACTTTTTTGCCACCTCTCACGGAAAGAGCCCCTGTGATGGTGTTGGTGGCACCGTCAAAAGGTTAGTTGCCCGGGCAAGTCTACAAGCAACAAGTAAAGGTCATCACCAATCCAAAAGAGATGTTCGATTGGTGCAAATCTAATATTAAATGTATACAATTTCTGTACATTGATTCAGCTAAAATTGAGGAAAATGCTAATTTATTTGAGTTAGAAAAAAGGTATTCCTTAATTAAGACAATCCCAGGAACCCGTTCATATCACTGCTTTAGACCTTCTTCAACAGGCATTAAACTGTACAAAATTTCTAGTGATGAAAATTTCTTTAACGTACAACTTTCCTTCCTCAATGCTACACAAGAAAATGTGGCTTACCAATATAAACCTGGTACATATGTGGCCTGTTTCTATGAAGGTGACTGGTTTGTTGGAAACATAGTTGAAGTGTGTGATACTGAGAAGGATCTATTAGTAAATTTCATGAAAAAGAATCCTTTTAAATGGCCTGAACAAGAGAATGTTTGCTGGATTCCATTCCAACATGTTTTGTGTTCAATTGAACCACCTACAGTTGCTGGGAATATGGGGAGACAGTACAAGTTATCAAATGATTGTTTATCTAAAATTGAGGAGTATTTTAAAAAAAAGCCTAAGTAACTACAGACCTGTATCAAGCTGCATAATAAATTGCCAATTTATGGCTGTGAGGCCATGGAGTGTTGAAGACAATCAGACTTAAAGCCTGAGTACAATAATAAATTCCTGAGTCAGTATCTAAACATAAGAGTTCTTAGCTATATATAAGTTTACATACGAATTTACATAAAACAACACGCATTAAAAAAAGAATATGAACTTATAGCCAATAATTCACATGCTTAAAAACTCAGGAATTCATTATTGTAGATAGCTAAGTACTGTACACTTGTATTAAGGGAAGTAATACAACAAAGCTACTTAAATTTAAGGTTTTGTACTGAAAATGGTGGTTACTGCTAGTTTATCTGTACTAACTGCATAATTTAAATTACTAGAAAGTGCTTAAAGAGCAGTAGAACTCAGTTCTACGTGATTTACTTAGGTAGATCCAAGTATTGAGCCTACAAGCTGGTCTATCTCTTGTGTTAACTGCAAATATAGTAATAATCTAGGTATATATTATGTCTTTTTTATGAGTAAAACTTATTTAGATAATTTAACATTTGTGAATTAACTTACCAAGTAATAAAATGGAAGTAAAATTACAATTCAATATTGTAAAAAGAAATTTAAACATTCAAAATTTTGAAAAAATTTTGAATTTTTCACAAAAAGTACTTTTCTTTGAATAGCCAAAACTATATGAAGGAGTTGAGTTGAGATCTATTCCTTAATATATGTTTTTGTACACATATGTATCTTTCTTTACTAGAAGTATCAACTCCCTGACTAATTTTGGACACCTTTATATTAAGCCCCAAAGTTGATGTTAATTTTGCAAATTTTGTGAAAATATCAACTTTTGGAAATTTTTTAAAATAAAAATAAATCTTTTTTTGGTTATTTTTTTATTTCACTCATAAATTGACAACCCATAGAGACTACTAGGAGTATTAAAACAGCTGTGATTGATGTAGAACTAAAACTTTTGAAAATGGTAGTCATAAAAGTGGGAGGAATTGATGCAAGCTTCAAAATGGAGCCATGTTTAAGCGCTTGTGACTCAGAAACTATTTGTTCCACAACCTTTTAGCTTGCAAAATTGAAAAGCCCACCAGAAGTTGTATTGGCATGACAAATTTGAAGCTTCTACTCCTATTAGAAGACACTTTTCAAGACCTCTCAAAATGAAGGCATTGGCCGATCAAGCCCAACATGGGCATTTTTTGTCGAAGGTGGGGGCCATTTAAGCGACCATAAAATTAAACATTTTTGACTGAGGAAGCTAAAATTTTAGATTTAAGCTATTGAATGGTGTATGAATCAACCCTGAAAATTTGAAGAAAATCGGAGATGGTCACCCGACCAACTTTCTGAAATCTGTACCAGTTGAGCTGGAATGACTCATCTGCATAAGTGACATTTAAGAAATTGCTGTTTATTTAGGTGTAAACTATAGTGTGTGTTTTGAGATTTGAATAGTGATAACTTCACTGAAAGAAATGATATTTCCATTTTTATAATGATTTGTCACCTGCATTTTAATTTTTTTCCTGAAAAGTATGCTGCCTTATATGTAACTACCAGTACTTATTTAATTATAAATTTGTTTCAAGAATGAAACAATTGAATTATTAGCAACTGCACTTTGTTTTTGTACTAAAATGTATACAGAGTATGCAGCACATGGGTTCAACAAACTCGTTAAATATAACATAACATAATAATTAACAAATTTCTCAACTGAAGCCTGTGAACTGTGACTAAATACTAGAAAGAATACACACACACTTAAACTTGTATGACAGTAACTTAGAAGTACAAGCATCAACTAGGTGAGTATAATATAGGGTACCGTACTAAAACATTTATGGCTCTACTAATTTGATCTCTTTTGGATGGAAAGAGTAGGCAATTTTAATACTATGCAGGATAGTTGGATTGGACATAGCTTGAATCATTTTGCTTTGTCTTAACCAGCAAATATCTTCCTTCTCTGGAAAATGGTATTTATTAGGGCCTTCTGAAGATGTTAAAAAGCTAATTTGGTAATCAGCAAATTCTTCTGTTCAAACTGTCTTTGATTATTCCAAGCCAGATTTTACTATCATACTTACAAGCAACATATTGGCCAATATGATACTCCGTATCTTTGTCTACTAGCAGACTGCTCTCACCCTGTTCAACTTAATTTATTCTAAACAAAGTAGGATTTTCTGAATCAGATAAAAGTTTTTACTCTGGATATTGTTCCTTCAGTCAATTTTTTTTCCTTTTCTGTACTTGGGAACTTCTGGAAGAATACCAAATGGAGCTCTTAAATGTCTGGCTTTGTCAATAGTGTACCTAGTGGCACTGAAAAACTGTTTGGTTCTAGTAATTGTAAAAGGAGACAGTGTAAGTATCTGAAGTCTTTGTTGATAGAAAGATGTCAAGTTCAATTCTTCTTTGAGATCATTCATCAGCATCTCATACATATTTAAAAGAAGAAAAATATAATATAAATCATTGCAATTTTTTTTCATTAAATACAGGCAGTCCTCAACTTATGTACTTAATGCATTCCTGAAAACCTGTACATAAGTCGAATGATAGAAACATGTTATCAGGGGTAATGCATTCCAAGTTCTCTGAAAATATACCATAAATTCCCTAATTAAGTCATAAAATCTTAGTTTTTTTCAGCCCTAATTGCTATTCAATGTATACACAGCAAGAAAACCAACACAAAACCACATTAAAATGTAACAATACCTGTAAAAATATTAGTAAAATATACAATATTTTATTACCTTAGACTGTGGACTTGAGAACATACTGCAGGTGGTGGAGGAAGAGGGGGCTTTATTGGGAGGAGGAGGGGGACTTACAAGGAGACTTTGGAGGGGATCTTGAGGTGGATCTTGTAGGTGTTGCAGGTGAGATTGCTGCAGAGGATGTTGATGGCTCCTCAGATGACTTGGATGGAGTTGAAGGTTCCTTCCTCAAGAATTTGTCCAGGGAGAGTTGGACAGAGGACTTCTTCCTCTTCTCTTCGTAGAGCAGCTTATAGCAAGCTGTGGTCCTCTCCATACCTCTTCTGACCATGGCGCTCCTCTCAGCATTTGGGTCATGGTCTTTTATGATCCTGAGGAACTTGTCAAATGTACGTAGGTGCAAATTTTGGTGTATGCAGGTTGAATGATTTGTTTTCAATAAAATGTATGTCAGTGCAAAATGTATGCAGGTTGAATGTACCCTACATAAATCAAGGACTGCCTGTTTTATGAATTGAATAAAATTAAAAAGTTTCCAAGATCATTCTTATAGTATATTAATAAGTAAGTACTATTAATTTAATTGCCTTCTATCATATTTAGCTGTATTTGTGGTTTGACTGCTTTAATACTCAGTCTCTTACCTGTAAGAAACAATCTAATTTACATAGTTTCTTACATACAGTATGGTACCTTGCAATATCTTTCTCCATTTTTTTAAGATCTTGTTTATTTGATGGTCCAGCATCATCTTCAACTGTCACAGACAGAGAGTCTTCCAATTTCCTTTTTAGAGATGTTGAAATGCTTTTGTATTTTTTAGATGCCATCTTTGATTTACTGATACTTGTTAACAGTGCTGTAACAAGGGTGCTTTTGTGCTTCTCTGAATTTCCTGTCTATCTGGAGCATAATATGCAGTGGAAGTTCCTCTTTTCTACCATATCTCAAGAACTGAAATTTCTTGATGTTAAGTGTCATGGTGTTGTCTTCTGACCATTTGTATATTTTATTCATGTCCCTCTGCAAGGCCTCCACTTCATTTACATCACTGATTTTTCTGGTGATCTTTGTATCATCTTCAAAGGATGTTACTATACTGTTGCTGTTTACTCCGCTGTCTTTCTTTTTGAAGGACAGAAAGACTGCTCAGGCCATCTGAAAATTTATGATATTTTAAAGTCTACCATTAGGTATATATTGAAAATTATAAAACCAGAGAAGTAGAATATAGCACAGTATTTTTATATATAATATAGTATAGTGTGTGTGTATAGTTATAGTATTTTATATATATCTATAGAGTATAGTATAGAACTATAGAATGTATACTTACGTAATTTTATTGGGGTGACATCAAGCTGTTCAAGAGTCTTGTCTAGCTGTTCTCTTTCAAAGTATGCTTCTTGAATATTCATGCATTTAGATTAGATGAAGATTTTTGTGGTGAAGGTTCAGGTGGACAAGTATCACTTTCTGAACTTACTTTCTTGCTGAATAACTATTGTTTCATTTTTATTGATTTTCTTCAAACAGTTTGTACACACTTTTGATGAATGACTGAAGCCATGTACAGGATCACTATTTTCAGTAACATGATTTGGGAGTGATCTCAGAGCACTCACAATAACTTTTTTGTGTGTTTTGAATGGGTTACAGCAATGATAGGTTATAATCTTTACATTTAGTTGCCATTTTCTATTAAGTACTGCACATAGCTATTTACTGTGAATTTCTGCAAAGAAAAATATTTCCTCAATATATGCCTCTATAAGCTAATTATTTCACACATGTACATAATAAACAAGGGAACAGAACACTTTGCTTCCTAAGCACACTTCCTTTGAATGCTCAATAGTATTTAACACTAGTTGTGTTAGCTTTTGATTCAGGCTATCTTTATTAATTAATGTAGGTATTTTGAAATAGCTTTTGAATGGACTATCTCTACTTATTTATATATACTTACATACACTTTATATATACTTTATATACTTACATAATGTGTATAAAGGAGTGGGGGGATAGTACACTCGTACCTATCTACAAAGAGAAGGGGGACATCCAGGATTGTGGAAATTATAGGGGAATAAAGCTTATGTCACACACAATGAAGGTTTGGGAAAGGATTATAGAGAAAAGGTTAAGAGAAGAGACAACCGTGGGGGAAGAGCAGTTGGGTTTTATGCCAGGTAGGGGAACAACTGATGCGATTTTTGCACTGAGGCAGTTGATGGAGAAACACCAGGAGCGACAAAAGGGACTGCACATGGTTTTCATCGACCTAGAGAAAGCATATGATAGAGTGCCACGCCAGGAGGTTTGGAGGTGTATGAGAGAGAAAGGTGTGCTGGAGAAGTACGTTAGGTTGGTGCAAAGTATGTATGAAGGAGCAAGGACCCAGGTTAGGAGTAGTGTAGGTGTAACGGAATGGTTCCCCGTGAGGGTTGGTCTACATCAGGGATCTTCTTTGAGCCCGTACCTTTTTGTTTTGATTATGGATGTGTTGGCCCAGGGGATAAAAGATCAATCCCCTTGGTGTATGCTCTTTGCAGACGATATTGTTCTGTGCAGCAACAGGAGAGAAGTAGTAAAGAAAATTGGAGGAATGGAGGAGGGCTTTTGAAGACAGAGGGTTGAAAATCAGCAGAAAGAAAATGGAGTACCTGAGGTTCTACAAAAATCAAGACTCAGAAATTAGTTGAGGGAGCGAGGTTAAAGAGAGTAAGTAAGTTTACGTACTTGGGATCGACAGTGGCTGAGGATGGTGAGCTGGACACAGAAATAACACACAGAGTGCAATCTGGTTGGAAAAATTGGAAGAAAGTTTCAGGGGTGTTGTGTGACCGAAGAATAGGCGCAAGGGTTAAGGGAAAAGTGTATAAGACTGTGGTAAGACCGGCTATGATGTATGGGGCTGAGTCTTGGGCTATAAAGAAAGATCATGAGAAAAGACTAGATGTAACGGAGATGAGAATGCTGAGATGGATGTGCGGAGTGACAAGGTTGGATAGAGTAAGGAATGAAAGGATAAGGGGCACAACAAAGGTTGGAGAAATCTTGAGGAAGATACAAGAAAGTAGAGTGAAATGGTATGGACATGTGATGAGAGGGGATGAAGATTATGTGGGTAAGAGAACGATGAATATGGAGGTGCATGGCAGGAGAAAGAGAGGCAGACCGAAGCGAAGGTGGATGGAGAAGGTGAGGGATGATTTGAGGGAGAAGGGTTTGTCGGAGGAAGAAGCCCAGGACCAGGCTGTGTGGAGGAGGCTGGTCAGAAACGCCGACCCCGCATAGAGGCGGGAATGGGCGAAGAGAAAGAAGAAGATAGACATATGTATAAAATACATTGCTGCATAGTTGAATAAGAAAATGGTAAAATAATTTTATATTTGGCAATTTGCAAAAAATTTGATTTTTTCAGTGAAGTTATCACTATTCAAATCTCAAAACATGTTTACACCTAAATACGCAGCAATTTCTTAAATGCCACTTATACAGATAGAGTTTGGGCTGAATCTGATATGAAACCTTTAAAAAGTCCATTGAGGTGAGGGTAAAACTCCCCTTTAATAATATAAATTGTCACAACTTAAAAACTCCTACACTCATTTAATATTTGACAAATTACCTTTCAAATGCAATTTGAATCATTCTTCTATCTTAATTAGGGGCTAAGATATCGTAATTTGAAATTTGGAGGTCCCTGGGAACCCTCCGAAGTTGGAAAGGCCATAACTTTTGAACCATAAGTCCAATCAATCTGAAACGTGAAATTTCGGGTTTTTTGGTATAGACAATGCTATACAACAAATTATAGGAAAATTGGAATTACCCAGAATGCTATTGATAGTGTGTAGTCAAAACCAGATTGAGCAATGAATTCACTCTCTTTGTCCTTCCTGGGACATGAACATATATTATTCCTTTTTGTACATGACAGGAATATATCATTTTCTTTTTTTAATTTTAATTTATAAAACCTTTCTGTATTCACAAAGTGATTCATTAACAAATACTGTATATTTGGTTTGATATTTATTACTGCACTTCTTATTTCAGATTTCCAAAGTTGGTCACTTAATTTGAATTTTATGCACAAGGCCTAAATACTACATTAATTAACAAGTAGTTTTCATTTTTATTTTGCTTATCTTGGCCTACAATAATTAAAGGCATTGAGTAGCACCACACTGGATTATTTTCTAAAACATTTACGAAATACACAGACATAGAAATGAAGGAAGAAGTGCCCTTATTAGAATTTAATGAAGTTAACCTTGAGTCCAGAGGATTAATGGTAAGTACTATAGCTCATTGTAAGACTATAGTGTTAAATAGCAGAAAGACCTGGACCATTTCATATAATTTTTTCAAGATGTTAAAAATGTTAGAGCCACATCATATTTTTTTAAATTTTTTTTTAAGTTCGGGAAGAACCGATTCGCCTCTATTTAAAAGGGCATATCTCGGTGGAAAAACAAAGAAAAAGTGAGAGGAAAGACACAGGAAAAAGAAAGGGTGGAGGGGACAGTCGAAGTGGAAAAAGACCAAGGACTGCAGGGTCAAGCCCCATCATCCTTGGGTGCTAGGGCCGGGAGGGCGCACGTGAAACCTCCAGGAACAAGCACGTACAAACGAGCACAAAGAGCACTCGAGAGCACGAGCTTAGAACCCCCTTGCGGGGACATCATAATATATAGGCAGTGTTGGGAGTAATGATGATACTTTTTTAGTAGCTGTAATGGTAATGCCATTACTTTTGAGATATTGTAACAAAAATGGTAATGGCACTACTTTTTAGTGATTTCAATCATTACTCGCTACTTTCAAACTGATCATTTGACTAGTATCATTTATTAGCTGTTAGCTCCTCCAAATGAGGAGAACTATCAGATGCCAATTTTGAAAAATTAGTGTTCTTGAAATTGAACAACACACCCCAAAAAAATCTGCAAGATTAGTTTGTTTTGGACAGGCCATTTTTTGGTTTGAGTTTATTTTTTTGTCATATAGAGTATAATTTGGTATTAAGGCTTTTTTACTCTTTACTCTTTAGTCTTTTCTTAAAAGTAACAGTAACACGTTACTTTTTCATAGGAGTAACTGAAACAGTAATGACATTACTTTTTTATCAATGTAATGTTAGTGGTAATGCCATTACTTATAGAAAGTAACATGCTGTATATAGGTACCATACTTGGGGTCACTTCACTTTTATCAGTTCAAATTCAATTACAATTCACCAACTTTTATTAAAGATCAATTTCAATTCAATCTGCTTATAAAGTAACATCAATTCAAATTCAATTCAGTTTAGTTCAATTCCCAATTCAATTAACTATTTTTATTGACATGCAATACAATTTACACACTAATATTAAAATGATACAATAAGTCTATTGTATTGTACAATTTTAGTGTATAAATATATAAAATTCTTAAAATACATAAAGTACAGGAATACCCCGATTTATGAAAGGGTTAGGTTCCTGAAAAACCTCTCATAAATTGGGGAGGATTTTCCCATTGACTCCCATTATAAGAGCTGAGATGTGTTCCCCCCCCTGAAAATCCCACCCATAACGTAATAAAATAATAGTTACATAAAACAATATATTTTAAGTAGAACATGTGTATAAATTGTACAAAATATAAAATGTTTGCTGGTCATCTTCACTGTATTTTGGGTTCTATGGCAAAGAAACACCAAGGGAGTGAGGTATCCACACATTTGAAACACAAGGTGCAAACAGGTCAGATGCTACAAAAAGATGCTGTATGAGATAAACATCAGCAAAATCTCCACACAATATATATAAACAGACAAATTTTGTAAGAAATTAAATTGTGATTAAACATGTAATATACTTTTATTTTTATATGAAAAGTGATTAGTGAGTGTTAATATTAACTTCAACAAACATCTACTCACTTTTGGAATTTTTAAAAAAAAATTCGTAACTGCAGGGAAATGCCTGTAAAACAAGGTTGGGTACAGATTTTTTTTTTTTTTTTTTTTTTTTTTTTTTAACTGCGAATTTTTGTAAACTGGGGCTTCATAAATCAGGGTATACCTGTACAGTGTATATTTAATATATAAAATTTGTTAGTATAGCACACATACTAACAAAATGTTGGTTGAAGTAAGATGTCACTTGAAGTTAAATGTTGCCTTTATAGACCCAGATATAGTTAAGGTGCTCACTAGGGTGCCACACTCTATAGGGGCAGTTTTTAGAATTTGGAAATTTCGAATGGCCGTTAGTCATATTGTTTGGTTGGATGAGAAAACCTAAATATGAAGTTTGAGCCCGATCGAAGTACATTTAGAGGTTCTGCATCGACCGTTTCTGTTGTACTGTGTTCGAAATAATGGATTTATCTGGGAAACCTGTAACCATGGCACTATTACATATATACAGGGTTAAAAAAAACCATGGTTTTAAAAAAAAAAAAAAAAACCAATGTTTTTTTAAAAAAAAAAAACACTTAACTCAGATAACTCAATTAGGTACTGGTACTCAGAAATTAGAATTGCTGACTGTCTCATTTTTTAATTGGAAGATGTTAGATGTAAGAAGTGCTAACTTCACAAAAATGAAAATAAACCTAATAACAACATTTATATTTGTAGCTACATGCGTTTATAATGTAATTGATACAGGTAACTTCAATCCTTTTATGTGCAATGCCACTATTAAATAGGCCTGCTAGTGCAAGGTAGCTATATTATATACTACTGTACATACTAGGCTACCCTGAACTGATGGTTTTTAGGTCTTATCAATATAAGTTTTAGTTTTAGAGCTATTAGTTTATGAATTAAATAATTTGTGTTGTAAAAATTGAAATTATAAAAAAACAAAAAACCCCAGAAAAACATGGTTTTTTTAAATGGTTTAAACCATTTGGGTTAAACCAGCCAACCCTGCATATATATTGCTATAATTTATGCATTTCATAAATTTAAATATTTATAATTAATATTTGCTTCTCATTGTATATATTTTCACTACTTTTCAGTATTGAGATCTGGCAACAGCGCAACGCCGGGTTAGTGTGGTGAGTCAAACTGTCAGTCTTCAGTCAATCAGTCTCCTTCACGCATTCAACGCGTGATCATCTCGTGATGGCTACCGCAAGCTCACTGAGATCCAAGACCGAGATATGGCTAATCGGACACACCAACCCAAGCCCCCTAACGGGAAACAGGTTACCTTCAAAATGGTGAAGTGCTTCGCCGGTTTATACAGTTTCATAAGGTGCAAAAACAACTTCTAGCCGAGGCGGCGCGTAATGTGATCGTCGAGGTGTATACTTTCTGGGCTATGGCCAGAATCCTGACCATGACCTCCAAAAGCACCGCGCGAAAACTGCTTAGACTTTACGACAATTGGCAGGCACTGCAGCGCAGCCGGAAGCGGTCCGGCGCCACAGGTGAGGCAGCCAGGGCAGCCTTCACCGAGGGACTCGATGACATTTTTGACGTGGCTCTCGACAATGCCCTCTCCGTCATCACCATCCAGGAGGATCGCGACTTCCTTCTTGCTCAACGTGAAAAGGGTCGCCGTGGTGTCATGTCCGGGGTGGACAAAATCCTCACTGGAATTGAGCAACGTGCATCCGCGCGTGAAGCTGCCAAAGAAAGGCAACGCCAAAAGCAATCAGAGCAATCACTGGCAACAGCAACCCTTACATCATCAAACTCGTCGTCGTTGCCTAATTGCTCGACAGAAGAGGAAACCAATCCACCTACAAAGCGCCATTGCAAAAAGAACATTATGACTCAAGACCTAGCGTCAGCACTGGACCAGACCAAAACAAGCAACCGTGGAGCCATTCAACTCATGAAAGCAGCTGCTTCCAGTCTGGATATTCAAGACACAGATGAACTGGCTCTCAGTCACGAGACGATTTGGCGTTGGCGATTGCGTCATCGAGGGGAAATCGCCAAAGAAGTGAAGATGACGTTCGATCCCAGTGTCCCGCTCATCGTTCACTGGGATGGGAAGATGGTCTCCGACTTCAGCGGCAAGAAGGTCGATCGCCTCGCCATAGTCGTGTCCGGCGACGGCGTCGACAAACTTCTCTCCGTGCCGAAGCTGCCTGCTGGAACTGGTCGTGCCCGAGCAGATGCTGTGCTGAACTCGTTGGATGACTGGGGAATCGCTGATTGTGTCGTCGGGCTCTCCTTTGACACGACAGCTGCCAACATGGGCGTCGTTTCGGGCGCTTGCGTCTTCATCGAGCAGGGCCTTCACCGCCAGCTGCTGAACCTGGCCTGTCGGCACCACATGCTAGAATTGGTGGCAGAGAAAGCCTTCATCGAGTGCATGGGCCCCTCCTCTGGTCCTGACATTAAACTGTTCTCGCGACTGAAGGAGCGCTGGCAATCCGTCTACACCGACCAATTCAGCGCCATCTCCAAGGAAGACTTTACTAAGCCACTGCTCAAGGCGCGAGACGATCTGATCGCGTGTTTCAAGGGTCACATCACCAAGGGCCAGCCGCGGGATGACTACCGAGAGCTCCTGGAGCTGGCGATCATAGCGCTTGGAGGCGTCCCCCAGCGAGGTGTGCGCTTCATGCGACCGGGCGCACTCCACCGCGCCCGGTGGATGGCCAAAGTGATATACGCCATCAAGCTCCACCTCTTCCGGCAGCAGCTCCCCATTAAGGCTCGCGAGGTCCAGGGCATCCTGCGCTTCGTAAACTTTGCGCTGCTGGTTTACATTCCAGCCTGGTTTATGGTGCCCCTTCCCGCCGCTGCCCCTCGAACTGACCTGGCGATGCTCAAGGCGCTGGTTGACTACGACAAGGTGGACAAGGATGTGTCCAAGGCTACCTCCCCTGTGTTTCGATGACATCTCTGGTACCTGAGTGAACACCTGGCCACCCTCGCTCTCTTCGATGATGACACTCCGCTGGAGGAGAAGAGTCAAATTGCGACGGCCATCAAGGATGTCGAGGGCACCGAGGAGCCACCCAAGCGCATTGGCCTGGACGTCTGCCCGGAGGAGCTCGAGCGAAAGACAGTCGCAGACCTTTGCACGACATCCAGCACGCTTCTTCGAGCGGCTCGCGACCAATACTTCTTTCCTAGAGTTGGAGCCGGCTACTTGGTCGAACAATGCATCCTACCTGGCGGGGAAATGCTGTGTCTCTATGTTGAGTGTTGTCAATGTCTGGGCGGAGCGAGGGGTCGCGCTGATGCAGAACTACAATCTCGCACTCACCAAGGACGAGGATCAATGGCAGTACTTGATGCAAGTCATTGAGAAGCACCGCAAAGAGCACCCGAGCGCCCGCAGTGGAAATCCTTAACGGGTTTGGGAGTACTTTATGGTATATTTGAATTTGCTTCATTTTTATAGGGTGTTACTCCTATTAATCCTGTATAACAATGTATAATCGTATATACTTTATTTCTTAGTTATTATTTTGATTTATATGGCCAGTAGGCTCAGTATATTACTATGATTAATACGGAATAAAATGTTTTTTATTTTAATAATATTAAGTTGTTTTGTTGCAATAAAATTGAAATTGATTTAATGATTTTGTATTATTAATAACATTACACACAGAATAGTATCCTGCTACCCAGGCATGGTGGGACAAGTTTATTCCAATTAATTATAAAATAATGTTGAACAATATTGTTAAGGTGTTTGCACTGTTTGCTAGTTGCGTATTGTGTTGTTATAAGCTGGTTGCTGGTTGGTGTTGCACTGTTTGCTAGTTGCGTATTGTTGTTATAAGCTGGTTGCTGGTTGGTGTGGTTTGGATTACAAAGCATAAACGTATTAAGGTGAAACTTTGAAAAAAAACTTTTGAACGCGACAAAAATATTAATATAAAAAAAAATATTGGAGATGGAATAAACTTAATGCGATGGAAATATAGCTGTGACTGTCCTCTATGCCATGGTATATGATAGCATTTATATTGACATTGTACATGTTACTTTACCCCTTGAAGCTGGAGCAATTTCTTGGAGAAACTCATTACTTCTGACACGTGGTACGCCAGAGATGGTTGATGCGGAACCCCTAAATATCCTTCAATTTGGCTAAAATTTCATATTCAGGGCTTTTTCACCCAACCTAACAATCCCACAAAGGGCCGTCCTAAAAATCAAAAAATGATTTTTATGTGGCACCCTAGTGCTCACATTGTTTACATGAGCCTTACAATTTTCAGATTCTCTACTTATGATAAAATTATTAAAAACATTCGATTTAGATACCATTTTTATTTTTATTTGATCAAGTGAGTGATTAACTTTTGCTAGAATGAGGAATAAAACTTTGCAAAATGTCACTGAAAAGAAAGTAGCACGTGAGTCAAGATTGTTAAAACTAGCCATTATAATTTCTCCAAAACTAAGAATAAATAAAAATTGTAATAAAAAGACAAAATAAGAATTGGAGGAAGTTACAAATTTTCTAGTAGGTTTGAAAAGTGATCAATTCAAATCCATTCATCTCAATTTAGTTATATCAATTCCAATTCAGTATGTTTAAATTTTAATCAGTTCATTTCCAATTCACAAGTTTTTCATCAATTCCAATTCAATTCAGAATTGACCTTGAGTCTGATAAGTATCATACATTTTTAATGGTTAAGCTACAGTTTTTCACGAAAAACTGTAGCTTCATTTTAAATAGTTTGGTTTTTATTGAAAAGCTTTGCAAATTTTTAATCAGAGCAAGAGAAGGTTAAATTATGAGGCTGGTCCCAAATGGGGCATCTTGTTTTAAATGTCTAATTTTTTTCAACTGATGAAGTACTTAAACATTTAGTAGTTCTTGTAAGCTAATTACTGTGATATACACTTCATTGACATTTTTTTTCTTTATAGGTGCCAGTTCGATTAAAATTAAGTGATCAAGGTGTTGCTTATAGAAATGTGAAGACAGGAAAACTGGAACAGTTGACTCCAGAGGAAATTGATGTAGTTAGTTGGCAGCGTATTGCAGGGGGATTTGGAGTCAGAATTTTCAGTTCAAATGGAAATTTATATAGATTTGGAGGATTTAAAGAATCAGTGAGTATGATGTTGAAGATGTATTAATTGGGCATAATTTGGATTTTAATAAGGATTTGTATAAAGTGATAAAATTAGATCCCAACATTCATTTTGTAGAATAAAACCTTTAATAACAATTTCAGTAATTATAATAATGTGGGAAGATGTCAGGCCAGGGAGTTCTTAGCCTTAAAGTCTGCTTCTACACAGATACAGGCACCCTCCCAGTACGCAGTTAGTTATGGTAACCAATGCTAGTTTGTGGGTCTTTGGACATAGTAATAGTATCCAGGAAAAGGTAGGACTGTACTTCTCTGTTGGCTGGCTAGATTCCTCACTATGTCCACCCTTGAATCTTCAAATCTACCTTTTTTTTCAACTTCCCATGATGAGTTAAATGACTATATATCAATTTTTTTCTTATTCTTTGTAATTGGCCAAGAAAAATCTAACTGATGATAAGGATAAATAAAGCCAAAATTTTGCTAATTATACTGGGTAACAAAATTTTAAAAATTTTCTGTTTATTGTGATTTTTCTGTTTCTTAATGATTTTAGAGTGCTGATTCCAAAAATGATATTGGTTTTGCTCTATCATCAACCGTTTCAAAAATATAGGTTATTACACTTTTCATATGGCAAAGTATATAAAGAAGGCTAACATAAATATTTTCTGAAAATAAAAACACTATTGAAAATTAATGTTTATTGAGCCAAAATTGTTTGACAAACCCAAAATGATGCAAAGGATATAATATATATCATAAGGAGAACTGATAAGAGAATAACAAGCCTCATTATGCAGTGTGCATTCCTTAAAAATGCACTGAAGAACGCAACTTCCGCGTATGAACATTCTTATCCTTTCTGATCAGCGACTATATGTAGTCTCCCATCATGGAAGCATCCCAATGGCCCTGGTACCTTTTCTCCATCGTTTGAATATCTTGATTGAATCTTTTGCCATGTTCTTCACTCACATCGCCCAGGTTATCATGAAAAAAGTCTAGATGTGAATGCAGATAGTGTAATTTTAAAGACATACAGCACCCCATTTTGCCATAGCACTTAATCAAATTTGACACTAACTCCTTATAGTTTGGTGCTTTATGGTTGCCTAAAAACCCACGAACCACATCACGGAAAGCACACCAAGCCTCTTTTTCGATCGGAGTCATCTTGGTTTCAAGGTTCTTTGAATTCAACAGCGCCTTGACTTGTGGTCCTACAAAGATGCCAGCCTTGACTTTGGCCTCAGAGAGTTTAGGGAACATGACCCAAATCTGTTGGAAAACTTCCCCTCCAAAATCTAACAGTTACAAACTGCTTAATTAGACCCAACTTAATATGGAGAGGTGGTAGCAGAACTATGTCAGGCTTCACAAGAGGTTCCCTGAGTACATTGTACTTTCCTGGTTGCAGTCCTTCATGTGGAGGCCACTGAACTGTTTTATAGTACTCAGTTGAAGCCCTGCTATCCACAGGCAAAGAAAACATTAATATTTAGTAAACCCTCCTTGTAAACCTAACAGGAAACCAATCATTTTGAAATCACCACACATGTACCAGTTATATTGTTCATACCTGATTTAAGTGAGCAGTTGTTTGACATTTTCATAGTCCTCTTTCATTTGAACAGAATGTGCAACTGGTATAGATGGATATTTGTTCCCATTGTGGAGTAGAACAGCTTTTAAGCTCCGAGTTGAACTGTCAATAAACAGGTGCCACTCTGAGGGTATATGTGTTATTGTGTTAACCCAATAGCTGTGAATAGACCATTAACCTTGCTGCAATAACAGAGAGAGCCATTGACATCGTAGAACCTTGCAAACTCTTCATGCTGCTTTCGGTATACAGTGCTCTTGCAGTCTTCTCCAAGCAAATTCCACTCTGAGTCTGGAGGTCAGAAGCTCAGACCCTGATTTTGTCAGACCCAAATCTCTAATTAAGTCATCCAATTCCCTCTGATTTGGAAAGTGAGGGTTTGTACTGAAAGTTACTATATATTTTTCATCATGACTGTCCTCACCAGCCAACATCTCAGATGAGCTAGCTGCATCCTCATTTTCAACCTGCAAAGCAAAGAAACAAAATATAGGCCTAGCTATATATGTAGAAGAGCATCAGCACTAAGAAAAATCAACACATAATGACCCACAGTCTGTAAATACAGAAGGTAAAGTAATGGATCAGGGTTGATTCATACACCATTCAATAGCTTAAATCTAAAATTTTAGCTTCCTCAGTCAAAAATGTTTAATTTTATGGTCGCTTAAATGGCCCCCACCTTCGACAAAAAATGCCCATGTTGGGCTTGATCGGCCAATGCCTTCATTTTGAGAGTCCATGAAAACTGTCTTCTAATAGGAGTAGAAGCTTCAAATTTGTCATGCCAATACAACTTCTGGTGGGATTTTCAATTTTGCAAGCTAAAAGGCTGTAGAACAAATAGTTTCTGAGTTACAAGGGCTTAAACATGGCTCCATTTTGAAGCTTGCATCAATTCCTCCCACTTTTACGACACTACCATTTTCAAAAGTTTTAGTTCTACATCAATCATAGCTGTTTTAATACTCCTAATAGTCTCTATGGGTTGTAAATTTATGAGTGAAATAAAAAAATAACCAAAAAAGGATTTATTTTTATTTTTAAAAATTTCCAAAAGTTGATATTTTCACAAAATTTGCAAAATTAACATCAACTTTGGGGCTTAATATAAAGGTGTCCGAAATTAGTCAGGGAGTTGATACTTCTAGTAAAGAAAGATACATATGTGTACAAAAATATATATTAAGGAATAGATCTCAACTCAACTCCATATAGTTTTGGCTATTCAAAGAAAAGTACTTTTTGTGAAAAATTCTGAATTTTTTCAAAATTTTGAAATGTTTAAATTTCTTTTTACAACATTGAATTGTAATTTTACTTCCATTTTATTACTTGGTAAGTTAATTCACAAATGTTAAATTATCTAAATAAGTTTTACTCATAAAAAAGACATAATATACCTAGATTATTACTACATTTGCAGTTAACACAACAGATGGACCAGCTTGTAGGCTCAATACTTGGATCTACCTAAGTAAATCATGTAGAACCGTGTTCTACTGCTCTTTAAGCACTTCCTAGTAATTTAAATTATGCAGTTAGTACAGATAAACTAGCAGTAACCACCATTTTCAGTACAAAACCTTAAATTTAAGTAGCTTTGTTGTATTACTTCCCTTAATACAAGTGTACAGTACTTAGCTATATACAATAATGAATTCCTGAGTTTTTAAGCATGTGAATTATTGGCTATAAGTTCATATTCTTTTTTTAATATGTGTTGTTTTATGTAAATTCGTATGTAAACTTATATATAGCTAAACTCTTATGTTTAGACACTGACTCAGGAATTTATTATTGTACTCAGGCTTTAAGTCTGATTGTCTTCAACACTCCATGGCCTCACAGCCATAAATTGGCAATTTATTATTCAGCTTGATACAGGTCTGTAGTTACTTAGGCTTTTTTTAAAATACTCCTCAATTTTAGATAAACAATCATTTGATAACTTGTACTGTCTCCCCATTTTCCCAGCAACTGTAGGTGGTTCAATTGAACACAAAACATGTTGGAATGGAATCCAGCAAACGTCCTCTTGTTCAGGCCATTTAAAAGGATTCTTTTTCATGAAATTTACTAATAGATCCTTCTCAGTATCACACACTTCAACTATGTTTCCAACAAACCAGTCACCTTCATAGAAACAGGCCACATATGTACCAGGTTTATATTGGTAAGCCACATTTTCTTGTGTAGCATTGAGGAAGGAAAGTTGTACGTTAAAGAAATTTTCATCACTAGAAATTTTGTACAGTTTAATGCCTGTTGATGAAGGTCTAAAGCAGTGATATGAACGGGTTCCTGGGATTGTCTTAATTAAGGAATACCTTTTTTCTAACTCAAATAAATTAGCATTTTCCTCAATTTTAGCTGAATCAATGTACAGAAATTGTATACCATTAATATTAGATTTGCACCAATCGAACATCTCTTTTGGATTGGTGATGTGACCTTTACTTGTTGCTTGTAGACTTGCCCGGGCAACTAACCTTTTGACGGTGCCACCAACACCATCACAGGGGCTCTTTCCGTGAGAGGTGGCAAAAAAGTTCCATTCACATGTTAGTTGGAAATCTTTTTCATGTAACACTGAATTAATGATGTTTTTATAGTTTTTTATTGACTTGCTGCGCCATCGCTAAAGTAACAAATATGTTTTAGTTTAGGATTCTGACTTTTAAGTAATTTCAAGGCTTCACATAAAAAAGAATGAACTGCAGTTGTGTTGTGTGTAAGTGAATCTGATATTACACAAAAATTTGTAACTTTTAGTTCACCATCAACTTTTTGATAGCAGACTACCGGATGCAAGGTAGCCTGGGTATTGTCCCAGTGATGCCCTTGTACGCATCCTGAATTATAAAACTATAGTTTTCAGAGAAGTCAACAAGCACTAATGCTGTAGAATCATTGAGGTTTTCTTTACAGTCGGACAAATATTTTGATTGGGCTTTTGCTATGAAATGGTGTACTTTCAACTTTTTTGCACTTTCACATGTCTTCTACTACATTCGAAACACTTTTTGTCATTGTGACCAGTTGGGTATGGTCTGTATGAAGCCACTGCTTAAAGGAAACCTCATCATCCATGTCATAATCATTGTTTTCAAAAATGGTAAGAAGCCAATCCCGTAATTCATTTAAACCAGGACATGTTTTGCAGTTATTAATCATGCAGTTTCTGGTTTCAGTGTTGCAGACTATTTTCCCTAGTAACACTCTTAATTCTACTTTGACGGGGAGTGATTCACATAAAAGTTTAAAGTTCTGGTGTATTTCACAAATGCATACATTGTGTGATCCTTTACTCCCCACACCCATACACCATTTTGGTCTCAGTTCAAAAAACTTTGATTTGGAGATTTTGTTGTTTGGATATTTATTTTTGTAAAGCGTATATAATTCTCTGATATTTGTCAACAACAGTATTTTCTGCTTGTGAACCTTCCCTTGTGGTGTTTTTATTGATTTGTAGTCTTTTTTACCAGGGCATTCTCTAGTATATTCATTGTTTTGGAAAAATTCTATCACTCTTTCCTTTATTTCATCGCTTATACCCTTGCTACTCTTTTTATTTCTCATTATAGGAAGGATACCTTCTTTTCTCTTTAAGGCCCTCACAGCATTAACCATTCTGGCTGACACTTCAAATTCTTTCATAATTCTTTCTCTGGACCAGGTTTTACCAATTGGAAGGAGTGTTAGAATTTGTATCTTTTCTTGTCTGGTACTAGTTTTACACTTTTCTTTCAGTTCCTCTATCATATGCTGATAACACTTTTCTTCCTCACTCTCTATAGGTTTCTCCGCTTCCTCATCCAAAATGCTAGGCTTCATATGAAGTACTTTTGACAGCTTTGATTTTGTTGATGTTTCAATTTGCTTTAGTTTCCTTTTCGCATAAAACTTTCGATCTCTTGCTCTTACATACTTAATGGGTGAGCATTCTAGTGAACCTAACGTTTCGTCAAATGTCTCCTTAACTATTTCTTCTGGAACATATTCATCACTACCTGAGTCTTTTTCATCTTCAATCGTCTTGGCTCTAGAGAAGCATGTTGAGCAAAGTTTCTGTCCTGGTATCAGATTCAGTCTAGTTGCTATGTCTTTGTCAATAATTTGTAGTGATTCTGCAAATAAAGTAGGGTAATGTAAACTCTAAACACATTGGAAAATAATTTTAAAACCTCAACATTTGGTTATAGGCTATTCGTATAAAATATTCAAAACATATGCATTCAGTAGCACAGTATATAGCCTACCCTATTAAAATTAAATAGCTAATTTAGGTTACAATTTACAATATAAACTTCTTTATGAAATATAAATATATTAGTACCTATATTTACTTACTTGTTATCTTCTTTCGATGATTTCTCCATGGATCTTGGCAGCTACGTTGCATTTGTTGGTAATGCATTCCAAACATTTTTTCATGGTGGTAGCATACAGTAGCACTATTTGGGTTGATTACAGTTGCTTTTGTTCTCCACAATAGCAGTTTCCTGGTGAGTCTGTGTTCATGACATGGATCATCCAAGTACATACCAAAGCTGCACTTTGATTCTTGATTAGAATAAGCCATTATTACAGGCAGTAAAATTAAGTTAATTGCTCTAGTTAAATTTTCTGAAAATAAAAGATCATGATCTATAAAATAGGCCTGGACATTAATGATTAACCATCATGTTTTACATTTATAAGAATATACAAAGCGAAATGAGCTACCCAGAGCCCTTCGAGTCGCTGGTTGTTTTGACAGACATATTAAATTTCTTGTATGTTTTAGACTTATTTACATATTATTACAATTGTAAATCAACTTAAGTAATAAAATGGAAGTAAAATTACAATTCAATGTCATAAATAGAAATTTAAAAATTTACAAATTTTGCAAAAATTTGAGATTTTTCACAAAAAGCACTTTTCTTTGAATCACCAAAACTATATGAAGGAGTTGAGTTGAGATCTATTCCTTAATATATGTTTTTTTACACATATGTATCTTTCTTTACTAGAAGTATCAACTCCCTGACTAATTTCGGACACCTTTATATTAAGCCCCAAAGTTGATGTTAATTTTGCAAATTTTGTGAAAATATCAACTTTTGGAAATTTTTAAAAATAGAAATAAATCCTTTTTTGGTTATTTTTTTATTTCACTCATAAATTTACAACCCATAGAGACTATTAGGAGTATTAAAACAGCTGTGATTGATGTAGAACTAAAACTTTTGAAAATGGTAGAGTCGTAAAAGTGGGAGGAATTGATGCAAGCTTCAAAATGGAGCCATATTTAAGCCCTTGTAACTTAGAAACTATTTGTTCCACAGCCTTTTTGCTTGCAAAATTGAAAAGCCCACCAGAAGTTGTATTGGCATGACAAATTTGAAGCTTCTACTCCTATTAGAAGACACTTTTCAAGGCCTCTCAAAATGAAGGCATTGGCCGATCAAGCCCAACATGGGCATTTTTTGTTGAAGGTGGGGGCCATTTAAGCGACCATAAAATTAAAAGTTTTTGACTGAGGAAGCTAAAATTTTAGATTTAAGCTATTGAATGGTGTATGAATCAACCCTGAAAATTTGAAGAAAATCGGAGATGGTCACCTGACCACCCCTGTACCAATTGAGCTGGAATGACCCCTTTGCCATGTGGTACAGGAGCTATGCATGACGCTATGCTTGGATACTGAAGAGTCTGCCTTCCTTTAACTTTACTGTAATTAGAAACATCTACCATGCAGTAGTAGCAATCGTTGTGGTGGCTCTTTGGTTCTCTCCATATTCTGGGTACCGCAAAGGGCATTGCCTTGCCTACTCCCCGCAGCCACCCTTCAAGTGTGGAGTGGCAGCTTTCACAGATCACATGGGGTGCTCAGGGCTTATCTTGGTCACCCATAGGCATACAAATAGAGCCGATATGCGATCCAGAACTTGGTGCCTTTCACAATCTTGTGCGATACTTGCTTGGGGCAAAAATCAACTTTTTCTTATTTTCATAGGTTTCTGTACTTTTTCCCATGCTTTTTGACCTGAAAAGGCCAAAAATCACAACTATTTTGACCTAGGTTGTTGGGAAGCATTGCCGCATGGAGCTTTAAGTTTTCTGCCTTGAAATCGGCCAAAAGCACCAGTTCCGGGGTCCCTTGAATCATGTTTTGCACTATAACTTTTTATCTAAACAAGATAGAGCAACAAAATAGGCACCAAATTAGTGTTTTTAATCCTCTTTCTAACTTATACAATTATGATAGTCTTGGAACAAGAAATGGCACATTGGTACATACAAAGATTTCAGAAATATCACAAAATTCGTTTTCTCACACTCAAGGCAGACAAGGCGCCTTATTCATGACACAAATTTGAGATTAACATTTTGTCACAAGTCTAATCGATCAAGAAGTGAAAGCATTACATGATGATTAATTTCATAATGACATTTACACAGTCAGTTGTTGAGAGTTTGTTTCTTGAAGCTGTCAAAGCGGCGTCTGTTGAACTCCACAGCTTGAAGGAGATAGTCCCTTTGCTTGGCATCTGTTGTTATGACATTTGCAAAGTCGCTCATCATCTTGACACCACGTTCAGCAATGTCATTCACCGCTTTCAGATTCTTAACATAGTCCAACGCTTTTCTGTAGTCCTCATTCTGTGGCCAAGACGTGACAGGTTCCAGAAGCCACTCGGATCCAATGTTCAGTGTGTCCAGCAGGAAATGTGATTCTGGGCCAATGAGATCAACCAGGGTGGTCTTAGCTGTGACACTCTGGAATAGAGGCTTTCCTGTTCTGAAGCTGTCTGGCTTCTCAGTGGCATGTAACTGGGCAGCAATGTCGTGCTTCAATGTGTCACTCAATCTACTGCTGAACAGGGCAAATGGCACGACTTCCTGCGTCAGGTACCATTTGTAGTTTTCCATCTTATTAAGTACTGCATCAGCAAGCTCTGGGTCAGTTTTCTTGTACTTCAACATGTCCTGGATTAGACTTAGATCATTCACGGGAGCATCTGCAGCAGACATTGACATCATCCATACAGGAGTGTAGAACAGCGCAAGGAAGGTGTTGAGTCTTTCCAGCTTTGATACAGTGTCTTCGTCGTACTCAAGTTGATCTGCAAACATCAGCATTTTCATGGAGTACAGGTTTCTGGCCATCCATCTGGCCTGATGAATGGCGCCTGGTCGACTCCAGTGAATACCTTGAGGAGGCGTTCCTCCAAGAACAATGACTGTCAGTTCAGCCATTTCCCTGTAATCGGCTCTTGGAAGCCTTTCTGCTGTTAGAATGTCTTGGAGTATTTCTTCACTGTTCTTCTTCTTTTCCTTCAGCCATTTGCTGTTGATAGCCAGCATCTTTGGGTTTTCCTTGGACAAGTCCGTCCAAACATCCTTCAGATGCTCAAACCAGGGATTATCTGGCCCCTTCACCTTCCCAAACTGCTCCTACTAGGATTTCCAGGATGTGATGTTGACAGGCCAGATAAAACACCTTTTTGTTCAGCATTTTCTCTCGCAGTTTGGCAGCTCCTCTGTGAACTCCACTGTTACTGGATGTTGTGTCAAAAACAAGGGCAGTAACATTATCCGTAAGTTCCCATGTCTCCAGTAAATCCATTGAAGCCTCAGCCTGAGCTGTGCCAGAAGAATTGTCGATGACAGGTACTCCCAATAACTTTCCTTCAGTGTATGAAGGTGGACCAGACACTAGCACAGCTAAAGTCTCTGAGGTACTTCCAGGTTCACTGCCCAAGACATCTTTGAGCAACTTTCCATCCCAGTGTAAGGCAGCGTACTGTGGGGGGTTTTCACAAAACTTGGACATGTGACTCTGGCTGATATTATACCTGGACAGCATTCTGTTGCGACGTGTTGTTGAGGTTGAGATGATGAAGTTATCCAGATCAGCCCCTCCAGCTTTCAAGGTGGCAGAAACCATGGCAGTAACTTGATTGTCTGATAAACCAAGATGATCAGCTGTATTGCAGATGACATCACATTCCATGACCTTCCTTAGAAACGTCAAAGTCACACTAGTCACAGTGTCTTGATGGTGAGAACATCCAGGATGAGGCTGATGGTAATCCATGTCCTCTGTGTTAGCGTCGTTGTCAGTTGAGTCACCCTAGGTAATGTCATCCACATGAACAACTGCCTCTTGTTCTGCTGCAGCTGTAAAATAGTACAACATGTTAAGACAGTAATTGTTAAGTACATGCTAAATATTGCAATGGAGTAAAACTTAAAACTTTTTGTGACGTTCAAAGTAATTAGTTTTACCTTGTTCTTGTCTATGCTGCAGTCTTTCATTCCTCGCTGCTTGCTGCAGGGATCTTGTCTCAAAAATCTTGTCATGACCAGACATATGACCTTTCCTCTCAGTCTTTTGGTCTTCGTAGAACCTGATATCCTCATCTTTCTTCTCTCTGGATAACAGTCTGTGTTCTGTATTTCCTGGATTGCATCTGGAGCTCCTATATCGAACAGGCTGTCTAATTCCAGCACAAATGCTCCTCTTTTTCCTCCAGGGTTACTTGCTCTTCCTTTGCTTTTCACCAGAGCACGATGTTTCTCATGTAGTTTCATGAAGAGCTTCATTGCGTTGTACTTGGTCATTGTCTTGATCCTAGCCATCTGCCAGAATGGGATGATAGATTCAACTGTTTCATATGCAAGGTCTTGAACCATGGGCCTCCCTGCATTTTCCGGTAAATTCTGAAGATTAAGGAAATACTGGAACGCCTGTCTATTTGTGGGAAGCTGGGAACCACTGATAAAAGCTGAAGGGTATCCAACCAGGAAAGTTTCAGTGAGAGATCTGGTAGATGGCCCAGTTGACACCTGCCTGTGGACAGTACGTGGAGGTTCTGAGATATCAACTGTGCGCCCACGGAGCTCCCTCAGCTCCTTGCTTAATGCCATTGTGAAGTTGTAACTTGTAGATGGTTTTCTAGATTCTGATTGAGTTTCTGTTGTTTCCTGAAAAATGATAGATAATTATTATTATTATTTATTTATTATTATTATTATTATTTATTAATTTTATGCTCTTTCATTTGATACCTAATTTGTTGCTCTATCTTGTTTAGATCAAAAGTTAGTGCAAAACATAATTCAAGGGACCCCGGAATTGGTGCTTTGGCCAATTTCAAGGCAGAAAATTTAAAGCTCCATGCGGCAATGCTTCCCAACATCCTAGGTCAAAATAGTTGTGATTTTCGGCTTTTTCAGGTCAAAAAGCATGGGAAAATGTACAGAAACCTATGAAAATAAGAAAAAGTTGATTTTTGAACAGGCCTAATGTAATACCCACAAACGTAGCAGAATATATCCGGCGAGTGTTTACAAGCTCTAGTTGCCATTCTCTTTACCAAACTGTGCTACATTAATCATAACCAGATATAGAGAGAAGAGCTATTAAATCTGCAACAGATTACAGATTCCAGAAAAAAGATGTATTCACAACACTGAAATAATGTTTGCAATAAAAAAGGATCGATAAAACACAAATTGTCAGCACAGAGAAGGACAGAAACACAGTACCGGGTCATTCCATGTCAAGTCAGCCACCTAAAACACACACCCCTTTCAATTTTGCTCATACTTGGCACAATAGCAGATATACATGCCAAACTTAAATTCCCAAATTATTAGAGCTGACTGACCTTTGGTTACTGAGATACAAGGTCACAAAGTTGTGACATTTTGACCTTTTTTGCGTTAAATGACTATTTTCAAAATGGTGTAACTAAAAAACTATTAAAGCTAGAGCATTGATTTTGGTCTCATTTTAAAGCTCTTTAGTAGCCCCTTGTTTATTGTCTCTTGTTAAATATCTCTACTGTGAAAAATAAAAAAATCCCTTCAAAAGTTGACTTTTGATCTTGAATAAAAAAAAAATACCTTCTAAAAAATTCAATTTTTTTACATTAATACCTTGAGTCATGTACAGTGCCCGCGAAAAGTATCCGATCACTCAAGAAAATACAATATTTTCCCTTGATATTCAGAGACACGTAATTCACTTTCTATTTGTTCTAGCGACATCTGGTAACTTTGAGGTTGCTCGCTGATATGAGAGCTATCCAACGCATTCTCAAATTAGTGTTCTGGTAGCCTTCGTTGCGGGTGGCTGTGTCTCAAATTTGTCAGATTTCACTGTTTGTGTAAATTTCTTGATATTTTTTTTTTTTTACAGAAAGTGGTGTAAATAAAATTTATATATAATGTGTGCTAAAAAACAACTTAAGAGTGATTGTCGAGGTGCTATTGTTGCTTTGCATGCATGTGGGAAATCACAGAGACAGATAGCTAAGGAATTAAACATATCCCAAAGTACCGTTAATTTATGGGTTTCACGGGCTAAGAACAATGGTGGCCTAACCACGCCAGTCCCTAAAAACGATCTGGCAGACCGAGAAAAACAAATTCGCGAACAGACAAACTTATGAAACGTTTAGTATTGAAAAACCCAACAATAACTGCGAAAGAAATAAAATTTAATATGAATAATTTGTTATCTGGTGTTTCTGAACGAACTATCCAGGAGCGGCTCCAAAAAGAACTCGGATTACCATCTCGCCATGCTGCTAAGAAACTGTTCATTAATGAAAAAATGCGTAAAAAACGTGTCGCATTTTGTAAAAAATACATTCATTGGACTGTTGATGACTGGAAGAAGGTTTTATTTAGCGATGAGTCGACATTTTTGACATTCAGAAGTTGTCCAAAAAAGGTTCGCCGGCCTATTGGCTCAAATAGGATGGACCCTAAATACACCCTAAAGACAATGAAACACCCTCCAAGTGTGATGGTTTGGGGTTGTTTCGGTTACTATGGGCGTGGAAACTTATATTTCTTCCGAAGAACACAACTATGAATGGTGCACGGTATTTAGCAATGCTACAGGATAAACTTCCAATGGCAATGGCAATCCAAAGGACAAAAACATACATGCATGATGGTGCACCATGTCACAGGGCCAAAATAGTGACAAAATGGATTACTGACAATAAATTTGATATTTTGGATTGGCCTGGTAATAGTCCAGATCTCAATCCGATAGAAAATCTGTGGCTAATAATAAAAAATAAGGTTGAATGCCACGACACTGGCTCAGTCGAAAAATTACAAGAGGCCATCAAAAAGGTATGGTGCAAGGAAATATCAGTGGAAGTTTGTCAAAACTTGATTAAATCCATGCCAAAACGTCTAGAACAAGTCATCCAAACCAAAGGACAGATGACAAAATACTAATATAAGGTTAGTATACATTTAAACATTGTTTTTTATGTAAAAAATACAAATTTCAAGGGTGATCGGATACTTTTCGCGGGCACTGTACAACAAAATCCCAAGAAGCTGTAAGTGGCTGATAACTAGTTCAATGTATAAAAAATAATGAATTCAAGCAACATTTTGAAAAGTCATTTTATACAAAAATTGTCAAAAAGTCATGACTTTGTGACCTTGTATGTCAGTAACCATTTTTGTCTAAGGTCAGCTCAATCTCTTACAAATACAACCCATATCTACATACTATCTGCAGCCTTCTACAAACAAGCAAATGCTTATTTTTAAATATTTGTTCTTTACCCACCTCACCTGTATGTTGTGCATGTATGTGATGGTTTTCAGTAGTTGACAAGATTCTTGTGGGCCACCCAATTTATTGTGATTTCTAGAAGAGAAAACAATTTTTAATGTATACCTAGATAGCTACCTAATTAACAAATACAAGTAACATATTAAAATGTACATACAATATGTATAGGTATAGTGCTCATTGATTTCCATTTATCACAACTTAAAATGTATGCAGTGTGTATATATAGTTACATGACCATTTTAATTTTGAATTCTTACTTTTCTGTGCTGTAGATCTGCCAAAGCTTTGGATGCCTTCAAAGTAACTTCTTTGCAAATCCTGTATGTTCGTCCATTAGTAGTAGATGCCTCAACTTGTGTTAGAATATCTGAATATGGTAAGATTAATTCATCTGGTCGACCAGGATACACAAATGATGGGTTTGGGCCATGAGGATGAAGGAATGTGACTTTTACTTCTCTATTCTCTGGTATCTTTTCCAGCACATATGCCACCCACCAATGGCCATCATATGCAGCAGTAACAAAACCATGTATTTTCTCCTCAGTCACAACTTCTTCCTTTTCAGTAACTTTCTCAATATTTGAATAATCTGATAATGAATAATGTTTAACCTTAAGAGAAGTCAATGAAACTGGCTGTAAATGGTGTAATTTCTGTGTACCAGCAATAGTCCTTGCAGTTGAGTGTCTTTCTTGTAGAAGTTGGCTTTCCTCTTCATGCTCTTTATTGGTTGAAAAATTACATTTTATATTTACAATATTTTCACTTGCAAATGTATATAACTGTTCTGCAGTAAGGATCTGTTCATCATAAGGTCGTTGTAGACTAGCTTTTGCAGCTAATCTCTTAACTGTGCCTCCAACACCATCACAGGGTCCCTTTCCATGACTTGTTGCAAAAAAAATTCCATTCTGCCTCAATTCCAAAATCATCTCTGTGATGGCAAAGATTCAAAAAGTTTTTGTAGTTTTTATACTGTCCTGCACACCCATCTGAAAAGTAAATTATTTTGTGGATGGAACCGATGGATGAGATATTATCTTTTAGGAATTTTATCAGATGCTTTTGAAACAAATGTACAGCAACTGTGTTATGGATGTTACACTCTGAAATAATAACAAAGCTAAGGTGAGCAATCTCATCTTCCTTTTTATAGTAAATAACAAATGGATGTAGAGTAGCCATCTCATTGTTCCAGTGAAAGCTCTGAACCTCATCTTGAAGAATAAAGGAATAATTTTCAGCAAAATCACACACAGCAAGGACTTCATCTTTCAAAGACACTTTTGTTTCACGGTAATAAGTTGCTTGCATCTTTGTCTTGAAGTCATGTATCTGGTATTCTTTCAGTTGGTTACAGAATTGGTCAATATATTCATCTGTATTCAGTTCTACTGATTCAAGATTTGACCGATCTGTATTGGTCCACTTTTTAAAATTTATGATATCAATGAAGTTGTTTGTAAATATGTCCAGTAGTCTGTTTTTTAAATCTGATGGATCTCCACATTGTTCACATTGTCTGAGGCAGCATTTCTGTGAGGCAGGATTGCATTCCATAATGGCAACACAATGACGTACATTCTTAATAGGTGTGTCATCATTTGCAGTTAGTTTTTCTAATTCAGCTCCTACAAACATAAGTTTGGCATTCTGATGAATTGTACAGACACATACTGAGTGAGTTCCTGTTGCTCCAGCAATAACACACTGTTTTGGACGCAATTCTGCAAATTTACTGAATCCCACCTTAACCAAAGGATTTCTTTCTTTGAAAATATGATAGGCTTCTTTTAAATTGCAAAGTAAAAGATGCTTTTGCAAATGTATCCTTCCTCTTTCATTGTCAATGATACTACAATAGTCTTTCTTTCCTGGCATTGTTCTACTGATGTCTTCTGAAAGATAAAATGCTTTAATAGCGTCAACAGTATCCTGTTTAATTCTTTTCCCACCCTTTGGATTTGGGTCTGAAAGGACACCTTTTTCTTCAACTATTTTTTTAGCAATAGATGCTGTATGCCTTGTGTTAAATTCTGAAGCAATTTTCCTAATGCTCCAACTTTTGGGCAATACAGTGAGGATTTTTATTTTATCACTTCTTTTAGTATTTTCATTTTTGAATTTTTCCTTGAGTTGATTTATTATTTCTAAACAGTCTACATCTCCAGATGGCTCCTTAAATTGTGAGTCAGAAATCTCTTTTCCTGCAACTGTTTCCATTCTCTTCTTAACTGTCTCTGTCACCTTGCTTAGTTTTTTAGCTCCATATGACTTTTGCTCTACAAGCTTTCTCTTTTTTATGGGTGATTCACCAATTGAAACAAAAGAAGCATTCAAAGTACACATCTCATGGTTTTGCTCTGAAGTTGATGCATCACTATTGTCAACATTTTCAATTTTCTCAAGATCTTCAGGTGGTTCACTACTACAAGAAGAATCATCATTTATGTCTGAATTCAAAGTGCCTATTCCTTTCTCAGGCAAGGACTCAAGATGTTCTCTACACTGCTTACAAAGTCTGTGATGTAGTGTTAAGTGCAGATCGGGAAACTTATTTACAAGTTCCTGTGGTACAATTCTCAAACTCTTCTTTCGACACTGACCTTTGTGACGCAGCAAAGGATCAGCACACTTCTGTTTCAGTTTTAAATGTTCCATGTTTGTACTCTGAAATCACAAAAGCACAAAGAAAATCCTGAAAAGAAAACAATGAACAATTAATGAATTATTAAATAAATTTTTATACATGTATTTAGTAAAAATAAATTAACTTTAACTTGAAGTCAGTCAACTCTGTAAAGTTGACAGTACTTATATACTAGTTGGGCCTTTGGATCAGCGCTACTCCAGTAGATTTGGGGCTGTCGAGGGGTTTAACCCTGGTTGTCTTTTAAGACTTCTTTTGGCACAGGTCACAAAAAGGTTTTTGAACTAATAATGTTAAGTTGAACTAAGTCTTCACTGACACTATATCAGAACAGAAATTTTAAATAAATGAACTGACAAAAAAAATCTAAAATTGAAGAATGATGCCAACTTCATTTATTTTTTATACATTGAACTAGTTATCAGCCACTTATAGCTTCTTGGGATTTTGTTGTACATGACTCAAGGTATTAATGTAGAAAAATTGAATTTTTTAGGAGAAAGTATTTTTTTTATTCAAGGTCAAAGGTCAACTTTTGAAGGGATTTTTTTATTTTTCACAGTAGAGATATTTAACAAGAGACAATAAACAAGGGGCTACTAAAGAGCTTTAAAATGAGACCAAAATCAATGCTCTAGCTTTAATAGTTTTTTAGTTACACCATTTTGAAAATAGTCATTTAACGCAAAAAAGGGTCAAAATGTCACAACTTTGTGACCTTGTATCTCAGTAAACAAAGGTCAGTCAGCTCTAATAATTTGGGAATTTAAGTTTGGCATGTATATCTGCTATTGTGCCAAGTATGAGCAAAATTGAAAGGGGTGAGTGCAAAAAGTGCCATTTTGTGGCTGAGTTGACATGGAATGACCCTACCTCAGTGCTGATAACCATCAGACAAACAACCTGCTTTCTTTGTGTGCTCACACTTACTGACTTCTCAGACTCTGCACTCTTCTTTATATAGCACAGTGGAAGTTTTGGGCAATTTCTAGAGCAAGAAACTGTCAACGAACATCTGGATTATTCTCAACAATTCATGATTTCTGATATTGCTGCGCCCATAATAACATTATACTGGTAAAACATGAAAAATGGATTATCTCTGAAACCATTGATGATACACACAAACCGAGTCCAGATTTGGACTCAGCGCCCACAAATGCATATAAAAACAAAAAATTCTATATAAACAGAATCATTGTTACACAGTGAATTATTTATCTACTTTTTCTTTATTTTCAAAATGAGATTAATACTGGATATATTTTAATTCATGAGATCCCAAACACACTGGCACTGTACCCACCCTTTTTCCTGTGCCCAACCCACATCCTCTGTATTACTAAACTTAAGAACCTAAGTTCCTTGCAAAGATATGCAGTCTTTTACAAAAGTGATTAATATGGAAAAAATGGGAAGAATGAAGGCAAGAAAAGATAGAGGCCATTTATGGACCACAATCGTTATAGGGTGGAGTGAAAAAATAAAAAAGTGCCAGGATCAAAATTGAGGGGGTCTAGATAGATGTCTTTTGTCGATGATTAAACTTTAAAACCAATTTTGGGTGGTTGCATACTAAACTGCGACTGCTACCAGCCAATTTATACAAATCATATGTGCGTGCGACCAAAATTTGAACCCAATGACCTATCTCAGGTTCTGGACATGATAGAAAGACAATTTAAAAACTGTTTATCATGTATTTTTTACTTCTGAAGCAGATTAAAACATTTGCCGAGGGATGCAGGCTCAATAATGCATCAAAAAATCCATATTTATATTATTTTTGCCTAAAAATTGCAATTTTTAGCCTATTTTTTGCAAATTTTTTAGACAATTTGTGGTAAATATATATATGTATAATTTTCTACTGAAAATATTACAGATCCACTTAAGATTAGTCTAAAATATCACTCATTAAACAAAGTAATAAAAAATAATCATCTAAACAACTTCAGAATATTGTATTTTTGTATTGAATACTTTCATCAGTTTTCTTGATTTTATCTTTTGTCAAGTAATGCCATCATGACATTCAAGTCCTACCACAGTTGACGAAGCCTCTGTTACAACTTACAAGTTTAATGTGCCTCTCTACAGCCTGATTATGACAAGGCTGGTTGAGTTTCAGTGGTTCCTTTCTTATGTTTATGAGTTCTTCATTGGTTAGAGATGCCATGATAGGGGCTCATGAATGTCAGGTGAATTTAAGTTTATCATTTTGAAATACCCTTGAGTTTTGTTATCAATTTTAGGCACCATAAATCTCCTGACACTACCATCTCTCACAACACTCAAGTCAGGCTGTAACTCTGGGACATCAGTATCCTCATCTGAGTCAATTATCAGGTCACCACCTTTGAAGTCATTGTCTATCACTTTTTCAACTGACTCATTCCCTCTGACCAAAAGCACCTTATTAACTGCGATGTTGCAGATTTGTGAGTCTGAATCAGCAAGCATGGCAATTAATACATTCTCAGGGTGAGCATAGTATGCATTTTGGTAGAAGGTTTTTAGGGCTATCTCCCTGGCTTCCTTGAGGAAATTTCAGGATCCTTTGGAGCATATCATAAAAGTTCTTAGCACCATCTGTGCATCGATACTACTACTTGATCTGGAACCAACTTGGAAAATAGACCGATACAAAACTGCAAGTGTGACCAGAACTTTGGAAGGCTTCCTTCGAGATGTATAAGATCTGAGGACTCTACATGCCAGAGTCAACCACCTTGAATGACAGATTGGTCCAACTTCAAGAAACTCAAGATCAGGATCAACACAGCCAAGCATAACAGCCATACAGATTCTGTAAGCATAATACACTGATCAGTGCTGAGGTCCTCCAGTATTTTGTTAGGAATAACTGGAAATTTTGAATTCTTAATTGGCTTGAATGAAATCACATCCCACTGAGATACACTTCCACCAAGTTCAACCCTTATCTTTCCTGAAAATGAGTCTGGGCTCTTTGTTGTTCCATCCAGAGTAACAAAGACGTGACAAAGGAGGAGCTCATTACACTGTAGTAGGCAAATGTTCCACTGCAAAGGTCTACTAATCAGTTCTTCCAGGCATCTGATAGCTCCACCATTTGAATCAGTCATTGTATTAGTCCCATCAGATCCTATCATGGCAAGTTTGGTTGTAATTCAGTGTCTTTGAAGGACTTGTATATCTCTGTAGCAATAGTCGACCCCTTGCCATTACTTGGAGTCACATGTGAGAGGTAGAAATCACCTGAAATAGTATTCAGAAATTAGAGACAATTTTTTAGATATTTCAGGGTTTATATCTATTTTCCAATTTCTATATCCAAAATTCATCCTAAATATTTTGAGTAATATCTGTTACAAAATGCAAACTAAAGATCAAAATTTTAAATCTTACCAGGTTCTCCTACAAATACATAGTGTTCTTTTAGCTCAGTTCTTCTGTAATATTTGCCATTCACTTCAACTGTCACCATTATTGCATCTTTGTGACCATCCACATAAATAACATCCACCAATTCAAACAATTTACCCTCCTCTTTTCTTATGGCTTTACAATATTTTTCAGGTTATTACTTGTTCCTGCAAAGTTCATAATGCAAATTTACTCAATTTTAAGGACATTTATTTAAGCAAGCTCTATAGGTTTTCACTAGGAATATTTAAATTTCAACACTTGTTTGAAATGTATGCCTTTTTATGAAATACTTTACTTTAATCAGATACTAATGTACAAGATAATTGGACTGTTACCTGTCGATTACGTTCATTTTATCAGTAGTAGTGATAATTCCATAATCCTCTAAAACTGCTGATGCAACTGTTGCTCTGGCTCTGTCACTTACTTGATACTTGGTAAAAGACATTTAATTTATATCGAGTTAATATCAGGGCTGTGGAGTCGGAGTCGGTAAAAATATACCGACTCCGACCTCAATATAAAATCTTAAGAAAATACTATTTTAAGTATAAATAATAAATATAAATCAAATATAGTTGTCATTTATACTTAATTAATTATCAGTATTAACCCTTACTTTTTTTTCAGGAAATATTTTTATAATTGTGATACTGATAACTTGATAAGTTTAATTTCAAATTATTGATAAAATTATTTGTTCTAAACTTCAATGCACAATGGCAAAGAGACTTCCAACGAAATCAGCTGTGTTTGAACACTTTACAATCACTAAAGATCGAAAGGAGTCAGGAGTCAGAGTTGAAGGTTTTGTGTACCGACTCCACAGCCCTGGTTAATATTCTGACAAGATGTTCATTGGACAGCAGTGTCCAAGATTTGGACTCTTAACTATTATCAGTGTTACATGGATTACAAATCATTTTTTCAAAGGTATTGTCAACAGAGCAACAAGAGTGTTCAAAGCATATTTTAAACTATACAGTATACTTGTCACACTGCTGAGTGAGGTTTGGCAGACTCTTCCTATTTTGTTGTGGCCTGGATTCCTGTTGGTCACTGACACCAGCTGTTTCATCATGTGATTCCAGGCTCCCCTGACTTGAGAGACTGTTGAGATTACTGTCATGTATTGCTGCTGAGTTTGATAATAAAAACCCATTCTAATAGACAAGAGTTCATTTCCACAACAGTTTCAATGCCCACTGGCATCCTCTTCAGGTGGATACAGAAAAACGAATGAACCAAAAACAAGAGGGCAAACAGTCCAGGGACCATTAAGAAATTTGCACCTAGGTTAGATCCCGTTCTCCCGATACCGGAAGGGCATTTTATTAAAGGGTCCCACTTATAAGTACATCCGCACAAATTTAAAACAACCATCTTGTTCTATACATACAGATTCTATTAGTTTGACATAATTACTGCATTTATTATTACATTTACGTTTTTTAACTTATTATTATTACCTTTAAATTTATTATTACATTTATTTTATTACATTTATTATTATTGCATTTACATTTATTTCCACATTTATTACTTTTATTATTACATTTACATTTATTACTATTATGTTTATTATTCCATTTACATTTTACCAAAAAAATGAATGAACCAAAAGCAAGTAAGGAAACAATCCAGAGACCTTTAAGAAATTCACACTTAGGTTAGAACCCATTCACTTGACACCGTAAGGGATTTTTTGACCAAGAATCTCATTAGAGGGTCCAGCTTATAAGTACCTTCACACAAATTAAAATTATCCACTTTTTCTATCCATACAGATTCTATTGTTTTTCGTTTGACATAATTATTACATTTAAAAAGTAACTTACTTGATTCCCAATCTATAGCATGATCATTTTGGCTGGTGTGATAAAAAATTGCATTATTATTATTACAATTTCTGAAGGCATATTTATGTTCTTTAATACAGGCTTCAATATTTCTTCCAGTTTCTCTACGTATACTAAATCACAACTTTTACAGGGAATGCTGTAGACACAGGCTTGTTCCTGTTTTGCAACGTTATTCCTAATCAATTTACTTTTTACAATAGATGAATATTTGAACACCAAAGCAAACTTAAAATCTTTCATCAAAGGTTTTACTCTTCCTAAGCCAGCAATGTAAGGTAACCTCACATATTGTTTTTGGTTAACTGAAGGCTCCCGAAGGGCATAAAAAGATTTTCTGGCTTTAAAATACACTTTTCTGATAAACTACTTAGGATATTTTAAATCCTTATAAATGTTCCAAATCTTTGAATTTTCTGGGTCCAGCAAATTATAAACGTCCAGCAAATGCAATAATTATGTCAAATGAAAAATAATAGAATCTGTAGGGATAGAACAAGTGGATAATTTTAATTTATGCGAAGGTACTTACAAGCTGGACCCTCTAATGAGATTCTTGGTCAAAAAATCCCTTACGGCATCGGGTGAATGGGTTCTAACTAGTGATGGGATGATACCAAAATTTTTAATGATTCCGATTCTGATACCACTAAAAAGTCTCGATACGATTCTCGATTCCGATTCCGATTCCGATTCTCAATATTTTTAAATATAATTCTATACTTGTTTTTCTGGAAATTGTCATATTTTACTCTGGTAAGATTAACTATTTACATTATGAGTATGGTAATATAAATTATAAATTATAATAGATTGGTTTAAAAATAAAAATCAACTGTAAGTTGTAACAATTCATTTTAATCTTCTTGATTACACATCATGGATATGCATGTTTTAATGTATAGCTACAATATAATAAAAATAAAATTTGTTATCCTCTTTCATTTAAATTTTAAAGTTTACATTGCAAAACTGGTTCAATTAAAAGTTAAAGAATCGTTTTAAGAATTGGAAATCATGGTACAATTCTCTCGATCCCGATTCCGATTCCTGAAAAATGCTCGATTCTTCTGATTCTCGATTCCGATTCCAATTAATCGTCCCATCACTAGTTCTAACCTAAGTATGAATTTTTTTAAAGGTCTCTGGATTGTTTCCTTACTCGCTTTTGGTTCATTCATTTTTTCTGTAAAATGTAAATGGAATAATAAACGTAATAGTAATAAATGTGGAAATAAATGTAAATGCAATAATAATAAATAATATTAAAGGTACGGTAATAAAATGTAATAATAAATGTTAAAAAATGTACACGTAATAATAAATGCAATAATAAATGCTGTAATTATGTCAAAATAATAGAATCTGTATGTATAGAACAAGAAGATAGTTTTAATTTGTGTGAATGTACTTATAAGCAGGACCCTTTAATAAAATACACTTCCAGTGTGGGGAGAATGGGGGCTAACCTAAGTGCGAATTTCTTAATGGTCTCTGGATTGTTTCCTTCTTGCCTTTTTCATTCGTTTTTTGTTTATAATTTCTGTATAATAAACAACAATGTAATAATAAATTTATAATTTCTGTAATAAATAATAATGAATGTAATGAATGTAATAATTATGTAAAAAATAATAGAATCTGTATGTATAGAACAAGAAGATATCAGGTCATCCCATAAATAATGTCATTTTTTTAGATTGGAATTTGAAGGACAAAAAAACTCAACTGAAACTTTTTAATCTAGTATATATTTTCCATCAGAATCAATGACACTCTGCCAACATCCTACAAGCTTTTCAATACCATGTTTATAAAATTCAGGTGGTTTTGAGGCAAAAAAACGTACAAAGACTGGTGTTCAGGTCATCTAAAGAAGTACACGGTACTATTTCTCGTCAAGATAGTTTTGCAGACTCCTGAAGAGATGATAATCTGAAGGCACAAGGCCTGGAGGATGTGGAAGTTTTTCCCACCCAAGCTCCTCAATTTTTGCAGAAGTGATCCGAACAGTATGAGGATGTGCGTTGTCGTGGTGGAACACGATTCCTTTCTGATTAACCAAAGAAGGTCTCTTCATTTAGTGCAGTGTTCAATCGATCCAGTTGTTGACAGTGGACTTGAGTGGTGATTGTTTGGTTGTATGGTAAGGTTTCAAAGTGTATTACACCACCTTTATCCCACCAAACACTAAGCAACACCTTCCGAGGGTGAAGATTTGGTTTTGGCTGTGGTGTTGCTGGTTCTCCAGCACAAACCCACTGTCGACGGTGCTTAACATTCTGGTACAGTATCCACTTTTCATCACCAGTCACTAAACGGTGCAAAAACGGATCTTGGAGTTCATGGGAATGAAGAGCTATGCTAATGTTTACCCGCACCCTCAGATTGTCGACTGACAATTCATGTGGCACCCATTTTTCTAACTTAGGCAGTAGGCACTTTCCCGAGTTGTTGCAAATATGATGGATGGTGGACGGGGATGAATTGAGTTTCTGGGCCAATTCTTCGACAGTTGTTGAACAGTCTTCTTCAAGTGCGGCTAACAGCAGGTCATCATCAAACTCAGCAGGGTGTCCAGTATGCTGCATCTGTCAAACAGCAGTCACCATTCCTAAACTTTTGAAACCATCTTTGACATTTCCTCACATGCAGAATATCGTTGCCATAAACATCCTGAATGTTTCGCATTGCTTCAGTAGCACTATTCCCTTTTTTGAACTCATAAAGCATTATATGCCTGATATGTTCTGATACCACCATATTTATGAGGAGTTCACAAAGCGAAACACACTTCTTCACTGGTCAAGGTCTGTAAAGTATGTAGTGAAACACAATACATCTCCTCTTAGATATAACCTTCGGAAAATTTATGCTTAAACCGAGTAGGACTAGTTTAAACTTAATCTATTGTAAAAAAAATGACATTACTTATGGGATGACCTGATAGTTTTAAATTTGTGCGCATGTACTTATAAGCAGGACCCTTTAATAAAATGCCCTTCCAGTGTCGGGAGAATGGGATTTAATCTGTGTGTGAATTTCTTAATGGTCCCTGGACTGTTTTCCCTCTTGTTTTTGGTTTTCGTTTTTCTGTATCCACCCGAAGAGGATGCCAGTGGGCATCAAAACTGTTGTGGAAATAAACTGTCTCTGTATTAGAGTGGGTTTTATCATCATATTTTGACCTTCACATAGAAAAGTGAAGTTTTTTGCATTTATGCTGCTGAGCTTGATAGAACAACTTGAAAAAAACTTCAGATATCTTCCCTGGAGATATTAAAATACAGTATGATAATGATACAAGATAGTTTACCAAAGACACAAAAATAAAATTTTATAATTTGTAACAATCATTTCAAGAAACCCAGATTTTTGGTGGCCATTAATCAAGTTTTTTAATTTATATAGGGGTCATTCTCTGTCAGATCAACCAGTGCCTAACACCCTCATCTCTCAGATTTTGCTGAAATTTGGTTTATAGGGAGTTTGTGGGCCCTGAATCCATTTCTGAAATTATAAGGTCAATCTAACCAACGGTTCAAGAGATATGACCTCGGGAAATTTGAGGTCACTTGCGAGGTCACTAACATTTGGCGACCCATAACTTGGGTAATAATGGTCACAATTATATAAAAGTATATATATTTAGAATCAGAAAATGACAAGGAATCCAAATATGCAAGTTTTAGAACTCTAGGTTGAAAAATAAAAAAGTTACACTGTAACCAAAATTTGAGGTCACGATTTGACCTCTGGGGTATCAAATGAGAATTTTTTTTTTAAATGTAAAAAATGAAGGCATAGGCATTGGCTATTAGAATCAGCAAAAAAAAGTTTGTTTGTTAGTATTTTTCATGTAACTAACATATAAGTGAACACCATATTCATAAGTTGTGCGTCAATTCTACCTATTTTTTCACACTTAAGCTCATAATTTGACCTATAGAAATTAAAATTACATTTTTTAATAGATATAAAAACAAAGGCAAAAAATGTAAAATTGTATTTCACTGCTAATCTACACTGGCAATAATAGTTATAATAGTGAAAGGGGAAGACCTACTTAGAGGATTCATGTGCTAGCCTAATACAATTTTTGCATGCTCGATGCTCTCATCAATTTCTTTTGTGGAAAAATGTATTGAATTCTGCTGCCTCCTCTTAGGGTAGGACAACTCATTACAGTTAATATATGATGTCCTGGCACTGCACATGAATCCTTGTTTGATGGATAATAATATGCACTTGATCCTGATGACCCAGAGGGATGTAGAAAGTTCACAGTGAAATCATCAAACTCTTCATAATATTCCTCCACAATTCCATACCAAACTTGCATGTCATAAATGCAGCCAACATACTCTCCTGGTTTGACACATTTTAGGTTACCAAGCATTGCAGGTTCATTAGTAAAATGACTTTTCCTTATTCTTTTCTTTTCTCCAATGCCACTTGAAATGGGATATACCATCAGTTCTTCCTTGTTTAGGGGAACAAATCTATGATATTTCTGAGTTCCAGGAATAGCCCTACTATCCTTGAATCAATGTTCCAACCGTTCTTCTGCATCTTTCAAATCAGCTGTAGTTACAAAGAAAAAATTTATCTTCTTGCTCAAGTTTTCTTCACAAAACTGAAACATGTGTTCTAGTGTAAGAATTTGCCTCTCTGTAGTTCTCTGCAAACTGGCACGAGCAGTAGCTCTTTTCACTGTTCCTCCAATCCCATCACATGCATTTTTGCCATGGGATGTAGCAAAGAAGTGCCATTCACAAGACAGACCAAAATCCTCTTCATGGTAACAGAGATTTGTGAAGTTGTATCTGTTCTTATATTGGCCAGCACATCCATCTGAGAAATAGTGCACCTTCTTCAATTGTGGGCATCTGAATTTAACATATGTCATAAGCTTCAATATGAATGAGTAAACCATTATAGTGTTGTGTTTTAGTGATGCAGATAAGAAACAGACACTAAAATGGCTAAGTTCCTGGTCTGCAGATGATCTATAATAGATGACAAAAGGGTGAACTGTACACTGTGAATTGTCCCAGTGAAACCCTTGGGCAGCATCCTGGACAATGAAAGATAATTCTCAGAGAAATCACCTACTATAACTACCTCGCTCTGAGGTGGTAGTGTTTCTTTCAACTGCTTGAAGTACTGTGATTGTTGCTGAGCAACAAAGTGATGACGAACCATGCAGGATATTTTCATGCTTGGGGATGATAAGTATTCATGAAGTGGCTCCACCTTATCAACCATTGTACAATGGTCAACAGTCATCCATTGCTTGTAAGATATTTCATTTGGAGCTGATTTCACACTGTCAAGTAACTCAAGAAAATCCAGGACACCCTCTTCTCTTGGGCAATCATTGCAAAGTTGCATCATGCAAGTCTCTCTTTCTGTACTGCAGACACTGTAATCCATAAGATCCTTGTATGAAAGACCTCTTTCTCCCAATGCAGCCAGCTGCAATTTTGGATTTTGATGGTATGTGCAGACACAGACAGAATGAGTCCCACCACTACCGGCGAGCACACAATATGATGGCCATAATTTTGCAAATGTGGAAAATCCTATTTTGGGATTCTTTTCATCATTTTTATATAGTTCAAACATCTCTCTTAAATTCCCGAGGACCAATCGTTTTTGCACCTTCAGCACTGATAACTTTCACGCAATCCTTTTGGCCAGGACACACACAACTAACCTCTTCTGACTCATAGAATCTTCTAACTATATCTTTGTGTTCTTCAGATATCACTTTTCCTTTGCTCATTAGTGGAATCTTCGGAAGGATTCCATGTTCTGATTTAAGTGAATGGCTTCTTTTCACCATGTATGTTGTAGTTTGAAAGAAACTAGCTGTTTTTTCAATTGTGTATGGTGAGTGTGTCAATATTTGTAGTTTGTGATGGTGACATTTGCTCTCCAGGAATGACTGTTTCAATTCATTCATTAATTTGTCTAGATGTTTTTCAGATTTAGTTTCAGGTTTTGAAGTATCACTTACCTCCTCGGTAATTTGAATACCATAACTGAGTTCTAGCCTCTCCTTCAGGTGTTTCTGAGCAGATGATAGCTTACCATGAGCATTGCGCTTTTTCTGGCTTAATGACAGCCCTTCTGAAAAGAACAGAAAAAAAGGTTTCACACACCTGAATATTAGTAATTAAATATTAATTATAGTACCTTAAATGCTATATAATTGGCTATATAGTAGATCAAACAGACCTTGTAGTAAAGTATAAGTTATTATATTAATTTATTACTTACTTTTTTTAACTGGTGTTTGGTCCAGAAATGCTAGAACTGGTTCAACTGAAGTTGAAGGATTTTCCTTTATCAAGCAATCACTGTCATTGTCCAGATCTTGAATTGAAGAGATGTTACTCAAGCCACTGATAGTAGATGATTCATTTGAATCCTGCTCAGACTCGTTGTTTTCAGTGGTACTAAGTATAGTGGGGTTTTTCATTATCAGTGTCCAGCAGTTCACACACAACAATGAGTCTTTTTTCACTCTTCCAGCACATTTTTCAACAAGTACATCAGTCACTTTTCTAAGATTGATTGTTATGCGTTTCTTGTGTTTTTGAATAGGGTCCTGGCAGTATTTCAAGTGCCGAACCATTGTATTCTGATCTGTAAAGATATAGGATTTACAATTAGGTAATATATATTTTTAGAAAATATATAGCTATACACACTTAATATTTTAGGCCTTGATAGTCTCTGAGGCTCATTAAAACACCATACCCACCAGCCACCCACAGTGCTGGCTGGAACTGTATTAACCTGTAGACAAGGAATTTTGCAACTATCTGTATTGATTCTGCACTTAGACAAGTAGCAACATGTTTCAACAGGTTTGTTTAGGCTACATGTGAGCTTAGTCTTCCCCTTTCACTATTATAACTATTATTGCCAGTGTAGATTAGCAGTGAAATACAATTTTTATTAAATTCTTGGAGCTTGAGGTCAAATTGATAGCTAAGATATAAAAATTCCTTGAAATGACAAGAATTTATAAATATGGTGTTCACTTATAAGTTAGTTACATGAAAAGTACCAACATAAACAAACTTTTTATGATTGTTTCTATTAGTCAAGAACTCTGACTTTGTTTTTTATATCTATAAAAAATGTAATTTTAATTTCTATAGGTCAAATTATGAGCTTAACCCTTTCAGTGCGTGTGGTAAACTATGTTTACCATAAAAAAGCCTGACTCAGGACGCATGGTAAACTATGTTTACCATTAAAAATCTTCTCTCAGGACGCATGGTAAACATTGTTTTCCACGTTTATTAAACAGTCTATGAACCCCCTCGTTCCTATTAGAACGACGTAGTTAGTTCCCTGACTAATATTAGACATCAATATGGTCGTATTTGGCATCTTTTTTTATTTTCTGACTCTCAGCTCACCAGAGGGGGGAGTGAAATAGACTCCCCCAATCAGTTCAGCATGGCATCCACAAGCAGTAATAAGCATAAAAAATCCTCTCTAGATGAGAATGATATAAACGTATATCTCTCAATGTATTCTGAAAGTGATATAGAATGTGAAAGTGAGGATGACTGGGCGCAAGATAATGTACGGAATATTTTACAAAACATCAAGTAGTGACAATGATGAAGAAAATGTGGTACTTTTGGAAAGAGATCTGCCTAAAGCAACAAAATCTAGCGAGAATTTTGAATGGCAGGAAATTGGTGAAAATATAGGCTGTACCAGAGGTGGGTGGCAGTTTACTGGTGAAAATAAAGTGCTCTTCAATGGTCAAACTCATACGATGTATGATGTTTTTTGTGAAGTTTTCCCAAAGAAGTAATTGAGTTAATGGTTACAGAAACAAACAAATATGCAACTCAATTTCTGGCTGCTACACCTAATCTGAAATCAACATCTCGGTATAGTGAATGGGTCCCAACTACGTTTATAGAAATGAAGCAATTTATAGGGCTGTTACTTCTCAAGGGTATTATACAAAAACCCAAGATAGGTATGTATTGGTCAACCGACAGTTTTTATGCTACTCCAGTATTTACAGCAATCATGAAAAGAGACAGATTTACCAACATTCTTTCTTTTTTGCATTTTGCTGACAATGCAGATGAGACATTGAAGGAAAGACGGGGGGAAGATGGTGAAATTGCATGACTTTATTGAGTTGATGACATCTGCTCTTGAATCAAAATATTCATCTTCTCAGAACCTAAGTTTGGATGAATCTTTGTTGCTGTGGAAGGGCAGAATCAGTTTCTGGCAATACATAAAAACAAAAAGATCACGTTTTGGGATAAAAAATTTCAAACTTGTGGATGAAAATTGTGTTACTTTGAAATATAAAATATATACCGGGACCATGGAAACTGTTGCTGATTTTTCTAAGACTGAAAGTATTGTAGTAAGTATGATGGAAAAATATTTAGGAAAAGGTCACAACTCCAATTGCCATTCAAACAGTGATGTGACAGTAACACGGAGGTCAAAGGAAGGTAGAGTCAAAAAACCATTCCAGCTTGCGTACATGAATACAACAAACATATGGGATATGTAGATCGAACAGACCAAATACTGCATTATTACTCTGTCCCAAGAAAGTCTCTAAAATGGTATAAGAAGCTGGCAATGCATTTGATTCAGGTCCGAGTACTAGATGCTTGTGGAATTTATAATCTCATAAAAAAGGGAAAAGTTCCCCTTCTAGACTTTTGCCATGAGATTATAAAAGGACTGACATCTGCAGATGAACCTAACTTGAAGAAATCAGTAGTTCCAAGACTAGTTGGAAAACATTTTACCAAGAAAATTACATCAAATTCTGAATGTACCCCAAAACCAACAAAGATATGCAGGGTATGTTATGCCCATGGGATAGAAAAACGAGTACGTTTTCAATGCGAAACATGCCCCGATACCCCAGGGTTATGCGCCGAACCATGTTTCAAAACTTATCACTCAGCATTTAACTTTTAGTTAACTAAATAAAGATATCTCTATTTTACCTTTATTTTTTTGTTACCCATGAAAAACTGAAAATATTATTGATAGAAAACCTATTTTAAAGGCAAACAAAAGACGAAGCAAAAAAATAATTCAAGTTTATTTTCTGGCGCATTTATACGCACAGCGTTCGTTCTGGGGTATTAGCGTGGCACGCACAGGGCGTATCAGAATGGGACGCAGCGAAAGGGTTAAGTGTGAAAAAATAGGTAGAATTGACGCACAACTTATGAATATGGTGTTCACTTATATGTTGTTACATGAAAATACTAACATAAACAACTTTTTTTCTGATTCTAATAGCCAATGCCTATGCCTTCATTTTTTACATTTAAAAAAAAAATTCTCATTTGATACCCCAGAGGTCAAATCGTGACCTCAAATTTTGGTTACAGTGTAACTTTTTTATTTTTCAACCTAGAGTTCTAAAACTTGCATATTGGATTCCTTGTCGTTTTCTGATTCTAAATATATATACTTTATATAATTATGACAATTATTACCAAGTTATGGCTCGCCAAATGTTAGTAACCTCGCGAGTGATCTCAAATTGCCCGAGGTCATATCTCTTGAACCGTTGGTCGGATTGACCTTATAATTTCAGAAATGGATTCAGGGCTCACAAACTCCCTATAAACCAAATTTCAGCAAAATATGAGAGATGAGGGTGTTAATTTCAATTTTTTTTGGTTGATCTGACAGAGAATGACCCATAGATGAAACACACTGATTCTTTTCTTTTGCTTGCTCCTGCTGTACTCCTCTCCTTTTGTATCTGATGTCTGCTCAGATGTACAGCATTCCTTAAAACTAATGCATCATCCTTTCTAGCTGTTTTCTGGTCCTCATAGAAAGCATAGTCGTCTTCTGTCATTTTGAGTTGATACAAATATTCCAAATATCTTCTCTAATTTGAGAAGTTTTTTCAGTGAAGGAAGAAAGATCACTGGAACTCATCACCACATTTCTTTTTTGGATATCAATCAAACCTACAAAATTACCAAAACTTTAATGTTGTGAATGCAAATTTCAATTATAAACCCCCAAGTTAAGTTCTCATCAAAACAGAATTTATTATCGATCATTCTTATGATCTGCAAATCTCTGAATCACATGATTATGTTAATAAAATTATTGTCACAAACAAATAAATGTAACTACAAAATCTATAAAAGTATGACATATTTTGAATCTTTTTATAAGGGACTGAAAATTTGAGTCTTACCTCAAAAATTCTTTGACTAGATCCTGAATCTTGCTGGTGACACTGGTGTGTGAAATTGGATAGACATTGCACCAAATCCAGTGCGAAATCAGACTTAGTGCAACCATATCAGCTGCTTGTCTGGTTGTCCATTTCTCTTCTGCCATTACACGTTGGATGAGATCTTTACCAAAAGGAAGCTTTCCATTGGGGAATGAGTCTGTGCTTGAAAATCTGTGACCTCCATCAAGAATTTTAACGGTGTCACTGCGTCTTAACATCTTACTATGCAGTATTTTTGGCAATAAGGTTATCAAAATGCATGTATTTATCAATTCTATAAATTCAACCTGAAAAGAAAAATATGAAATATAATTTCAAACAAAAAAAATATTTAGAGAAAAAGGGCTGAAAAAATTGCATTTTTTGAGCAAAAATGACGAAATATGAATTTTTTGTTGCATTATTGAGCCTGCAGCCCTCTGCAAATGTTTTAATCTGCTTCAGAGGTAAAAAATACATCATAAACAGTTTTTAAATTCTTTCTATCATGTTCAGAACCTGAGATAGGTCATTGGGTTCAAATTTTTGTCACACGCACATATGATTTGTATAAATTGGCTGGTAGCAGTCAGTTTTGCATGCAATCACCCAAAATTGGTTTTAAAGTTTAATTATGGACAAAAGACAACTATTTAGACCCCCTCAATTTTGATCCTGGCACTTTTATTTTTTCACTCCACCCTAACAATCAAGTTCTGACCAGGGATGGGGTCAAATATGTATATGTATTTGTATTTGTATTTACAAATACACAAAAATAGATATTTCTATTTGTATTTACAAATACACAAAAATGGATATTTGTATTTGAGAATTTAAAAAGCTGCATATTTGTATTTGAATTTGTATTTGAGCCTTTTATTTGCCGTATTTGCTTCAAATACAGTCAAATACACTAATGTAATATAACTGCATATAACTACAAATTGATATGAACAGTAAAAATCAAACATTGAGAAATATGAATTTATTTTCTTTATGCAAAAGTGCAGAAATATCAAGAAGTGTGAAATAATTTTCTCTAATAAAAATAATAAACAAGAGGAATTTGTTACTTTTCTTGCCTTGGTGTGAAAATGAAGTCTACTTTGATAAGAGCCAAAGTATTGCAATGTTAAGTTTTATACAATAAGTACTATACCAGTATTGTCTTACTTGAGGGGTAGCCGAAGTCGAGTAAATATTATGTTTATATTTAGGATGAAATTGGTACGAAATTTGCAAATACAGTAAAAATTGTATTTGTATTTTATTTGTATTTGAAGCTTCATATTTGTATTTATATTTGTATTTGGGGATTTATAAATTTGAATATTTGTATCTGTATTTGAATTTGGCCATAAAAAAAATAGTGTATTTGTATCTATATTTGTATTTGGGCAATTGTATTTGACCCCATCCCTGGTTCTGACCATCTGTCTTAAAGAACTATAGACCCACTCTTTACTTAGTTCCAGCCAGCAAGGATGGTGGAAATTAAGGCAAGGGATTATAAAGGAATTTACACCTTAACTAGAGAATCAGGCAAAGCAATAGATAATTGCAAGCTGGGGTTTCTTACAGCCCAGACAACTATAACTATAATGATTATAATTATGTAAACACTTACTTTACTGGCCTAGATGAAATACCTAAATTTACACATAATTATCTGTACCTATCCCTGGCTCATTCCAGATCTAGTTTAGGAATGATTCCAACACCACTGTTTAAAATTTTGGCTAATATTTATTTTTCTTTTCTTAGTTATTTTTCCCCCATAAATAATAATGGACTTGTATAAATTATAACCATCAATTCTGAAAGAAAAGAGAAAATAATTAAAATTACTTCCCTATTTACCCTCTAATATTGACTAGTGTAGTGGTCAATGCACTACAATAATGTTTGGGATTCTATTTATTTTCATTGATATGATTTTTAAATTTTTTTTAAAAGACACTTAATCCCTTAAATTTCTTGATTTCAAATAACAGGAAATTTCATACTAGCAGATGATTGTGAATTTCAATTGTATTAGTATATTTACATAAGTGGGCATCAATTATAGGTTGTACATACACCATATTACACCAATAGCTATTTGATAGTGTGATAAATTCTTCATTTATTGTATTAGCTACAGATTGTGTCAAATAGTTTTTGAAAATTATGAAACAATTTTAATTTGAAGTTGTTGAAGTTAGAAATAGTTGTGTGTGTGTAATAAGAAAATAAGACTGTGTAAATTTTCTCTTTTAGGATCAACCAAAGCTTGAAAAGTATTTCAAATCTATGTGTGACAAGATTATGACTAACAAGGAGTTCAGTGTCAGAGGATGGAATTATGGAGCAGCAAAATTTGAGGGAGGAGTTTTATCCTTTGATGTTTCTTCAGTCCCAGCCTTTGAAATACCAATTAACAATGTGTCAGGTTGTGTCACTGGCAAAAATGAAGTCACACTCGAATTTCACCAGGTAAATTTTTGGTCTAGACCCGCATCTATTCTCTGGAATGCAAAGCAACTTTTAATTGTACTTTCCATTTTCATCTTGGAGAAATGTGAGGTTATTAGAGTGTACTATAGTTGGCAGTGCACTGACTTTGCCAGCTCTGACACAGTATGGCACCAGTAGGCCTAATCTGAGCACTGCACTGTACCACCTGGAATGTTTTCATTGCCCCATGGACCACACTACACTTAGAGGCCTGTTCTGAGCTTAATACTAGTACCAGTAAAAGATTGTAGCATATTCCATGATGCCACCCACTACATAATAGTATATAGGTTAGAATAGGAAACCCCATTTGTTCTTACAGGAAAAATAAAATGAAGCATTGTCTTTTACATAACTCTCTTAAACATTAAATAAACAAAAGGGAATATATATATACTGTATATATATATATTAATGTTTCAGACCAAAGAAGGCTGGGGTCCCTATTCTTCAATAGCTCCCCTTAAGCTATACCTAATCTACCAACATATTCATCTAATTGATTTTTAAACATGTTTATAGATGTGCTACTAATTACTTCTACTGGCAACCTATTCCACCTATTTACTATTCTATGCGTAAAAAAGTTTTTGGCAACTGTTGTCTCGAACCTTCTACTTGTCAACTTACACCCGTTATTTCTAGTCCTATTATATTGATATATTTTGAAAAAGCTATCTCTATCTACGTTAGCAAACCCATTCATAATTTTGAAAACCTGGATTAGATCACCCCTTAGCCTCCTGGTCTCGAGTGTAGTCAATTTTAACTCACTGACCTAAGTGACGGCATGACTCCAGATTCCTGGGATCTTGGGAGCATTGCTCCAGTAAATTTGACCATGAGAAAAAGTAAATTTGGGTTTGGATTTTGTTCATCCACTAGATGTTATGCAATTTTTTTGCGTATACATTCTTGTACAAACCAATTTTTTTAAATTACAAATTTAGTTATTTTAAGTTTAGTTGGTAATTCCATATTTAACAATTATTTTTATTTTTTGTTAAGCTTCAATGTTTTGATAATTAAAATTTTATTAAAACGTATATTTTTTTAATATAAAATTATCAGGATTGGACTATGTTCCATTGATCTCGGCCAGTTTTGATAAATTGGCCAGATAATTACTTGTGCGGTTTTAAGTAATCCACCATGACTCTAGAATTGAAAAGTTTAGTTAAGTTTAAACTTACTTTTACTTACTTTTACTTAAGCACTTACTTTTACTTACTTTCATTGTACTATATTTACTTACTTTTACTCACTTTTACCCACTTTTACCATACTATATTTACTAACTTTTACTTATTTTGTATTTTTTCAGGTAGTCAATAATCAATAATGGATCCTAATATTGATGAAGTTGGAGAGAAAAGTGAGGGTGTTAAAAGGGGTTACTTTTGTGGTCAATGCAAGAACAAATATTCAAAGAAGCAAAACTGGGAGGAACATTTTAATTCCAAAAAAATATTTGTTACAATACAAGAGGTCCCAGAGTTTGGGCCCACAGCTTAGATATTGCAGTAAAGAAATACCAGGATGAAGTGCAGCAAAGAGATACGGCAAAGCAGTCATTTAGTTTGTTCACAAAATGTGCTAGTGCTAGACCTCAGAAAAATGAACCAACTTCATCAACTGCTAATCTAGAAAATGAAACTTTTTCACTAGATGTTTCACAGACTGAAGAAAGTGCTTCTCCTCCACCTAAGAAACAAAAGGTAAGTGAGGAATCTGCGCATCAGACTAACAAAACTGCTTTAGAGGAATTTGAAAATTCCCAAATCCAGAAGACATTGAATGCAATTTTGCGCCTAACAAAGAAACTCACCAAGCTGTTGTGGTTAATAAAGAGAAGAGTCAAAATATGCCTTCAAGTTCAAGTGTTGCATCCAAATCTAATAAAGCAAAACGCAACAAATTTGACATTTCCATAGCCCATTTAAGCAAGTGTAAATCAATACAAGAAATCCTGAACAATGATTTGATCAAATCTACATTCAAATTGGTGGAAAAGAAGGATCTAGGGCATGCTGATGATTCATTTTCAGTACCAAGTGATATAATGGAAAACATTGCAAATAGTGACACTAATATGCCTGATGTAGATATAGCTGTTGAGGATGAAGATGATGATAATCAAGAAGATATTGATGATGCTTCTGATGATAAAATGTTTACATTATATTGCATAGCTTGCACAGACCCCAAAGCATGTGCTTCAGACAAACATTCTAACATAAAAGGTTACTTCAATGTTAAAGATTTAACCTATGTATGCAAACAAGGAGAAAATCAAGAGAGATGGTTTAGAAATCTGAAAACCCACCTGAAGAGACATTTAATTAAACTTCAGCATCATCAAAGAGCTGCTGTTTATGAAGTGATGAAAACATCTCGGAACACTACTAAACGCATAGAAGACTTATGTGGCAACATCTTATACTACATAATGAAAACAAACACTGCATGGGCTCTATATCCAGTACTTCTAGCTGTATTACGTAGGTCAGGTTGTGAGGTTGGAAATTTGAATCATAGCACACATGCGTGCGAGACAATTTGTGAGCTATTAGATAATCAACTTAAAGAACAAACTGTAAAGTGGTTCTTAGAACAAACTTCAGTAACAATAACAGCTGACATTGGAACAATTTTGGGATTAAGCATGCTAGTTGTATTAGTTATGAGTGAAGAAGATAAGACTGTAAAACTTGTTGGGATAAATTTAGTACACAGCAAATCAGGAGTTTATTTGGCCAATGAAATTTTTGATGTGTTGAAGTCTCCTAATCACTTGAAACTATCTGAAGAAGCAATTAAATCCAAGGTATCTGGAATGGTTGGAGATGGGGCTTTTTGTAAGGACAACGAGCCATTTAAAAACGAAATGAAAAAGTTGTTTGGAGAAAATTTCAAATTTCGCTGGGACTTAATGCATCTTGTGAACAGAGCCCACGTTGATGCATTGAAGAAAATTTGTAAACTAAGTGAGCTTTTAGACTTTATTCAGAATCACTCTTCAAATCTGAGATCAGGCCTTGACTATACCAATATGGTTCTTGACAATATCATTGGTTTTAAGAGACCAAAACTCAAATCTGATACTCACATGGTTAATTACGAATTTGATCAATTTGACAGATTTGTGGAAAATTGTTTTTTTTTTTTTATCATCCACAAGAGAAAGAAATTAGTGCCAAGTTCTATGTATTGATTTCCTATGTAACAAAGATTATGTTGCAAGTAGCTCAAAAAACCACAGTTAGTGCAGAATTTGTAGAAAATATATTTTATAAAGAAGGAGGGAAAACTGTTATGTTAAGAGTGATGGAAACAATTTCCAAATTAGCTAATGGAGGAAATGCAAATGATGTAGTTTCTGAATTTAAGCACGATACCACAGGGCAGCAAAAGGAACTAACAGCTGAGGATTACATCCTAAATGAAGTTTACAAATACATCAAGAAACGTTCTGATTACTACCAGGTTGCTGAAGTTGCTAGACCATCCAGAACCAGATCTGAAAGTAGTTTTACAAAAGACTCAGTGATAAATTGGCTGACAGAATATATAGAACAGCTGTGGAAAGGAATCACAGAGATTAAAGCATTTTGATAAAGATGGATCAACTGCCTGGAGTGAAGCACCAGCTGAAGGGACATTCTCCATTCTTGGTTACATTGTTGAACACAAAGGATCCATTAAGCCATCTCATTTGACTAAGCTGTGCAGAATTGTGAAGGAGGGTCCAGCTCCAGGCACTAGATCTGCTGTAATGATCACACAGAAAGCCATTGATCAGTGGCCAAGCATACATGGCGGTAAATTCACAACAAATGCCTACATGCAAGGTCTAACATCATCCACTGTTGCTGCTGCAATGAATAAATAAACTTAACGTGAGTTATAAACTGTACATTATTGTATTATTATGTTTAGCTAAAACAATTTGTAATTGGTATGTCGTCAATTCAAGAGTTTACTATCATTAACCTATCTAGTGGTGTAAGGGAAAAAAAAGTAAATTCAGAGCTGTGCTCCAGTAAATTTTTTCAAATCTGGAGTCATGAGTGACGGAATCATCTTAGTTGCTCATCTTTGAACTCTTTCGATTTTGTCTATATCTTTTCGCATATGATTCCAAAATTGGATTGCATACTCCAAATGGGGTGTAACTAATGATTTATAAAGAGGAACAATAATATCATGCGATTTGTACTCAAAATTCGAAGCTATAAAACCTAGCACTTTGTTCGCTTTATTGACCGCTGCTGTACTTTGTTTCACCACTTTTAAATAACCAGTGACTATAACTCCTAAATCTTTTTCCTGCGCTATATTTGCCAACTCCTTCCCTGACAAACTATATGCAAAATTACCATTACGCGAACCAATATACAAAATTTTGCACTTCACCAATGTTAAATCTCATTTGCCATGTGACTGACCACCCAACAATTTTATTCAGATCTTCCTGGATTTTACCTCTATCTTCGTCATTAATTGCCCTACCACCCAACTTTGTGTTATCCGCAAACTTTGAAACTGTACTGATTATGCCAACATCTAAATCGTTAATATATATAAGAAAAAGCAAGGGGCTCAATACAGAACCCTGAGGAACGTCGCTCGCTACATTAGCCCAACACGACGCTGCTCCATCAATGACCACCCTCTGTTTCCTCCCTCGCAACCACTCTTCTATCCAATTTATTACTACACCCCTGATTCCATGAGCCTTAGTTTTTTTCAATGAGTCTTTTGTGCGGTATGGTGTGTGTGTATATATATATATATATGCACTAGAATCACAAAATAACACGTGACCTTATTAATAAGCAAACAACCACAAGGAAAAGGAAACACAAAGTCTGAGCGCTTTCGTGATATATTCACATTATCAAGGATAATGTGAATATATCACGAAAGCGCTCGGACTTTGTGTTTCCTTTTCCTTGTGGTTGTTTGCTTATATATATATATATATATATATATATATATACAGGGCGTCCCAAAAAAATGTATACACACTTTAAATAATTATAAAGGCAGTGTTTATTAAAATACATTTCATTTTCAAAATGTAATAGAATCTACAGACATTATTTAATTGTTTTGTCAATGCCTGTTTTCAAACTGACGTCTGTTCTGGTCCAGGCACTGCTGATAATGCGAAGCAATGGAATCGCAAACATCACGAAACATTTCGTTTGGTATTTGTGTGCATTCTCGTTCAATGGCTGCTCTCAATTCAGCGACTGTTGCAGGTTTTATAGCATAGACTTTGTCTTTTAAGTATCCCCATAAAAAAAAGTCTAGTGGTGTGAGGTCTGGTGAACGCGGAGGGTATTCTACGAAACCCCTTCGTCCAGTCCACATCCACATCGTGCCAAGTACCACTCGCAATACTCCACTCTTCGGTCCGGATCATCTTCATTAATAGCATGGACTAATCTTGGAATGTAACTTTTCCATTGACAGCGCTTCAAAATGCGTTGGACAGACGATTCTGAAATTCCTACCTCACGACTCACTTGCCGCACAGATTTTCTTGGACTTTGGTGATACGTTTCCAGTACTCTTTCTTGCTTTGTGGGGCTTGTCGATGTCCGTGGTCTTCCGGAATGCTTCTTGTGGACATTCTGAACAGTTCCATCGGCTTCAAACTTATCTCTAATTCGAGTGATGGTAAGTCGCGTTGGTGGATCTGTTTGAAACTCCCTCCTAAACTGTCTTTGCACTTCAACTGCGTTTTCACACTTCCAGTAGCATTTTAGAATGAATTTCCTTTGTTCAAAGCTTAGTCTGACTGCCATTATTAATTCTAATGGGTTTAACTTGGAAAGAAAGAAACATCAATTGAGCTATCAGCTGTTAAAGTGTGTGTGTGTGTGTACACATTTTTTTGGGACGCCCTGTATATACAGAGCTGGGCAATAAATACATTGAATGTATTTAAATACTAAATATATGGGAGAAATGTATTTAAATACTAAATACATTTTACGAATGTATTTAGATACTAAATACAAAATACATCAATTGTATTTAAATACATTTGTAAATACATTTTAAATACATACAAATTTGCTTGTTGAAGCCATGACACGCACACAATAAAGAAATCAACCACTTTCGACTAAGAGTGGCACACAACTGATTGAACTGACACGTTGAAACATGAACCATGCTGTACTACACTGTCGACGCGTCGTACTGTGCTAGTACAAAACGTGTATTAAACCAGTAAAAGTATTTACATTTTTATATTTTGAGTATTTAAATACATTGTATTTAAATACTCATTAAAGTATTTAAATACTATATTTAAATACATGAAAAACAATGTATTTATAAATACAGTTCTAAATACACAAATGTATTTAAATACTGCCCAGCTCTGTGT